>JARHVA010003167.1:1745000-1802500 GCA_037957365.1 Torreya grandis
TGTCTATAAAAGGTGGAATTTTCAAAAGACCTTAAATGAACATAAATATATTTAGAAATAAATTGGGGATCCCCTAGATAGAATATGTGAACATTAAATAGAGACATAAATAGACTTTTTAAAGATGAAAAGAGTAATAAAAATAAGAATTTGAGTGTATACATTTGCCTTCCCCCCACCCACACACCATCACCATTTATTCTAGTGATGGAATAAAGTGAAGCTAATATATTAAATGATAAATAAAAACCTAAGTATGAAAACATGGTTTGTATTCATAGATAGTTTTAAATGTCTTAAGTGAATATCTGACCCAAGTGGAGATACGGTGATATTAAAAAAATTGCCTCTTAGTGAGGGAAAACAACAAATTTTGAAAGTGGTAAGAGGTTGAGTTGGTATGTATTTTTGTGTCATTAGGCCATAACCATACCAACTAGAAATATGATGTCAAGATTTATCAATTACTGATGAGTGAATATTTTATTTTTAATATGGGTATGCTAAAGTAAGCAAAATTTCTAACCATCGCGTGTCACTACACCCTAATGAGAAAAAGTGTAAAAATGTAGAACTGATACATGGTTTACTAATGTGTAACTAACACATGGAGAATTAAAAACTTAAATATGATGAAATTTTAAAAAGATGAATCACATAATTGTAGATAGATCTAGATTCAATCTGTAAATTCTTGATACTTTACAAATTTCCTTATTCAATTTTAGTACTTATCATTTATTTTTCTATCATGTAGTTATATTTATTTTAGGTTAGTGATTCCAATGAATTCAAAAAAATTATAATTGATTTATGGGTAAGATATAAAAATTTTATTTACATAGGATAAATAAAATTTAAAAAGTAATAAAAAATAAAAAAAATTGAGTGACGTGTTCCCCTTTCTAGCCCACCCACAAAAGTGAGTTATTAAAAATTGCAAGTTACTAAAAATTGAAGGTTTATAAAAATAGTATCTTAATTAAAATATATTTTAAAAAAATAGCATGTTATTGACACTAATACAATTTGAAAATTGTTAAAAATAAAAAAATACTGAAAGGTGTAAAAAAAATATGTTTAGTTAATTTTACGATCAGATTTTATTTTGTTAGGATCTAAAAATAGTAAGTTCAGTTAATTTTATGACCTAATTTTATTTGTGCATAAGAGTGGAAGTGTTCATAAAAATTCACATGTGAAATTCAATGAAAAATATCAGTTGTAAAAAATAAAGAAAGACAATTTAAATAATTAATTTAGTGAGAGTAGAAAGAAAAAGAACAGTGTCAGTCTTTTGAATAAAACATGGTTAGGGAATTATAAGGAAAGGCTAAAAGCATAAAGGATGATGTTTCAGAGTATGGGGGAAATCTAAAACAAAAGGAGTTTATATATTGGTTTAATAGTATGGAAAACTTTTTTGAATGGACAAATATGGCAAATAAGTAGACAATAATGTTTGTATGTAAAAAAAATCAATGGTTATGAAATGATATGGTGGGATAATTTCCAAAAGGTAAAGGCAACTTAGAGAAGGGAAATGAGAAGATCAAGGCAAGGAATAAGATGCAAAAGATGTTGAGAGATAAATTCCTTCTCATGGATTATGCACAGACCCTTTATTAAATATTTCAAAATGTAAGGATAAAGGATCATAGTGTACTAGATCACATGGATAAATTTTACAATTTTTAATTCAATTAAAGCATGAAGAAACAAATATATTTGGTTGCAAGTTATGTAAATAGTTTAAAGTTTTATATTCAATATGAATTAAACATGCATGTAATTAATATTATATAATTTTATTATAAACAATATTTGAAGTTAGAAGAAAAGAAAATTAGTTAAGATTTTAGGAAATCACTTGGGTTGAAGATAAGATGCTCGTATCAATTAATGGGATGTCAGGTATTTAATCCCACAATAGGAGAATCATCCCATGGGGTTATGAAATAAGAAGGTAAAAGAGAAGTATTTCAAAATTAGTAAAGAAGAAGATGATTTTATATAGGTAGATACTTTGGTGGTAGTAGAGGGTGGAATGATATGTAAAGATCTTATATTTTTTATAGATGTGGTGAAGGATATAAATATTTTGAGATTGTAGACTATCATGTAAAATAAAGGATACAAGAGGATTGGCCATGAGTGAAAGTGATTGAAGATGATGAAGAATAACATAATTTATAAGTTGGATAAGATGAAGGAAATTTATATAAAGTTTTTATGAAGGTGGAAGTTTTCAAAATATGGTTTCTAAAGAAATGATATAAGAAATAGTTATTAAATGGGAAAAGTATACTTATCATTAAAGTGTTTCATGTTTCAAAAAATGAAATAAGATAATGTTGATAAGATTATTTTTCCCAACTTTCCATATAAAAGAATTAAAGGAATGGAATGTGGAATAATTTTGTCCCAATGGATGCATGTGATGGGATTTTAGGAAGATCATGATGATAAGAGAAGAAAGCAATCCATGATGGATAGGAAAAAAATATATACTTTTTAGAAGGATTGTTCAAAGGTATTCCTATTAATTGTTAATAAATAAGGACATATAGAAAACGTTATTTCCTTTCAATAAATTATTAAGTAAATTAATATGACATGATTATGTTGTAACTTAATAACATATAAATAAGAAGCAAAAGTTTTGAACATATCAATAGAGGTCATGAAAGTGTTATGAGAGCATGTGGATTCTATGCCTAATGTGTTACTAGATAGTAAACCACCAAAAAGAGATATTTAAGATCATATATTTAATTCTATGTTCAATTATACCTAATCAAGCAACATAAAAGATGATCCCAATAAAACATGTAGAGTTGAGTAGGAAGGTCGATGAAGTAGAAAGAAAAGGTGTAATTAAGGAAAACATGGGTCTATGTTATATTCCTATGTTTCTAAGTCAAAATAAATATGTAAAATTGAGGATGCATGTAGATAGTAATTCAATCAAATAGATCACTACCAAATACATAATTTATTTACCCCATATAGATAACATCATGAATATGCTTTGAGGAGATACATAATTTTCAAATATTTGTCTAAAAAGTGACTAATATAAAATTTAGATTTGATAATGAGATGAATGATTAAAAAAGTAGTGACAAAGGATGGTTTATATGAGTGGTTGGTGATACCATTTATAGTGATCAATGCACGAAATCAATTTAATGAGTATGATGAACATTATGCTATGATATTATATTACTATGTGCATAGTAATTGATTTTGATATTATTATCATATTCAACAAGAGTAAAGAAGATCACTTAATGCATTTGATAATGAGAGTTGAATTTTCAATAAATTTAAATATCTAGGAAAATTTTTATAATTGGATGTTCTTGTAGAAGTGTTTTGGTATTTTTGTATCTTGTCATTTGATAATATAATTTAAAGATGGATGAAGAAAATATAAATTAGAATGTTGAGTGCTTGATTCCAAGAAATATATATGATGTAATTATTCCCATGGTGTAACAACACATTATAAAAATAATAATTAATAAATTCAGTAGTAATGATACACTAATAGTAGATTGCATAAGGGGGGTAACAATTTGTGTGGATAAGGTCAATAACCTAAATTTTCCAATTTCTCAAGAAAAGGTGAAATAGGCTCGTTTATTAGTATTACCAAATTTAATAAAGATATTTAGGGTGGATTGTGATGCCTCACATTTTGTTTTTGTTTTAATATTGAGTCAGAACAAAGGCCAAAAGCATATTATAATAAGAATTTGAATGAGTTAAGGAGTAAATAATGTGCATATCATGTTTAGTTTTATGCCATTATGAAAACACCGATAAATTGAAGGAATTACTTTGTGCCTCAGAAGTTTATTTATTATCTCACACCATGAGTTATTTAGGTATTTAAACACTAAAAACAAGTTAAATAGAAGACATGCAAACTGTTATTATTTATTGTAGGATATATATGTAATTTTAAGCATAAATAAGGAAATTTTAATTAGATAGAATGTGCATTGATTAGGTGTGTTATATTTTTAATTATTATGGTAAATGAAGTAGTTGAATTTAGGATTATCAAAGACTTGTTAATTTTGATCCATATTTTGGAAATATTATTTGATACTATAATACTATATTAGTATGCGAGCCAATTGCTATCCATGATGATTATCTCATGCTTGGTAGTTATATTCTTAAATGAAATAAAATATGTATTATAGTTGGGTTTATGAGAGAAAATATTGTGACAAAACGTCATAGTGATTGTTTGGGTGGACATTTCAATAAAAAGAATACACTAGCTTTGGTAAAGGATAATTATGTTTGGATGAATGATGAATAAATAAGTGACATGATATGTGCCAATATACATGATATGTCCAATGGTTAAAGGACATGCACAAAACATAGGGACATATGTGTCATTACCAATGTAAAAAGAACTATGCATAGATTTAAGTATGAGTTTTGTATTGGGGCTTCCAAATACATACAAAGATATAGATTCCTTTTATTTTTTAATAAGTTTTTTAGATAGTCTATATAATATGGTATATTTTCTTGCATGTGAAGAAATAATGATGCCACTAGAGTATCAAATCTATTATTTTGTGTTATATTGTATGGTGTTCTCCAAAAAAAATACTTCAAATAAGGATACATAATTTCAATGCCATTTTTTGAGGACTCTTAAAGAATTTGGAAAGTAAAATGTAATTTAGTAAGGCATAAAATCATTGTCTGTGAGTTTTTTTGAGATGTATTATGGAGCGAATCCTAATAAATTTGGCATGGAAATTTCATAGGTTAAGTTTTTATATAATAATTTAATAACCAAGACATCAGGAAAATAATCATGCCAATATGTTTATGGTCTAAATCTTCAAATATTTTTATAGTTGATAAACTTAAAAATTGAAGAGTGGATTAATGATGATGTAGAAGGAATTTAGATAATATACAATAATTGTAAGATGAAATAAGCATAAAGCTACAAAGTTGTAATGATAATTATATGGCAAAATAGTATGCGATAAGAAGGACAGAGTTACTTTATGGGAAAAAGTTTGTAATAGTATAATAATACTATTCTATTTAAAAATGAGTAAAAATTAAATGATAATGCTTATGAGGTATCTTTTCCCAAAAGAAAGTGATATTTTTCAAGTATTAAATATTTTTAATTTAATTATATTTTATGAATAGGATGATGAAAGTGAATAATAAGAATTTTATTGGAATAAACATGTATATATAAGGATGAGGAAAAGATAGTACATGATTTTTTATAAGAAGATAATGAATATTAGCCAAGGCACCTAAAACAAATATTTGGTATAGTGAGAAGTATTACAATATAATGATAATACTTGGATTTTAAAATAAAATTTTAATAAGTATAATAAGGAGCATTAATATAAGTTTAATGATTACAATCACAAGAGTTGAATTTTCTTTACTCAGAAGAGAATGATGCGATTAGTAAGTAGGTGTGTTATTAAAATTATCAAGCTAAAAAAGTTAGATTACTTAAAATAAAAGGGTAGGACTATTAATATCATATAAATAAAGTATAAGCTTGTTAAAAATATCCTTTTACTAAAAAAGTTAATATATTTCAAAAATAATAAATAATATAAGTTTCAAAATGTCCTAAAATTATCAAATTAAGTTAATTTTAATATTAAATTTTAGTTTAATATAATCAACAAATTAAAAAATTAGTTATTTTTCAATAAACTTTTATTTTATTAAGGTTTTAATTTTCCATGACATCTCAATATTTAAATTGTTTTTTATTATAAAAAAATTATGTATTATTTTGAAAGAGTAATGAAAAATTAAAAAATATAACTACTTTTTTCTTGTTGGACAAATTCCTTTATAAAATTTTATATGTTTTGAATATAAAAATTATATTTTCATGTTATTATTATGGTTATTTGATTTTTCAAGTATGATTTTAATTAATTAATAAAATATTATATATAATAATATATAATTTGTGTGTATAATAATTTATCAAAACTATGTCATATAGTTATTTATAGACAATCTTTTATATCACAATCTATTATTTATTATTAGGAAGGAAAAATAATACATCAATATAAATTCATATCACCCAATTTTTAAATTTTTTTTTACATTCGTCATAAAATTTAAAAACATAAAATCTCAAACATCATCTCATGAAATAAACTAAAACACTTTTCTATTTATAAATGATACTTGTATTCAAATTAAAAAATTATTTATCAAACCATAAAAAAGTTTAAGAGGCATATACACTAACACTCACACCAACTTTTTAACACTAATCTCTTATAATATTAACTAGGTGTCCACACCTAAACGACTAAAAGGTGTTTAAGGCACAGAATAAAATATATGGGATTAAACATAGAATGTAAAAAAGGGAAGGGGAAATGATAGTGAGGGGTAATGATTGGGATTTATAAAGGTGGAAGTCAAAAATATAAAATAAGTATATTAGATTAAAATAAATTAATATTAATATGTAATTATTTTTTATTATTTTTAATGAGTTTTTAAATCTAATTATATATATATAATTGATTTTCTGATAATGATAACTCTATTTATAAAGTTTTAAGGTGTTGATAATACATTGATTTAAAAATGAGATATAAAAGTATGTTTAAATTGTATGATATAATCTATATAGTTGATTAGGATAATGTACGATCCAAATAAATATACCAAAAATATATAAAGATAAAGATGATTATTTTTTTTCAAAGATAATTGAAAAACAAATTGTAAGATATTAATATTTCTCAATTTCAATAAATCAATTGTATATAATAGAAAGTGTAAAATTAAAATGAATTGAATATGTGATATTGTTTTTAGAATATTACAATATATTATGAAGATTAATATAATTTGTTTTTTTTTGTTTTGTTTTTTTTTAAATTGTTTAATTTAATACACACATGGAAGGTTTGGTAAAACAAAAATTATTTGTGAACTATGGATATTAAAGGATCTATACAAACTTAGGCTGTCAAAAGCAACCCAAAAAACAAAAACAAATAAAAAATAAAATAAATTCATCTAAAAACATCTTCACTGTAACTTACTATTTCATAAAGCTTGAATGAAATGTTAGATTTGTAATATATATTTTAAATTGTCTTAATGTCTTCCTATTTATTATTTATGTTTCTATTTTCATTATATATATATATATATATATATATACACTGATACAAAGCCATCATCAAACTTTTGAGAGTCACATCAGTATGATGGCCCGCTGTATTATTTATCTTCACTAACATATATTCCTATACCGATAACAAGCCATCATCAAACTTTTGAGAGTCACATCAGTATGATGGCCCGCTCTATTATTTATCTTCACTAACATCTAACTATCCCAACAAAAAAACGGGGTAAGGAAAGCATTTGGCCGTCCATGTTTTGGTAGATTTAAACAAACCTGTGATGAGACAGAAGGGTACGAGGAACATGTGGGACGGCACGGCGTGTGCAGCCCGAGTGGTCTGCTGTATATTCCAATCGGGTTACATTTTGCGGTCTGAAAGCGTCGTTTTTGGTGGCACCTGTTTTAGCCCGTGATTTTGTTTTAGCATCTTCCCACTGGCGAAGGAGACGTTTCTTGGATACATTATTTTGAGTCGCCTCATCGTCGGCACTGGGAAACTGTCTCATCCGATGTAAAAGTGAACATAAAAAAAATAAACCCTCCCCACAACCAAAATGGATATATAAATTAAACTATTATTATTTTTTAATTCAAAATCACACTTTATTTATAAAAACATAAAGTTAGAATGCTAATCGTAAAAAAAATAAGTGGAAGGAATCACACTCAAAAATGCACATCACATCAGGATTCAAAAAGAAGGATACAAATTACATCAAAACAACCTTAAAATCAAGGTTGTATAAAAAAATATAGCAATAATAAAAGCATGGTTCAATTATAAAAGTGATGATTAAAATATATACCACTATCTACAAAGGACAAGTACATTAGATGACGAAAACGAACATGGTGGCCACATGGGACATAGGAGGGGGGCTCCTAGTCTTATCCCCCTATCCACCGGGCATTGGAGGGTCTGTTGTGTTACTATTTAACCTTAGTTTGGATAAAAGGATATTCTATTTGGATAGATAAGGTTAAGAACATAGAAATGATGGAGAACAAAAGTGAATATCATATCTACAATAAGTCAATTAATGTATTAAATTAAGATGTATCATGTGCTAAATTTATAAAATTGAGATAAGTTATTAATCAAAGATAGATATATAAATAATAGAAAAGAGAGTACTTAACTATTTTTGATACAAACATAGATTTGGATCTGGTACAAGTAAGAAGTAGATAAGAAGACAGTTCTAGATCAGTCATCAGTTTCTAATTTTGATGCCTCTAGCTCTTTGGACACTTGCATCAGCTTAGGATAGTTGTGTCGATGCTAAAGTCTATGTCTAATGTTAGTGTGATATATTAAATATGCACTTAAACAAGATGTGACCACTTGGATGCTTCTAGGTTTGACCTCACCTTTGCTCTAGTATATTCAGATCTAGGTCATGGATTATTGCACCAGATAAAATGGAAAAATCCTAGCTTTCCATCTTCAATGTGACCTTGGAATAAAATAGTTCAGTAGGCACATAGTGTCTAGCTAACCTGTAATGACTCCATTGTCAAAGGGCTCTGCCTACATAGCCAATACTCCAAAAGAGGGCCTCAAACTCACATAGTTCTCCCCTACTTGTTAGATTATGTGTCAATCATGCAATGTGTAAAGTAAGTACAATGGTGACCTAGATTGTAACATAGTAAATATGACCTTATTATTGCTACTTGAATACTTCAGACATATAGCGGGGTTGTCCCTTTGACTAATATCAAAATAGGGAAGAATAAGAAAGCTTTTGGTAATGTAACTATTTTTTGAGTGACTCTTGAGTGCTCTTTTGGTTAGATTGTTGGGTATTCATAGGTGGTTAATGAATGAGGGTTGACACTATACCATCCTATCAAGAAATAATTCACATTAAATCACTTAGGTTGATGATTGTAATTAATTTTATTTAAAAATTAGATGACTCTAGGGAATTATACATTTGTGTTGAGCTCGGATAGTAACATCGATGCTACTCTATATACCAAATATTAGTGTCCCTATAGAAGGAGAGCAATCACATGTTCAAACTTGTATAAGTATAAAATAAATACATATTAAGCATTTTAGGTAAGATGGGATGTCTATGTCATCAATATAATTCTCATCAGACTAAGAGGTATACAAAGCAACATAAGATAGAATATATGAGAGGATTGAAGAAGAAAGATATGTAAGACTAAGAGAAACATCCAATGTCTAAGTTAGTAAGTGTAAAATATTAAGGTGTTACATAATTACAATGGCTCCTCTACATTTACCTTATCCACTCCCGACCCACATCCCCCTTCCCTGTTAATCTAAGAGTGAAATTACTAGTTTAAAGGAAATGAATAAGTACTTAGATGTGAATACACAACTGTCTCTGCTAGAGTTGAATTAGAGTGCTTTGTTGGATTTATATTTGTATGTTTTGTTGGTGACTAGATTGCAAGTAAGATTATATTACAATGTGTAATCAGTGCATAAAATATAGGTCAAAAGTACATGAAATAGATTGAAATTGATAGAGTAAGTTTTAGGAGTACACCTGTGTTTTGATGTAACTAGTTATCCTATTGGAAAGATGTTTTTAATAAATATGTATCATTTTAAGGCTCTAGAATTAAGATTGGAATAAATATTGATAAATTTTTTAAGTGCATATATCCTCAGAGAGAGAGAGAGAGAGAGAGAGAGAGAGAGAGAGAGAGAGAGAGAGAGAGAGAGAGAGAGAGAGAGAGAGAGAGAGAGAGATGCCCCCAAATTTGGAGAAAATTTGAGTTTTTAAATGTAAGTTGAGATTAGCTCATCCATGTAATCGAATGGTACGTATAACTTGGTGCCCCCACTATATGTGGAGAACATGTGTCCAAAACATGCCCTTGTTATAATCTGGAGATGATAAATACTAAATAAGTGTGGATAGCATGCTTTCGAATCATTCCCTCACTGATTCCAAAAAGTATGAATGTGTGCAAGCCATGTCCATATGATATGCCCCCGTAATATCTAAAAACCAATCTAAGTACCATATACTGAATGAGTATGGAGAACATGCTTTCAAATCATAAATGCACTAATATCCCCTTAATGTGAGGGAATATAGGAAATGGTAGTTACGTCACCTCAAAAAGATAAGAAAATTGTATAATCTGTGAATGTAAGCATATAGAATATAGAAGTAATTTGGCTAAGTGGGTGTATTATTGAAGTGCATATAACCAATGTGATCACATCAAGGCCTAGAAGGAACATGCATAGTTGTAACATTATAAAGATCAAACTCATTACCAATAAAGGGTATTTTCAATACATTCGGTTTGTCCTGAGTAAATCATTTATGAATAAATTCTCCCAAATTCTCTAAAATGGCTTTTGATGGTTATTTTACATTGAAATAAAAGATATAAAACATAAATTTCCTAAATTAAAGTTTTCCAATGAACAAAATTATGAAACATAGAAAAATGTACCTTTGCCACATTCACCTCAAGATTCAAATGATACATCAATAAATGTGGATGAGCCTTCACATGATGTGCAAGTTTCCAATTCTCCAAATTCTACAAAATATATACCAAATATTCTAAAGAATGATCCAAAGCAAAAAAAATGAAAGAAAAATCCCATATGGTAATGTTATAGAATGATCAAAATGCATCTTTTTATAATAAACAAGAGAAGATGTGCAATGTCTTTCCATTTCATATCACATATGTTTCTAATGATGAAAACAAACAAGAAACACCAATTTTGAAGAAATAAGCTCCAACCTATGGTGTGAATGTTTTTTCATACACAGATACTCAAATTGCTAAACCATTTATTCATAAGCCATTTATTCAAAATAAACCACCACTAGCCTTGATGATACACTCTAGTGTTGGTTACATATATTATCCTAATGATTGTGCACATTATGGTTGTCCTTATATGCCTTGGTGTGATCACATTGTTCTATGCACTTCAATAATATATCTACATAGACATATTCCTTCTATATGATACATGGCTATATTCACATAATAGATAGATTTCTTATCCTTTTCTGGTAAGGTAATTACCATTTTTTATCATCCATCACCTCAAAGAGGGGAAATATTAGTGGGGGCATGATTTGGAAACATTTTTTCCATATTCATTATATGATACTCATATCAGTTTACACATTTAGTGGGGGCATGTCATGTCTTTCACATATTCAAAGTTCCCAAATTTCATGGAAACATGCTTTGGAATCATGTTCTCCACACCTAATCCACATTTAACATCTCCAAATTATAGGGTGGGCATGTTTTGGGAGCATGTTATCCGCATTCACACTTATTCTATTATTCATATTTCTCCACATATAGTGGGGGAACCATGTTATAAGTATCATTGGTTTGTATAATTGAGCTAATCTCAACTGCCAAGCGGCAATTTACTTTCTCTACAAACTTGGGGGCATGTTCCTCTCTCTCTCTCTCTCTCTCTCTCTCTCTCTCTCTCTCTCTCTCTCTCTCTCTCTCTCTCTCTCTCTCTCTCTCTCTCCTTTGATATATTAAATTTTAATATTTATCTATATTTATCCTAATCTTAGTTTCCAAGTCTTTATAATGATATATCTTTTTTAAAATAACTTTTCAATAGGCAAAGTAGATACATTAACACACAAGTGTACTCCTAAACCTCGCTCTTTCAATTCCAATCTATTTCAAGTACTTTCAACCCATATTATATGTAATAGTTTTATATTGTAATATGATCTTGGTTTTAGATTACTCACTAGCGAAGCACTCAAGTTAGGCACATGTAAAGATATGGTGTGTATACACACTGATGTATGTATTCTTTTTCTTTGAACTAGTAATTAAATTTATAGATTAACAAGGGGGATGTAGATGATTTTTATAATTATAAAGCCTATTAGTTTTGTACACTTGGAAAACATAGACCTTATTTATTCTTCTCAGTTATTTAGCTTTATCAATTCTACAAGTCTCACATCTACACTATCTTTGTGCCCCTTGGCCTATATCTCTTAGTCTGACTAGTCTTATATTGACAACATATGCCTTATATCTTTCCCAAAATTATTAAAATGCACTTATCTTCCATATTTTTAAGTTTTAAACTTATACCTATTTCACTTATCCCTAGACACTAATGTTTGGTTCAAAGAATAGCATCAATGCTACTATCTTATCTCTAAAGAAGTGTCTATTACTCTAAATACATCTAATATACAATCAAAATATATCATAATTGTCATCCTAAGTCATTTACTGGGAGGTATTACTCTAAAGAGATCTATATAAATATATTATCAATCCTCATTCATTCCTTACCTTACACAAACTAAAAATATCTAACAAAATACCAAATTAAATTCAAAGAGCATTCAATAGATCAAAAGGTTCCCTATTTATCCCAATTTTCATACTAGTCATAGGGAGTATAGATAAATAGGTCTAAAGTACTCAAGGATTAGAGAAAGAGCTAGATTTTCCAAGTTACAATCTCGATCATTATTGTACTTGATTTAGACACATTATATGATTCACACAATCCAACATGTTTGGGAGAACTAGATCAGTTTCAAGCCCTTTTCAGAGTATGGACTATGTAGATAATGTCCTTTGATAGTAGGGTCATTGGGGTCAGCTCAACACCATATTCCCACTAACCCATTTTTCCATAAGGTCACATTAAAGATATAAATATAGGGCTTTGCCACTTCACAAGGAGTGATAATCCATGACCTAGATTTTAATTCACTAGAGTCAAAGTCAAGTAAATCCCAAAATCATCTAGG
The DNA here is from genome assembly GCA_037957365.1 of Torreya grandis. Lineage (NCBI taxonomy): Eukaryota > Viridiplantae > Streptophyta > Pinopsida > Cupressales > Taxaceae > Torreya > Torreya grandis. The sequence continues at coordinate 1,757,970 of JARHVA010003167.1, forward strand.
TGGTTGCATCATGTTTCAATAGATATTATGTACAATAAACTACTACAAAACCTAGATAGTAGTGTAGATGAAACTATTCCATGCTGATGTTACTTTTTAGAGAGACATAGGTGTCAAATATATAATTTGATGCTAGTTCTAGAATCTCCTTATTTCTTGATTTCATCCTATTCTATATCTACAACTAGATTAACATTAAAAAAATGTAAGTACTTCAATGCTTTGTCATTTTTGTATTGAGCATAGTTGTACATTCCTTAATATAGGCTATCTAAACATAATAAATGCAATGCATATTTATATCTAAGTTTAGCATGTAATTGGCCTATTATAGATATAATTATTACCCTAGTGTCATTTAATTTCTATATAACCCTTTAACAATTTAGATAACACCAATCTAGATTACATTTTAGGTTTAAATAATATCTCAATTATCATTATTCAAGTAATACAATATGACTCTGAAATCACTAAGGAGTGAGAAAATAAAGTAATAAAAGAAGAAAAAAACCATGGGATCATAAATGGCCTCAACCATAGTCCCAAATATCACATGAATAATATCAACTTATCTCTCCCAAATAAAAGGAAATTAATTATCAAATAAAGATCCTAGCAACCAAATGGAAGAGAAAATTCAAGTTAGAAAGAACATTATAAAAGGTCATCTTTGTCCTCATCCTTTTCCCACTCATCCAGTTTCTACCACTTTAGTCATAATAACAATAGTTGTGAGGACTTTACCTCCTTCAAATGGATGATAAAGGTCATTTTTTTGGGTACCTCTTAACTCACTTGCTAGATTCACACAAGTAAGTCACCCTAAGTTTCTATAGAGTTGTGTTTCATATATTACATCTACTCATCTTTCCCCTCAATCTATTTCAATGAGTTCATATTCACCAAAAACCATAGGTGAGGGGATATTTGTTGGTGTATATTTTTTTCCATTTAATGGCTTTTTCATACACATGTTGTTTATCTTGCTTAGGTGTATTTTTAGGTCATTGTGAAAGATAATACAACATTCATGAGTATGTGAGGACATATTTACCTTTCACCTATATAATGTACCTTCTTAAATATTTTTTGGCTGATGATGTTAATGATAATTCATTGGTGATTGTTATTGCAAAGCTTGTTTTTGGCTCATGTTTGATTTTGCTATTACACACACATAGTTTATTTTTGCATTTAATTTTATCCATATTTATCCTCAATTATGGCCCACTCTTACATGGTATAAAATTATTTATGGTAAATGAATGCAATTAATCTTATTATGAAATATTGATTTTTAGCTTTCATGTCGCATATCTAGCATTCATTGACCTATCTATTGTAAATACACTCTTTCCCATATTTATTCTTTTTGTGGAGTCCTTTGATGATCTAGATTTATAAAAAGAACAAGAAAAATGTGTTCACTACTAGTCATGTTTCATCTAATAGGTTTTCATGCAAAACCAATTGTGCCATTATATTTAGAAGGTGTCAAAACTCTAAGATCAACTGTAAAGATAAAGTAATTTTGTGATGGTTGATTTTTATCTTTTTTGAGGGTTTTGGGGCCTTTTGGTGATTTAGAGAAAATATTTATAGTCGGGTTCTCTAAGGAGAAATCTAGATTTAAAATTTTCTATGTTTTTGGAGATCCATAATGGTTCTTTGGAATATTTTTTAGAGAGATACTAGATCTAATGTTTTCAAACTTGATAGAAACATCATCCCTACTTGCACCTTCTGAACATTACCCTACCCATTATCCCCCTTGTCACATGGTAATTTAAAACCAAAATCATAACCAACCTAAGGGAGCTTAAAATTTCCTCAAAAAAATTGACCAAACTTTTTGTAGAACAACATTTTCCATCTATGCATTTTGTGCACCAATTTTTTTCTAATTTATGTAAAGTGAAGATAATTTTTTTTTGTGAGAAAGTAACATTAAAATTCCATAACTTTAAGTGAACACCATATTTTTGGGAACCATTTTTTTTAAGTTCATTTTTCTTAACTTTATGCATTGGTTCTATTTTCATTCCATGTAAAATTCAACCTTTACAGATTTAGGGGGTTGCATATCATTATCTTTATTACACACTCATTTCAAAATGTAATTACTACAAATGATCAATATCAAGTTTTGATTCTTACTCCATTAAAATATAATGAGTGGAAAGATAAAGTATAAATCCTCTTGACAAGTAAAGGCTTACACTAGATCACTATGAGAAATGAAATTGACAGTAGATATAGAGAAGGTGAAGTGGTGTACCAAAAATGATGAATCCTATGGTATATTATTATTTTCTATTTATACAACTTCGTATTTCATATTTAATCTATAACTACTCCTAATGTAGTGTGATCCACATTAGAAACTCTTTTTCGAAAGCACGACATCATGAGGGGTCATGAGTTGGAGAATGAGATCATTAGTTTGAGCCCAAGAATCATTGATACTATATATGATTTCTTCACAAATTTTAAATCACCAAGGTTGAAGTTTAAACTCTATGTAATTGATAAAAAATATGATTAATTTATTGCTTTTATATTTTCCAAATTAGGATTTGATTATTATGTCTTCGTTTCTACCTTCCATGCCACCAAGTGTGATTTTGGATCTACATGGAACATGACTTGACTCAGGAGAAATAAAAGATTATTTAAATGGATACACTAAAGTCATCTAAATCAGATTCCTTAATTTTGAGTTATGAAAAATAGAAGGATTTCAATTGTAGATGATATTTATGGATTATATAGCACCTCATTCTTGTACACTTGACAAACTCAGACCTTGGTTGTTTCTCTCAATTCTATACCTTTTATTATTTTTATTAGTCTCACATCTATTCTATTTTGTTACCCTTGACTTATATATTAGTCTAACCAGTATTATTTTAATGACCTAAGCCTTATATCTTTCTCATAATGCTTAAAATCTAACTATATTAGACATGTGCAAGTTATATGTGTATACCTACTCTTATTCCCTAGATGCTAATGTCTAGGATAGGCATTAGTGTCAACACTAGTTCCCTAACCAGAGGTAAGTGCCTAGTGCCCTAAATTTATCTATTTTACAAATGAAATGCATGTTAATGGTTGGTCTATGTACATTAATGCAAGTTAATTTTCCAAAGGAATTGATATGAATACAAAATCCATGCACATTTATTTCTCATCTAGAAAATTCCTAAAGAAACTTATCAAAGAATTGTGTCAATCGTTTACTTAAAAAAATATTGCCTATTTTATCTGGTTCTCATACTAGTCATATGGACAACACAAACACAAGTTTGAAGTGTTGAATGAGTAACCCGAGAGCTATCTTTTTGATGTTATAATCTAGATCATTGTTTTACTTGATTATCACAAATTACATTATTCATACAGAAGATAAAACATAAGAGATAAAAACACCAGTATGAGTCCCTCTTTAGAGTATTGTCTATCTAGGTAATTCTCATTAATAGAGGGGTCTTTGGGGAAAGGTTGACACTTTTACCCCATTAAATCATTTTTCTCTAAGGTCACCTTGAAGATGAAAAATTAGGGTTTTGACATTAAATGAGGAGTGATAGTTTATGACCTCGATCTAAATACACAAGAGTGAAGGAAAATACAAACCCATAATCATTTAAGTGGTTGCATCATTTTCCATAAAATATTTCATATATGACACTTTTGTGGAACCTAGATAGTATTATCAGTGCAACTGTCCCAAACTGATGTCAAATTCCATGATTTTAGAAGAATCCAGTCCATAATTTGATAACTATTCAATAATATTCTTCCAATTTACTTCCTACCTATTCTAGATCCAACACTATGATATCATTAGAACAAGTTAATGATATTACTTATTTGTCATTTATATACATAGCTTAGTTGTACATTCTATATTTAGTTTATTATTAGTTTTATAAATTCATCATATTATATGTTAGAGTTTAACACCCAATTATCTTATTATAGATTTGATCATCACTCTTATGATTATTCATTTCTATATACCCCTTTAATGACTGGATAACCCCAATCTATCTAAACACCATTTTAAGTTTAAACATTTAGTAAACCCAATCTTTGAATATCAAAACCTATGTCAATTAGGGTTTTCCATTTTATTTATTTTCTTGATAAATATACTTTATTGAAATTATAAATTTTCCATTTTTGAATCGGTGGAAAATGTTAATGCAAAAAATTATTCTCAAATGGCTGATAAAGAAGCATTGTTTACTCATCTCAACAATAACAAAATATTAATAGATGCATTCTTACATGTTACAAAATATAACAAAGGTAAAAAAGATTAAACTAAGGCTTCCTCACCTTGTGATGGTGAATTACTATAAGGTACTATAAATAATTCCATGCCTATCAATCCACCTACATCTAGTGGAGGCATATATTATGTATTCAAATATTTATTTGCTAAAACTAATATTGATACATCTACCATGGAACTATAAATTTTGTTAACACAAATACTGATTTCAATAACTATTACTAATCAAACCATGTTTCCATTCCCCTTGATGATTACTCAACTTACTAATCTAAATCCAAATGGGTATATAGTTCAAACACTCCTTCAAGTTAAAAATTTCTTAGAGGACAAGGTTACAAACATTGAGAAAAATGTTTTAAAATCTCCTCATGCTATTTATTTTCAAGATGTGTCACATAACCCTCTTTCTCTTATAATATCATTTTCACCCTTTGCCAACTAGTTTTGTTAAACTTAAGTTTTCATTTTATAATGACATAGGTGATCCTGAGTAGCATCTTCAATTGTCATTTCAAGTATTTCTCCCCTTAGACTACTTATAAGAAGATATGGATCAAATAATAAATATTATTTTTTAGGTGATCTCTAAACTGATGCTCAATATAATAGTTATGAAATTCTTTTATCTTTATGTGTGTTATCTATATCTATATGTGTGGTCTATTCGAATATGAAATTGAATTTCGCTATTTAGTTTTATGTGGCATGCTTTGATTATGCCTCCAATGATAAAATTTTAACTAAATTATGTTTAACCAGCCTTATGGACTATGATTTGAGATGGTTCTATGACTTACCTCTCCAATCTGTGAAATCATTCAATCCTTTTTTAGATCAGTTTTTATTACACTTTTCCATTAATATTTATAAAAATGTTTCTTTTGCTCAAATTACCAAAATTAAACAAGGAACCAATGAACCTATCAATGAATATGTATTTAGATATAATATAATTCTAGATAAAATGATAAATCCTATGGAATATAAGGAGTTACAAGACATATTCAAGAAAATATCAATTTCTCCATTACATGAGTTCACTATTTTTAAAAAGTTAAAATATTTCATTGGATTATACCATGTTATATGAGACTGAAAAATGAAACATATTTCATTCAATAAGCTCAAGCATGTAGTAAACACATTACTTGCATCTACATATAGTACCAAGTTCACAATCAAACCATGTTATAAGGTAAAACCTCCCAAGAGTAAAAAGGAAATAATGATCACAATTAATAGAGTTTAAAAATAGCCTAATAAAGTTATTTTATCTAATACACCAATGAGATAATTTTTCATTTACTTACATACCTAGCTTCATTACTCCAATGATTATTAGTGTATCAACTTATATCTCCCCCTCATCTTATAGAGGTTGATATGAACAGACATCTACCTAAAGGATATGATGTGATTTCATATTATGATTATCATTAAGGACTAGGTACTTCTAAAAAATATGTTCTATCTTGAAGCACAACATCTAAGATCTTATCATTGAAAAAAATCTTAAATTTAATGATCCTCTAAAGGAATCAGGATCACTACATGGTGATTACTAGAAATAAAAAATATTTAATAATCCCCTGTAAGACCATTCTAAGAAGGAACCAAAAGTGAAAATGCAATATAATACACATCCTCCTCCATCAAATTATAAGAACTCACTATATGGTATTATTAGTACTTATACAAGACATATAACTCCTATGGTCTATATCCCTTTTATTAATTTTGATGATAATAAGATTAAGGATGATGAATTTGATTTTCATTCATTATTCATTTGATCATACCTTGATAAAAACAATATATTTAGTGTTATTAATGATAATGGTGAAAATTACAATGTTTACACGATGACATTACTTACACACTTGGGTTATACTCATCATGATTTGCATCCTTATCCTAGATATGTTAGAGCATTAAATAAGACCTTCTAGAAGGTCATTAGAGAGATTTACCTACCTTTATAGGTTGGTCCCACATAATTGGTGACTAATTTTTCAATTATACATTCCATAATATATTTTATATGTTATTGGGAATATCTTGGATCCATACACTTTGAGCAATATCATCTACAATACATGGGTGTGTTAAATACATTCATGTTAATGGTGTAGTTATAGATTTTAGAATCCATATGAACATCCTCTTGAAAAAATGAAAAATATATCTAGACAAATAATTTTGAATCCTACTAAAGCTAATTCACCACAAAAGGGTAAGAAACATGCAATCCCCTTTGCCATGTTTAAACATGCAACATTAGAGATATATATTGAATTCCATGCAATCCTCATCTACTAGACACCATGTTCAGATAATAAGATAACCTACATGTGTTCTTATTATGGTTACTCAAAAAATCACAAACCACTCAACAATGGGTTCCATAAACCCCTATTCCTATTAATCCTAATAATGCTTCACAACCATATAGTCCTATTTTACATAATGATAATAGAGTGAAAAATATTGAACCTATATGTGGTCTTGAAAAAAGTAAAAAAAAACATTACACCAAGTTCACAATGGGGAGATATCTATGACCATCCATTGGATGGAATCAAAAGATAATCCTTCCATTCCAAACATTTCAAAATACCTAAAAAAATCGAAAACTTCGAAAAAATAAAAAATATTTTAGGCACCTACATGTTCTATTAGCTCCTTGGAGTCTATGTGTTAGTTCATTGTTGATGGATGGCTTATTTAGTTATTTATACATGCATATATGTGTGCAAAAATTCTATTTGAGTGTGATATATGCATACACAAATACATGATATATCATTATTTTAGATGTTGGGCCTTTCCTTTACTCATGTCATGTAGACATTGCAGGCATCTACTTATTTGATCTTGACACATAGGTTATATAAATTAATGATCACATTTCATTATCATGTTTGATATTATATGTACCTACACATGCCTTTATTGATGATTATATTTTTCACAGGGTAGTTGATATACCATGAAATTGAAAATTTTTGCTAACACATTAGATCCATGAGCTACTATGATATGTTTATGTTGGTTTCTTATGTTATCATCTATGTACTTCCTTGAGTGTCTTGCCTTGCTATTGATTTCCACAATCAAGCATTTGAATATGCTCCTTTGCTTTTGAAACTCATGCCTATGTATGATTTCTTTCACATTTTCATTTTTCACTACTTTTTGTATGGGTATTTAAGTATTTCATTCCTTATTTTTTGGATATCTGACTTAGTCATGTCCCTTTAATTGTGCTTCATTTGAATATGTCCCTTGTTTTTGGTCTATTTAGATGAAAGAATTTTGAGTTGGTTTTGAATGCTATTATGTATGTGTTTTTTTTTATTTTTTTATATTGTATTGTTACTATTAAGACATTTCAATTATATGTATCATGCATCTTAGGCCTTATTCTGACCATATTACTTCTATGCATGATACATGCTGTCCAATTTTCCATAGTTTTTAGATTAAATGCTGGCATGATTTGGAAGCGTGTTCTCCCCACCTATTCAGTATTTAACATCTCTAGATTACAACAGGGGAATTTTTTAGAAACATGTTATGCACATTGGTAAATATATTAGTTTTAATATTTATCCATTTATATTGGGGAATGATTTCAAAATAAGTTATCCACACTTTACATAGTTTTTGACTTGGCCAAAGAACATAGTTATATGATTCAGATTCATAGTTGGCAAAATTATATACATTAGTACCATTGCTATACATAGTGTCATCATGACACATATATTAAGTGCATATGCTATGAAATTTATATGTAATATTGAAAAATATAAATCAATTTCAGATTTCAATAGTATTTTATGGTTTATTATCACATCACAAACTTACATATTGATACCCTGATTAGAAATTTATGGACTTTATTAAGCTAATATACTATAGTAGTTGGTTATTTTTTTGGTATGGTCAAGGTAATTAAATAATTAAATATTTAAATGTTTTAATTTGGAATTTATTTTATCATCTAACCTCGTTAGGTTCTAAGTTTGATTGGATTACATGATTGAACTAATCTCAACTACTATGTGACAAGTCATCTTTGATAGAAAGTTGGGGGTATTGGCCTTACAATATATCTCTCTATCTCATTTGATACATGCACTTATAATATTTATCTATACATGTCTTAATCTTAGTTTTAGTTCCTTACAATGATAATTGGTTTTTAAATTAACTTACCAACAAGCAAGGCATTTAAATTGACACACAAGTTTACTCATAAACATGGCTTATTGAATTTAGTGTATTTCAAGTACTTTAAATTATAGATTATATGAATAGATGATATATTATAACATTTTATTTATTTTATGTCATTCAAAAAAACTAACTCAATTTGGGCACACATAAATGAAAGGTTTGTTTTACACACCTAGGTACCCATTCATTTCTTTTAAACTGGTAATTCCATTACTAGATTAAAGGGGGAAATGTAGATGATATTTATATATTATATAGTACCTAAATATTGTACACTTTAAACACTCAAACCTTGGTTGTTCCTCCCAATACTATAACTTCTCCTTCTTCTGCAAGTCTTGCATTTATTCTATCTTGTGCCACTTGGTCTATCTCTTAGTCTAACCAGTGGTATATTGATGACCCAAGCCTTCTATCTTTCCCAAAATGCTTAAAATGTAAATTTATTCCACCTATTAAAGATCTAAGTCTATAAATACACTCATAATAATAGAACACCAATGTTCATAACATATACTATAATCTATACTAATGTCCTAACCTGATGCAATTGTACACCTCCTTAAAGTCATATATTTTGAAAATGAAACATATCCTATTGGTCAACCTAAGTAATGTAATATGATTTACTTATCCAAATGGATTGATATAATTACATGATCAATCCTAAATAATTATATCAATAATTTGGTTGAGTAAATCTTCCTTATTTCATCTTACTCTCATATGAATAAAAGAGCAACACATATATGGGTCTAAAGTACTAAAAAAGTAACCTAAGAGATACATTTTCCAAGTTATAAGGTAGGTCATTATAATACTTGCTTATCAAATATTTCATGATTCACACATAAGATAAATTTTATGGAGAAATACATCAGTCAAAGGACCTATTTAGAGTATCTTTTATGTAGGCAACATTGACTGACATAGGGGTCTGTGGTGTACCTTGAAATTGTGGGTACATGAACCCCATTTTCTCCAACATCACCATGAGGATGAATAATGATGCAAGGGAATAAAGATATGATGTAAAGTTGGTTTTATATAAGTGTAATATGTCTTATAACATTTTTATAAGATAGTTGAACTTTTAGAAAGGCTTGGTAGTGTGTCTAGAGAGCGCTTTGGCATTTTCTAGCCACTTTGGACATTTAAAAATTTGAATTAGGTAAATGTGTTAGAAGTGTTCTTGGGTGTGTCATGTCATTTAATGGTATAAAATGTTATGTTATGATAATTTATGATTCTATTTGTGTCTATTAGGGTGTGTCATGTACAAACCCTGAGTAAAATACTACAAATCAAGATTTTGCATGTAATGGTCACATAGGAATTAGTTGCCCAGAAGTAGTTACAAGAAAGTAGTTTGTTGTATATAGCAATATTTTTTAGATTCTATTAGGATTGGAGACCAATAGAAGAGTAGGAGTAGAAATTTGGAATTTATTTCTAAATTTAGAGTCAAGACAGAGTTGTGGAGGAGTTTTAGAAATAGAGAGAAAAAACAATGAAACCTCTATAATTTATCCTAGTGATAGAGTAGTGAATGTAAATTGAAAAAAAATAATAAAATTTGAAATTAATTTGGATTGTTACATCAAAAAATTGATTTTGTAATGTTTTATGGATTTTATTTGACATATTGACAGCCTTCAAGCTCTTGGGGAAGTAATCTATAACACAAGTTGCTAGAAATGGTGATTTTTAAAATTGTGTTGAGGTTTCCTGTAGTCATTAAAACTACTAACTAATGAAGAAGTTCATATTCAAGGTAAGTATTTTATAATTTTTTTAAACCTCAATATATTAATTGAATAATTTTATATTCATGCATGCATCATTGTATTTGAATCTAACAAGGAAACATAATGCAGGATAAATATGTGTATACCTTATTCACATAACACATCTGATATCTTTGTTTAAATTCTCTATGATAATTATGAATCATGATGAACATAATTCATTATGGGTTAAAATAAATTATTAAATTCTATTGAGACATTATATGGGCAATGATCATAGAAAATTTTGTACTCACTTATACCCATGCAAATTGTGTTCATTATTTATATATCATAGTCAATAATCCTATAAATCATCTATACTACAAGAATTGTGATAAAATTATTTAAGAATTGAAAATGATTTTGGAAATACAACATAGTGATAATAACCTTGGATGAATGTATCAACTTCTTTAGGTAAGGATATTAAGGCATTAATACCCTATTTAGTTTACAACATTCACACTATGTACACATAACATAATAAAATATTGATGAGAGCATGTTTTGTAAAGGGTTAAGCAAAAATAAATGTTTATAAAGGTTTATTTTTGTCAATAATACCCTAATAAGGACTTTGGAGAGTTTATAATGAATAAATGTCCTTCAAACATCATTTTGTGCCCTCTTACCCTTAAAATAGTGTCAAAAGCCCTAGGTTTATGATAAAAGTCTAAAAGTTATTTATCTAATGTTATAAATAGTGGAAATGAGTAAAACATGGTTGGTTTTTAGGGTATGAATATTATAATACTATTTTATATTTTTGTACTATTATGGCCTTGTTCTGTATAGATACACTTGATTGAGTTACTAAAAGGAGCAATCAGGCCTAATAACGGATAATGACAAAGAATGGGAAGGATAAAGGGTATCTATAGTAAGAGAGGGATTTTTTAAACTTCATAAATATATTAAATGTGGAAAAATTTGTCAAAATACATTATTAGTTTCTTAGAATACATTTTTTACTAGTCCGTACTGTAGGGAAAACCATAAAAAGCTACTAGGGTTAAGGAGAAGTTGACGGTTTAATAAGTGAACAAGAAATATGAGGTTATGGTGGTATTTAAGGTCATATATGAAAAATTTAAAAAGATATGGATAAACTTTCTAGTTGAGAAGATGTATTTTCAGAACCCTATTCAAGAATTTAGATGTTTTGGTCTAGAGAGACCTATGGATTAGAATAGACTAGTGTTTGAGATAAACGAAGGGAAATAAGGTTGTATAAGTGATATTTAAGTATATGAAGGTTATAAAATAAGAGTAATTAACATTAATAATCTTATCCAATATATCTATATAATTAATGACATGAATCCAAGAATGAGAGTTGACAGTAATGAGAAAATTACGAAGGTTCAATGCTAGACCTTATATTTACATTTATCAATGACTAAATATTTTTGAGTATGAGAATGATGTTATACATCATTTATAATTAAATAACATAAATTTTATTAGGAATTATTAAATTATATTAATGTGTAAACAAGGTACAATTAATGTTTTATTTCATTTGTTGATTATGTTATGTTAATGAGATGTATTAAAGTGTGAACAGATAGTTAGGAGATGGTAGTAGCCCTCTATCCAAGTGTGTCTTATTGAGAATATAAATAGATATTTGAATGTTAAATATTGATCTCATAGGTGATATTGAGGGGAGAGAGTTTCCTAGTTAAATTACAAGAAAAGTGATGACCTAGGTAAGGTCATAGTGATTGAGATAGACCTAGTGAGAGGTCAAGATGTGGAAAGTGAGTGAAGGCATGTCAAAAATATATATAGTTCAAAATGATACCAAGGATTTATTATAAATATTAAAGAATATGAGAAAATAGAGATAAAGAATAATATAGGGCAAAGTTGAGTAAAACTACCATAAGGAGAAGAGGAGAGAGAGAGAGAGAGAGAGAGAGAGAGAGAGAGAGAGAGAGAGAGAGAGAGAGAGAGAGAGAGAGAGAGAGAGAGAGAGAGAGAGAGAGAGAGAGAGGAGAGAGAGAGAGAGAGAGAGAGAGAGAGAGAGAGAGAGAGAGAGAGAGAGAGATATGGATAAGTTGTTGGTCATGCTATATAAAGAGATAGAAATAGGTAACCCCTATGCAGGTGGGTTATGAGGAATAAATAAATAAAATTTAAAATCAAAATATTGGTCAAGAGAATAAAGGTGCAATCCAAGAGAGAGGATATAAGACATAAAAAGTTGCTTTGCAAGCAACTTAGGAGAGGGATGATGAGATATTGAATAAGTGAGAAGTATAGTGAGATGGATTAACAACATATTGATGTGGATGAGGTGATTTTCAATGAAAAAATTAAGAGAATTTACATATATCCAAGTGTTGATCATGACAATGAAGATGAAGATCAGCTTGAAAGTCTCATTAAAGGCTTGGATAAGGGAGTGAAACCCTATGAAGAAGGTATGAATTCTAATTTTTTCATTTGTATATGAAAGTAGTGAGAAATTAAAGGTAGAATTGGTAGCCTTGGAGAATGATTTGAATGGTTAATTTAATGAAAAACAATAATAAATGTAAGTTGTAGTAGTTAAACCTCACATGAATGACAAAAAAGAGCACAAAGAAGCAATGATAGTAGTAGTACAACATGTTGAAGATGTGGATCCTTATGGAGGATTTGATTTTTTTAAGATAAAAACTAAACAAGATATTTATTTTGTAATGGTTGTAGGTATGAACATGGTAGTAGGAAAATATGAGAATACAGTGGTAGAAAGCAACATATTGTGGTATGATCAATCCATATGACATAGGCAAGGAGGAAATAAGGAGTGCACTTGAAGTGCAAGAGGAGACAAGAAAGAAATGAGGTAGGTTGATATATAATCAAGGAAAGAATAAAATAAATAAAAAGAATAGTTTAACCATGAAGGAAAATGAGTAGTAGTAGATGATCCCAGGGAGAAGAATTGGAAAACACAAAAGAAGCATACAACAATGCATTGGAGTTCCGTTCTTTGTGGTCCTGAGATTATGATGCAAGGGATTAAAGGTATGATGTCAATATGGTTTTTTATAGGCATATTAGGTCTTATAACATTACTTAGAAGGATATTAAGCTTTTATAAATGTTCGGTAGTGTGTCTAGATAACCCTTTGGCATTTTCCCACCAACTTGGGCATATAAAAATTTGAATTAGATAAATGTGTTAGAATAATTTTTGGGTGTGTCAAGTCATGTAATGGTATAAAATTTTATTTTAGGATATTTTATGAGTATATATTTGTTTATTAGGGTGTGTCACATATAAGCCATGTTGAAAATAACACAAATCAAGATTTTGTATGTAATGGTCACATAGGAATTAGTTTCCAAGAAGTAGTTATGAGTAAGTAGTTTCTTGTATGTAATTAGACTTTTTTTTTTTAATAAAAAGACTAAGATTGGAGTCAAATAGAGTACTAGGGGTATAAATTAGTAATTTAATTCTAAATTTAGAGTCAAGGCAGATGTATGGAGGAGTTTTATAAATGAAAAAAAAACATGAAACCTCTGTAATTTGTCATCGTGACAAAGCAGTGATTGTAAATAGGAAAGAATGAAAAAAATTTGAAGGGAATTTGGAGTGTTACTTTGAAATTTTGTGTTTATAATGTTTTATATATGTGTGTTGACATATTGATAGTCTTAAATCTCTTGGAGTAGTGATTTGTAACACAAGTTGTTTAAAATGGTGATTTTTAGAACTATGTTGAGGTTATCTGTAGTCATTGAAAGTAATAACTAACGAAGAACTTAATATTAAGGTAATTTTTGGAGCATTTGTGTAACCCTCATTAGATTCATTGAATAATTTTATATTCATGCATGCATCTTTGTATTTGAATCTATCAAGGAAACAAACTGCAAGCTAATTTTGTGTATACCTTGATCACATAACACAACCAATATCTTTGTTTAAATTATATAAGATAGTTGTGAATCATGATGAAGATAATTAATGATTAGTTTTAAAAAATGATGGAGTTATTCTGATACATTAGATGAGCAATGATCATTGAATATTCTATATTTACTTGTAGCCATGCAGACTATGTGTTCATTATTTATGTATCACAGTCAAGAATAATGTGAATCATATCCAATATAAGTGTGATGATGTTTTCAAATAATTGAAAATTATTTTGGAAGAAAAAATATTAATATTAATCTTTTATTAATTTATCAACTTATTTAGGTAAAGGCATTAAGGGATTAATATCATATTTAGTGTACAATATTCATATTGTGTGCACAAAACATAATCAAATCATGTATAAAGAATGTGTGTTGAAGGTTTAAGAATACAAAAAGGTTGATAAATGTGGATTTAGGTTATTTAGACATTAAATATGCCTTTGGAGATTTTAAAATTAATAAATTTCCTGTAAAAACCATATTGTGCTTTCTTGATCTTAAAATAATCTTAGAAACCCTAAAAACCTAAAACTTGTTTATCTAATGTTATAACAAATTAAAATTAGTAAAAATTAGGAGGATGGTAGTGTTATAAATTAATAATATTAATTTATAGGTTTAAAGTTTTTATGGCCTCATTTCATATACATACACTTGACTGAGTTGTTAGAAGGAGCAACCAAGCCTAATGAGGGTGAACAAGAAAGAATAAGAGGGGTAAAGGGTATCTAGAATAAGAGAGGGACCTTGAAACTTCATAGATAGATGAAATTTGAAAACGGGTGTCATAATAAATTATTTTTTTGTTAGAATGCATTTTTAGCACTCCATACTATAAGGAAAACCATAAAAAAGGATACTAGGGTTAATGAGAAGTTGAGGGTTTGATAAGTGAAGAAGAAATTTCAGGATATGGTGGTATTTAAGGTCATTTAAGACATGTTTAATAAGATATATATTAGAATTTTCAATTTATAGAATGAATTTATGGAACCCTATTCCATAATTTGGATATTTTGGCCTAAAGAGATATATGCATTCGAATAGACTAGTGTTTGAGATAAATGAATGGAAATAAGGTTTTATAAGGGAGATTTAAGTATAATCATGTTCTAAAACAAGATTAATTAACCTCAAGAATCTTAATGAGTAGATGTATATAATGAATGACATAAAACTAAGAATGAGAATTAACATTATAAAGAAACTTATGAAGGTTCAATGGTAGACTTTATATTTGTAGGTATCAAAGATTGAATATAATAAAGTATGAGAATGACGCTCTACATCAAACAACTATGGTTTTAAAATTTCACAAGGAGAGACAATCGATGACCCAAATATGAATAATCTAAATCAAAGCTGAAGATAAACCCATAATCATTGAGGTGTTTCCATCCCTTTATAGTAGGTATTCTATACAAGATACTTACATGAAACCCAAATAGTGGGGTTGATGTAACTATCTTATGATGCCATTAGCGTCCATCACTCTAGAAACATATAATCTAGAATATAATTATCTTTCAATAATATTTTTCTATTTTTATTCCTAGATATTCCATATCTAACTCTATGTTAGCATTAGAACAATCGAAATATATTACTTCTTTGTCATGTCAATATATAGCTTGGTTGTGATATTATATCTAAGTTATTATTAGTTTCATAAATTCATCATATGCTATATATAATTTTAGAACTCAATTGGAATGTTTCATATTTGAATATCACCCTTGTGTTTATTCATTTATATATACTCTTTAATGTATAGATAACCCCAATCTATCTAAATAACATTTTAGTGTTAAAAACTACTAGCAACAAGAATAAACAAAACAAGAAGGATCCAAAGTAGAGAAAAGGTTAAAAATATGATACTAAATCCAAAGCATCAAAATATTCATCCTCTTCTAATGAGAAATCCAAGAAGTAGAAACTCACATGTGCATACTACAATAAATCTAGGCACAATAAATCTAAATACATAAAGATGAAGATTGACCAACTAATTTGAATGATTGAGAAGCACAATATTAGTGTCCCTGATTCTTAAAATATAATTTCATCATCACATGAGTAATCTGAGGACACACACAATGAAAAGGACAAATATAAGATTAAATCACTTATTTTAGTTGCATCCCAGCCTTCTAGATGGATATTTAACTATGGTTCCCTGAACCACATTGCTTCATTGCAAAACATGTTATCATCCCTAGAGCCTTTCTTTATGCCTTCCATCTTGTTGGGTGATGATAATTCTAAAAAATTTAGTTGGAGATTATATATTTAAGTGCATTATTGGACATTTCATGATATTTTTTGTGTTCCCTCTTGATCCACCAATCCCTTATATGTTTATTAGATCAATCACATTGGTTTGGATAACAGATTTGAGTTCAATCCTAATTTAGTGGTTATTAGGGAATCCAAAAATGACTCCATATTTTCATTTATAAAATTAGATAAACGGTCATAATTATATAATTTCATACATCTTTTTTCTTATCAACCCTCTTCTACAATACTCATTCATTCATATGGGGTGAGTAAAGTATGGACATTGTGTTTCAGCCATATCAATTATTAATACCTAGAGTAATTCAATAATCATGACACGATTTTAGGGTTGTTGTGAGTAAATTTTTATAATATAATTTACCAACAATACATAGTTAGTGTTGATCTTGAAGATAAGTATGACAAAGGGAAATCATAGATGGATGAATAGATATTAGAGATTATCAACAATGAAATTACTAGTCTATATCAAAAACATTCATTCAACATGACTAAATAAATTATTAATTTCATTAATGATTTTTTGAGGCACACTTGGTTGTATTTTATTATATGGAAATCAGACGTCTTTATCCTTTTTTAGTCCTTTTAGGTGCTTGTATAACAATAGACAAGTAAATCCATCAAGGTTTTATGCATCGATAATGATGGTGAGTACGTCAATAGCTATTTTAAATAATTATGAACTTGAAATAGGATTGAATTACAATGCAAAATTATATATATTACTAATTAGAATGATGTTTGTGATGGAATTGGTCCTTGAAGGAAATTTCAAGTTATGTGTTATAGTCCAAGTCTCTTGTACCTAAATACTAGGGTGAGGCCATCAACTATGCATGTTATATCCAAAATCAAGTTCCTCATAAATCATGGAAGTGGGTCACTCCATTTTAATCTTGGAGAATTCAAAAACCCATAATAAATAACTTCCAAATGTTTAGATATCCTTTTATGGCTCGCATTCCCAAGAATAAATGTAAGGTGATGAAATGTCAAAGTCATCCTTGCATCTTCACTACATATCCTAAGGGTGTTAAGTAATAAATTATTATTCATCACATAACTCATGAATTTTTAATTGATATGAGTGTTCATTTCCAATAGGGTCCTTCAAACTCAACACCAACACCTCTCCCCCTTCCTTTCATGCAGTAAAATTTGATGATAGTTCTGATGAATTAGATACACCCAAACAACATCTTAATGATTTATATTATTATTTTAGTTTTTATTATGATATTAGTGATGATATCTCACTTCCTCCTTATCATAAAATATCTTTAGAGGATGAGGAATCTCCTCCTGACTCTCTAAGAATTAGTCTTCTTTAGGGTAGATAAAAATTACAATGTGTTAGCCAATGGATTGGAGATTCATTAGGAAACAAGAAAAGATGTTAAAAATTATAAGATGTTCGACATGACTTCATGCATCTTCTTATGATCTGTATTTATTTTTTTAGGCATTACACAATCTTAAGTGAGATACTGCTATGGAAGAGGATTATGGTTCCTTGTTAAGGAGCAACATTTTGTATGTAATCTCTCTTCTACATGGATAATTTATTGATGCATTCAATCCTATTTATATCAATCCTTGATTATTTATTACACAAAAAATATCATCCCAAACATTACATACAATAATGGTTACCTTTTCATCCACTCTTGACTATAGCATCATTATTTCACTACCCATCCCTTCACTATTTATAGTAGTAGTTCCTATTATAATTGCCCCTTTATTAGTTATATATTACCCCTAATTTCATATCCCCACATAATTATTAAAAAATGGAAATTTAGAATTATTCTATCCTTGTTAAAAACTCAACATGTGGAATAAATACCATCATCAAGTTTATTTGCCTCAAGAAGAGCCCTTGATGAGGAATTATAAGAAGAATATGGATATCTAGTTTCAATAACAAATTACCCCAAATAGGAGGAAGAAGAAAATTTGGAATATATGAAGGGAATATATTATGAATTAAGTGAATCAAAATCATAAAATGAAATAGAGGAAGAGGCAGAGCTAGAAAAGGCAAAATCAATCAAATTAGGAAGTTTAGATGAAGAAAACACTCTAGCTATAACATAAAGCTAGTAGATATTTAATAAAGAAAGTAATATCATTAATAAGGTAGTTTCCACTCTCTGTTATTCCATTATAGCTTTAATTAATTAGGTTGTTAATTTACCACCTAATAGTCATGGGCAACAAGTTTCTAGTTATGTTAATTCTTCCATTCTTTCCATTGCAACACAAATAACATCACCAAAAAAGAGGGTTTATTTTTAGGATTTATTATAAATTTATAATTTTAACCATCAAGGGCCACATGTTACTCAAATATCCTTAAGTAATTTGGATTTAATTTTTCCATAGTCTATGCCTACATAATCTACTATAATGATAATTTTGAAAACCCAAGACCATAAAAAGTATGTGGTGGAAACTATACCATAAAGATAAGTATCAATGTGGAAAGGTGTTATTTATCCACCTCTCAAATTTACCATCCAAATAAGTGCCCTAGTTCCATCTCAAAAATATTATTTCACCTTGTACCTCTATGTGTCCTAACCAACCTAAAGAATGAGGGGAAGTCATTATGCCTCTATGGGTTATAGAGTTAAATGACTAGAGAGGGAATTGGAAAAACCTAATCCTAAATGAGTTACCAATAATATCCACCTATTTTGACAAAGTGGTACAATTTTTAGATGACTAAAATTGGCCATCGATTGTCTTCGACTAGACTCTAGACTAATTTTTACCAAGCTTTTCAAATTAAGCCTAACAATCATTAAACATCCTAAATTTACTTGTGCATCATTCATCAAAGATCGTAATCATGTTGAGACATCCATAATTTGGGTGTTATATTGTAATAAATAAAAACATCTCATGAATTCATTTCTAATGATCATGTCACATCACAATAGTCAATTTTGCCTATGGACCTATTAATTGGGGCAAGTACACACAAAAAATCAAATCTTTAAAATGTTAAAAAGCCTAATAAGATTTAATTAAAAAGATAAAAAAAATTAAATACCTAGTTGAATCATCCATGTGCAATTAATGAATTACTAAAAAAGGAAATTAAAAAATAGGAAATATCTTAGCTTTACATGATTACTTTTTGTGAGTTGTCAATCCTTTGAAAATATCTCAAAATATTTCACCCATGCTTACTAATTTTAAATCCTTAATTTTTGACACCTTTTAACTCTATTTGGTTTAATTAACTCACTTAGGTTAATTTTGAACCCATTATATGTTTAAACTACAGTTTAACTCATATTGAGTTGGGGTTAGTTCTTAAGCCTATAAATACAAGCCTTTGCCTCTTAATTGGAGAGCTTGGATATTGTAGAATTATAATGCATGTTTTTGCATAAGACTCATGATAATAATATTATAAAGCCAAAAAATTGTGCTGAGCCATCAATAAACCATAATCTAAGCCACCAAGGCACAAGCATAAGCCACATCAAGCAAGACACAATGGTGCTAATGAGAGAAGTAGTAAAGAAAATTACATTTCTGAAGACTCTTTGAGCACTAATCAAGAAATCCATTAGAAAATAATTTGGAGAATTCAAGGAATGTAAGATATTTGGTTTTCTTTTACATTATAGCTCAATTTTCAATTGGTATTGTTCATTAAGCTCCCCCAAAGATCTAGGCTTAGAGATGTTAGCATGCTAGTGTGTTGATTTAATTATTTTATGGCATAATAATAGACCTAACCTCCACTCTATTTTCAAATAGCTATGATCACGAATGACTTGCCCAATGGGACATGAAAAATCACACTACCAATGAAACCAAGATGCAACTCCTAGCTTTTTAAATGAATGATTGAATATATTCAAAATTTAAGTTTTAGCTTTGTTTTTTATATATTCTTATTTTTTGTGCTAACTCAGATTTACACAGAGACCAATATTGGTCTTGTATAACCAACATCAATTTTGCCTAAATAATCATTTATTCTTCTTAAGTAACTTTGGTTCTATGTAACTATCATTGGTCAGGGTATAGGGTAAAACACATTTTGACAACTTGGATTTTGAATTGTTTTGAAACTCATAGTTTTTATTTCCTGGTTTCATTCAGTTAAATATTCCCTGAGTAATCATCTTACTACATGTTTTATGGATATTTTATCATAGTTTGAGATAACTAACATTTTTCAGATCATTTTATTTTTTCCTTCAGGTTAATAGGTGGTTAATATTAGTATTTATTGATTTCCATTAGTTAGTTTCAAACTAGAACTAGTTCTCCAGTAACTGACATTGGTCATAGGTGATCAATATTAATCTCTATTTAAAAAATATAAAAAAACTAGAGAGTTATCTTTTAAAATATTTTTTCTCATCCATTAATATGATCTAAAGTAGAAGGAAACTCTCTAATATATGCAAGTCCAAGGTGGGAATAAAACATAACTTTACAAGTTTAAACTCTTGAACACTTCATTTTTCTACCTAAAAAGAATTTCTAAGTCTTTAACATTTGGATTTAGGGCTTAAACTAAACCTAGGTGATTTGTGTTAAGTTGTTTTGTGAAAATTCTTTCATGTTTTGCAAAATTAAGCCAAGGGACCAAAGAAATTTATCAAAAAATTCATTTGGTGCCTAAAATAAACATTCACTTAAATGGAAAATTCTTAAAAGTGTTTCATTCTTATTTGTTTGTTTGTGTAAAATGAATATCACATGTATGTTCTCCCCCATCCCCTATAGGTAACTTGGGAAACTAAAAGTGCTTTTTCAATTTTATTTTGTTCCTAGTCCAAGGCATAGAAATAATGTTGTCTAGGCTCTCCCCACAACACACATGGTTTGTGCGATATCAAAACAACCTGTAGTGTCTTTTCACTTAGAATTATTTTATGTAATTTGGCTTATGGAATGGAGTTCATAGCTTCTTCACAAGTTCTCTATGGAAGCTTTGACTCAAGGTTTCATCTCCTCTAATTTTTTGAACTGCACTCCATGATAGGGTATATAAATTAGGGTATCCATGTTATGAGAGCTAGGGGGTTGAGAAGCTAACCTATCCTTTCATAATCAAAACCCAAGTTAGGTCTAGTTTACCAAGGATTCTACTTAGGAGTACACATATGGAATCTCTATACAAAAGAATATACCCTTAAATAGTAATTTAATCATTATGAACTCAATTGACATGAGGCATATTTAGTGTTATCCATGTTTGGGACCAACTAGATGGTTGAAACTTTAGGTTTTTGACAAACCATACTTACCTTAGACATATTGTTGATGTAGGGTGAGAAGCCCTAAGGTCCATGTCACCATATAATCTCTTGGGAGAAGAGGGGTATAAAAATGCTACTAATTCATGTGCTTTTATTTTTGGACTAACACTTAAAATCCTCCCAAGAGAATTTATATAGAAGGATTTCCATAATATGATGCAACTTTTTCAATTTAAGGATTAGGATGATTTACTTAATTATATTTAGTCTTTTTCCTTTACTCACTTGGTATTTTGAGTCTAAACCATTTATTTGTCTTCCCACATAAAAAGCAAGTCTTGTCTCCACATTACTCCATTGATTGAGGAAGGGTTATGTTGTCTATTTAACACCTTGTATTTGTCTTTGCTTTTGTGTCAAAAACATTGTGTGTGTCATTTGATTGAAATGGGTAACATTATTATGCCCAAATAATTTCAAATTTATTCCTTTATGTCTTGAAATAAACCAATGATCATATATTTGGAGTGAAATAACACCATTACACTACTCAAATTTGTTTCAAGACTTGTTTTCCATGTGCTTTATGTCATTTTTTGAAACCAATGCTGCCTATGCTATTTGGATCTTTCCCTAGTAACATTATGCCATTCAATTTTGTATAGTTTGTCTATTTGAGGGAGCTTAGTTTTCATTATTATTTGTTCCTTTTACTTGGTAAAAACATCCTATCTCTCCATATGCCTTTCTCCTTATGCCTTATACCAACTGACCAAGTTTATGATTGATTTTTTATGCCAACTCTTTATAAAAGTGTTCCATGTTTGCTAGATTAAAGCTCACCTTTGTTTTAAGTCTATATTTTGATGCTACATTTGGAAAAAAGTCCCATCACATGCCTTTGTTTGATCCTATATTTTAACACTGTGTTTGGCCAAAAGAGCCAATGAGTTTTATTTTCTTAGATTAGACCTATTTGGAACACTTTGTACTTGAAGGTTGGCATGCTGATTTTTATTTAGATGCTTAATATTTTATGTGTAAGACATTTAATGTTAGATATATGATGTTAAACTATTTTATACCAAGTATTAGCATAGACCATTTTAGAGATACATCTCCACCCCTCGACCAAGTTAAACTAAGTTTGAACCTTTTATCCTATGGACATCATTTTTAGGAGTTTGTAGAACTTTAGTTCTTTCTTGTGAATCTTTCATTATTAATTGAAATACATTTAGCTAAATTTATGGTGGATTTACATAAAATCTAAGTTATGATAGAGTGGTTTCTCAAATTAATTTTGATTAAGACATATATGGTGAACAATTGGTTTATGAGACATATCCATATTCTCCTTATAATCCTCAATCTAGGGAGTAAATGCAAGTGCCATGTTCGATGATCGCTTCTTCAAACTGGTTGAAATATGATATTCTCCATTTTATGACCACCCATTCTTCCACCTATACCATTAACCCTCCTCTAAATTTCATGAGCCACCAAGCTCCACAGCATCAAAGTATTACCATTCTAGCACCTCATCCTTTGGCTTGTGTGAGAAATCAAGCTCTACAATGCCCTACCTTTTCTATACCAAGAATTCATCCTTTGGCTTGTGTGATCAAAATATCTCTACAATGCCCTACCACTATCATTATATGACCTCATCGTGTGTCTTGTGTGAACAATAGATATCCATGACACCCTATCATTACCATTTCAGGACCTCATCCTTTGGCTTTTAAAAGCAACCAATCTCCATAGTGCCCTATAACTACCATTCTAGGACCTCATCCTTTAGATTATGCAAGTGATCAATATCTATGATGCCCTATCATTATCTAACCATTAATCATTCTCCATCTATTAAAAACTTTTCCCCACTTTATAAAACCCTTGCCAAGTGTCTGGTCCCAGCCAAAACCATTGGTACCTCTCCAAACAAGCCAATAATTTGAAGACAAAGATATATTAAAAACTAGTATTTTACAACTATTTATAAACTAAGGATAAAAAACCAACCAAGCCATGATTTTTTTGTTCAACAAATGATTTACAATGAGTTAATCTTTGATGAATCACCATTTGATCCAATACATGTTTTTGAGGAGTCTCACATCGTCAAGATAGTATTTAATGAGTCAATTATTAATGATTATATTTATTTTTAGGAAAATCATTACCTCAACTATATGCCTATTTTAAAGAGCCTGCCTTTGACAAGCCATTCCTTGAGGAGTTCTCTTGAAAATTTTCCCATTGTTGAGGAGTCTCACTTCAAGAAACTAGTTTTTATGGAGCCCATTATGCCATCATAGGTCATTACTTGTCCAAAACCAAAAATTCAACAAGACATCATTATAGTAGCATCCATATAAGATGAAGCATCAAAATTAGATTTAGGTATTATTCTTAAACCAACATCATATTTATCATTAGAAATAGAAGCAACATCAGTCTCAACCATGGATTTAGAGTCCTTTGAGTCAAAATCAATCTTAGAATAAAAATAAATTCATGTATTTTATAATATTGGTTACACATGCCTTGCAGATTAGTTTGAATACATTTGTTATCCTTATACATTTTTTGAGGCTGATTTCTTTCGATTTGACACAAGTTATTATAGTATCTTTTATGAAGTTTATGTTGCATCTTCCCATTCCATTACCATTCCAGATGCCATTACCACCAACCAAGATAGCCATTTTATTGACCTTCCACCTCCCAAAAAAGTCAATTAGGACTGACAGCTTATTGAACTTCATTCATGGAAGCATATCAGTTATATAATATAAGGGGGATGAAGACCGCATTCATTTGAAAGAATAATAATCTACTATGGAAACCTCTCTAAATCTTCTAATGGGAAATCAAAGTTTAAACTTGATAGCTTCTAGTGAAACCTATTTGGAGGCACTAAAAGACAATCAAAATTAGAAGTTAACATTCTTTAGTTAAACCATTTTAGAGGCACTATGGGACAAGTAAGATAACTTCATTGGTGAAAGCCTCATTGAGGCACCATTAGTTGAGCACAATAGTCATTCATTACTTAATGAAGACATTATCAAAGATGAAATCAAAATAGCTTCCAATATATAGCCTAATCAGATGGTAACTACTCTCAGGCCCAAATAACCAAAAACATTGGTAGTCATATCAAGAGAATATTTAGAAGTCTTCAGGTCTATCACATCTAAAATTATGTCAAATCTAGAGTCAACAACATTGTGTGTGCCTGAAAACATCAATCTTCATTTCTTTCCCAACCACTATACATTTCATTATCATCCACATTTAGATTGACAAATCAGACCTATCATACACTATTTATCCATATTTACCATATGTGGCTACACTTTCCTTTGTATAGGCTAGAAAGATACCTTGTTATGGTATTTGGGGAATACAGAGTCAACAACCAACAAAGCTCACAACAAAATTATTGGCATCCAAATATGTAGTAGGTTCTTAATAGAATTATTCATAAGAGATGTGGGCTAGAAATTTACATGATTTATTATTCTATTTGTATCATATGATAATCAAGATGGGCATCTCCACATCAGTAAGGACAACAAAATTATTCACCATGGCTAAAAACATTTACCTTGTCGATAATTTTTTCCATTAACCATGTCATTTACATTTGTCATTTCCTTTGTTTTTATTTCATAGCCTACCATTTCCCTTATCACTTCGGGGAAACCCTCTTACCACAAAATCTAATATTCATACCATAATAATTTTAAACAATATATTACCCTATACCATTTTACCATGTTGTCCCTATGAGACCAAAGCCTATTTTTAGCCACCCTACCTAGCCCCTTTTTATCTTGGTTTCTTTGGTTTTTCCTACACCTTCTACAAGGGGATTCTAATCTAGTTTCAATAGTTTTTGAATTTTGTCTTTAAATGACAATCTATGAAAGTAGTGTGGCTGTCAATTTGGAAAGTTATATTTCATACACATTTGACTAGTGATATTGATTATAATTGATTAATGTCAAATCAATAGTCCACCTTGTGTTACAATTTATAACTACCTATGGGAAAATTATTACCATAAACCTGTGCCATTATTTCCAAATTATATATGCCTATGGCCAAATTAAAAACAAGACCTTTGCCATGCATTATTGTAACACCTTGGCATTGGCATTACTATTTTTATTTCCCTTGTTATTTGGAATTAACTTTAGATCTTCTGACATAGTTAGTTCTCCCCACCTTTTATGTGGATGGAACTACTATGGCTTAAGGTCCAATTGGGACTAGGCAGGTTGTTCTCGATTCTCATTGAGATCAGCATAGTTCCCCTTTCCATACACTTCTTATTTTTTGATCAACCTAAGGTAATGGTCTTACCATGTTATGAGTGGTATCTTATCAATTTCTAATGATTTAAGACACTCCATAAATTCCAAAAACATTCATAAATTTCAAAATTCAAAAACATTTATCCTTTCTAGTCCTAGTTAGTCATCCTCGATCTACTATAATGGGTCAAATCCACTTTTGGGATGGTTTCTTTTTATTTTAATTTCAAGGTTTTTGTTTGTTTTTCTCTTAATTAATTATTTATTTGTTTTCCAAATTGCTTTCTTTTAGTATTGTGCCTCAACTTGATCTATATATGTATTCATTGGGTGATTCCTTGTAGATTATTCTTTAGTCTATCCATATTCATACATCAACATTTTCATCATGGTTTTTTAATCATTGATGCATTATTTTAAATTATTTATTGGATTTGGAGTCTATCTTTATTCATATTTCAATAATGGTCTCACATTGTTCTTTCATGAGGCATAGTATCATTCGCTATAACAAAAGTCATATTGGGAAGTGTTACAAGAAATAGAGGTACAAAATTTTATCCTTTTTAACCTTGGAAAATCCTCCCACCCTCTATGATAAAATTAACCCATTAAGCATTTTATTTGTAGCAATGCTAATAAGGATGAGCATCTCCACATTGGTGGGTACAACAAAATCATTAGCATTGAGAAACATTTATTCTTATAATAATTTATTTCATTACTTTATGCATCCTCATGTGCCTAGTTGTTTGTCTTCTTCATTCTTTAGACCATCGCATCTACCTTTAATCCTGATCATCTTTAATCTTCTTCATTTATGCTTTCCAATCCAACATACTAGGGCATAATCAAACATAATTATTCAATCTTGGTCATCTTAATGATTATAACCACATGTGGGAAAATAATTATTTCAACTCATCAGCTCTAACTAGGGTGTATGCCTATACCACTGATTATAACTACCCTTGGGAAAATTAGTGTCTCAACCTTTATTATTGATTATAATAGCCTTTAGGAAAATTAGTAATTTTATAAATAAATGCATGCAAGAATTTTATTTATTGGATTAATCTTACCCATTCATTAATTTCATTCTTCTGCTTGCTTCTTTTCAAAGGATGATCCATCAAATGTATGTGATGGTCACTCCCTCGAGTAGGCATCATTATAAGCTTCCCAAGCACTATTTGGAGCTTATTCTTCAATCATTATCTTGTTTCATGCATACAAGCATTTCTCATTATTTGAGAATTCATTAATATGATTACATTTTAAACCATATTCAAAAAATAGGGGTAAACTATAGACACCTAAAACTGGACACCAATGGCCTTCAACTGTATTTCAAACTGATTTCTACAAACCTTTGCAAACTAAGCTTAGGAATCACTGAAAATCCAAAATTTTCTTATGCATCATTGGTCAAATCTTAGAATCATATTGATACATCCATAATTGGGGCATAAAAAAACTTCTCATAGATTAATTTCTAATCATCATGCATCATCACAACAATCAATTTGGCCTATGGACCTATTAATTGGGGAAAATACAAAAATTTTAATCTTAAAAATGTTAAAAAGAATAATCTGAATAAATTAAAAATCTAAACCAAATTAAATGCCTAGTTGAAATATCCATTTGCAATTAATGAATTAATAAAAATGGATATTAAAATATATGAAATATCATAACTTTTCATGATTACCTTTTGTGAGTTTTCAAGCCTTTAACAACATGTAAAAATATCTCACACATGCCTATTCATTTCAAATAAATAATTATTGACAAATTTTAGCTCAAATGGGGTTAATTAAGTCACTTATGTTAGGTTTGAACCCATTCCATGTTTAAACTACACTTTAACTCACCTTGAGTTTGGGTTAGTTCCTAAGACTATAGGTACAAGCCTTTGCCTCTTCATTGGAGAGCTTGGATATTTTTGAGTTATTATGGATATTTTTTCATAAGACTCATGGAAATAATATTATAATGCCAAAATATTGATCAAATACATAAAATAAATATAGGCCAAAATGGCTCGAATGAGAGGAAAAAAAACTCTATTGTCAAAAACTCTTTGAGCACAAGCCGAATAAACCACAAGAAAATCATTTAGATCATTAAAAGAAGGTAAGATATATGTTTTTATTTTGTATTATAGTTGGTTTTTAATTTTTTTTTCATTAAAATCCCTGTAAAATATAGGTTCAGATATGTCATCATGTTAGTGTATTGATTTCATTATTTTATATACTAACACTTGATCTAACCTCCTATTTATTATCAAATTCTTGTCATCACACAATTTAGATTATGAGAAAGAGGAAAGGGGTAAACAATTTAACATGGGAAGAAATAGTATTAGAACAAAGAGGAAACTTGTTCCCCATTTCTAATAACACCCTACAAAATATACATAATTTTATTCTTTTTTAGATTGGGCTAGGGAGGCCATGAGAGAAATGTATAGAATTCAAGGACAAGCACAATAAAGGATTTTATAGAGACATATCATTTGGGATCTATGTTAAATTTTGGATGATGTCTAAAGTGTATCCACTAGGTCTTATAATATTTTGAATACAATCTGTGTCTCTAAGAGTGATTCCCAGTCTAAAGAGTAAAAGTGACAAAAGTTTTGCACCAATTGAAATAAATTCAAAGGAGTCTCAACTTATTATTTTAGTGCATGATTAAAAATTCATATAGTCATTTCAACATGATATTTTCCCAATACATTGTATATTATTTGAATTATGGGAATTTAAAGAGAAATGGTGCCTTCAATTAGCATACAAAGATGAATCCATGATAGTTCAACTCACTAGCCAAGAAACGAAGGTTATGGAAATATTAAAATATATGAGGGTCATAGATGTGTTAGCCTCCATTATGTAGATAGTGAAAAATATTAATTTTTTAACACTTATTAAGGTAGATATATATAGATTCATGAAGTAAGTAAAAGGACTTGTTTACAAAACCAATGAGTAAATTTTGTAGTTATACAATTTCATGAAAGACAAGGTAACTAATGTAGAAGCCCTTAAATCATGGTTCAAGTCATTAAACTAAGAATTTAAGGTTGATGGGTTAATATATCAACATATTTAAACATTATATGATTAATTTTGACATTATTAGTAGAACTAATTGAAGGTACGTATGCATTATTTGATAAATTCAAGGATACAAAGGAGGCTTCTATGTTAGCACCAAACACATATTTGGGAAAAACTATATCAACATAAATATAAGTGCTAGTTTAATAATTTAGTACCTATTCTACATGGATAATTTTTTTATGCATTCAATCCTATCTATATCAATCCTTGATTATGTATTTCACAAAAAATATTTTCGCAAACATTCCATACTATAATGGTTACCTCTTCGACCACTCTTTAATCCACCATTGTATTTCACTAGCCATCCCTTCAACATATATAGTAGTAGTTCCTATTATTGTGGCCCCTTTATTACTTACAATTTATAGAATCCATATGAACATCCTCTGGAATAAACTAAACTTATACCTATATTTTTAATTTCTAATCCTAGTAAGTGTAATTCACCTTAAATGGGTAAGCAACATGCAATCCACTTTACTAGGCATCAAAATGCAAAATTAGAGATATACAATGAATTCCATGGAATATCCATCTACTAAACACCATATTCAGATAATCAGATCACCTACATATGTTCTTATTATGATTATTAATAATAAACCACAAAGAACTCAATAATGCATTCCAAAATCCCCTAATCCTATTACTCCTACTAATTCTTCACAACCACAGAGTCTTAATTTACATACTCATACTACAATGACAAATATTGAACCTATATGTGGTCTTAAAAAAAGTCAAGAAAATATTATCCCATGTTCATAATGGGGAGATATCTATGACCATCCATTGGATGGCATCGTAATATGATCCTTCCTTTTTAACCATTTCAAAATACCTATAAAAAGTTAAAAACTTTCAAAAACTATAAAATATTTTATGCAGCTACATGTTTTATTGGCTCCTTGGCATCTATGTGTGAGTTAATTATTGATGGATGACATATTTAGTTAATTATACATACACACATTTGTTTTATAAATTTATTTGATTGTTATATATGCATACATAAATACATGAACTATCATTATTTTAGATGTTGGGCCTTCCCTGTATTCATGTCATGCAAACATTGGGGGCATCTAATTCTTTGATCTTGATACATATGTTATATAGATCGATGATCTCATTTCATTATCATGTTTAATATTATATGTACTTACACATTCCTTTATCTATGATTATATATTTCATGGGATACTTGATATACCATGCACTTGACATTTTTTTCTAACACATTTGATCTATGAGCTACTATGGTATGTTTATGTTGGTTGATTATGTTTTCCTTTATGCACTTCCTTGAGTGTCTTGCCTTGAAATTGAATTAATTATTCATGTATTTAAATATGATCCTTTACTTTTGACCCTCATGCATATGTATGCTTTCTTTGACATTTTCATTTGTCACTAAGTTTTGCATAGGAATTTGACTATAACATTCTTTCTTTTGTGGATGTTTAACTAAGTCATGTCCATTCAATTGTGAAGCTTTTGAACATGCCCCTTGTTTATGTTCTCCTTAGACCATGGCCTTTTTATTTTGTTTTGGGTGATATTATGTGTGTGCTTATTTATTTTTTGAGATTTTATTCTTGTTGTATAAAAATTACCATTATATTTATCATGCATCTTAGGCCTTCCTATAATCATATTGGTTCTATGCACTTCAATGCTATATCTACCTAGACATGTTATTTTTATATGCTAAAAGGTTCCATTAGTAGATAACATAAATGTCTTATCATTTTGATGTGAGGTAACTAACAATTCCTATATTTACCTCACCTCAAATGGGGGGATATTAATGGGGGGATGTCATAGATGCATGTTATCCATCTTAGCATAGTTTTTAGTTGAATGGGGGAATGCTTCAGAAGCATGTTCTCCACATTGATTTAGTATTTAGCATCTCCAGATTATAGTGAAGGACTTTTTTATAAACATGTTATCCACATTTATACATATGTTATTTCTTATATTTATCCATATATAGTGGGGCATGCTTTGGAAACATATTCTCCACACTTAAACAATTTTGGTAGAATTATATACATTAATACCATTGTTATACATAGTGTTAGCATGAAACATATCTAAAGCACATATTCTATGAAATTTGTACATAATATTGAAAAATTTAAATCAATTTTAGATTTCAAAACTCTATTCTGGACTAATACCACATCACAAAATTTTGTATTAATACCCAAATAAGAATTTTATGCAATGTATTAAGCTAATATAAAGTAATAATAGGTTACTTTTTTGGTATGGTTCAGTTGATTAAATTAATCAATCTTTAAAAAATAATTATTGGACTTCATTGTATCATCTAACCTCATGAGGTTATATGTTTTATTGGGTTACATGGTTGAGCTAATCTCAACTGCTAGGTACCAACTCACCTTTTCTCCAAGGTTGGGAGAATTTTCCTTAAAATATCTATTTATTCTCATTAGATATATTCACTTATAATATTTATCTATATATGTCCTAATATTAGTTTGAGTCTTACAATGATACAAGTTTTTCAAATCAACTTGCCAACAAGCAAGGCAATTATATTGACACACAAGTTTACTTATAAACCTTTGTCATTAAATTTAATGTATTTAAAGTAATTTAAATTATATATTATATATATGGATGATATATTGTAACATTTTCTTTGTTTTAGGTTAGTCACTAGCAAAACACCCAAGTTTAGCACATGCAAATACAAAGTGTGTTATACACACCCAAGTACCCTTTCCTTTCCTTTATTCTAGAAATTTCATTAATAGATTAAAAGGGTAAATTTAGATGATATTTATGGATTATATATCACTTGAGTCTTTTACACTTGGAAAATTTAGACCTTGGTTTTGTTCCTACTAAATGTATATCTTTTACCGATTCTACAAGTCTCATATTTATCCTATCTTGTGCCCCTTGGCCTATCTCTTAGTCTAACCATTATTATATTTATTGTCCATAACTTATATATTTCCAAAAATACATAAAATGTAACTTTATTACACCTTTTAAAGATCTAAGTTTTTACTTACTCTCCTACTCATTGAACACCAATGTTCATAACATATACTAACATTGACACTAATGTTCTTACCCAATGTAAGTGTACACTACCCTGAAGTCATATATTTTACAAATGAAACATATCATTATGGTTAGCATAAGTAATTTAATGAGATTTACTTATTGAAATTAATTTGAATAATTATAATATCAACCCTCAAGTCATCTAAAAAAAAATTATTTGAGTAAATCTTCCTTATTTCCTCTTATTCTCATATAAGTCATAAGAAAAAAAATACACAAGTCTAAAGTACTGAAAGAGCAACCTAAGAGATACATTTTCCAAGTTACAAGGTAGGTCACTATAATACTTTCTTATCAAATATTTAATGATTTACTCATAAGCTAATATTTAGGGAGAACTACATCAATCTAAGGACCTCTTTAGAGTATTTTTATGTATTCAACACTCACTAACATAGGGGAATATGATATAACTCAAAATTATGTGTACACTAACCAATTTTTATCCAATGTAACCATCAATATGAATAACTAGGGTTTAAAATTTTTAATAGGATAAATATTTCATGACCTAGATATGAATATTTAAAAGTGAAGGTGAATACAAATTGAGAATCATTCAGGTGTTCACATCCCTTTCCTCTAGGTATTTTATAAAAGACACTTACATAGAACCCAAATAGTGGGGTTTATTCAATTATCCTATGATGGAATTAATGTTCATTGATATAGAAACATATAATATAAAATAT
Organism: Torreya grandis; assembly: GCA_037957365.1. Classification (NCBI taxonomy): domain Eukaryota; kingdom Viridiplantae; phylum Streptophyta; class Pinopsida; order Cupressales; family Taxaceae; genus Torreya; species Torreya grandis. The sequence goes on from JARHVA010003167.1 coordinate 1,791,047, forward strand.
AAGGACCATTCAAGAATATTATTCTAGTTTTCTTCCTACCTATTCTAGATCTAATACTATGTTAGCATCAGAACCAACTAAGTAGATTACTTATTTATCATCTCCATACATAGCTTAGGTTATAATTCTATATTTATGTTATTCTTAGTTTCATAAATTTATCATATGTTATATCTAATTTTATCACCCAATTAGAATGTTGTATATTTGATTATGATCCTTGTGATTATTCAATTTTGTATATCCTTTAATTTCTAGATAACCCTAATCTATCTAAACAACATTCTAGGGTTAAACAACAGTAGCAAGGAGATGAAACAGAATAATAAGGAGACAAAGTAGATAAAATTTTCAAAAAATGATGTTAAATCCAAATAATTAATATATTCCTCCTGTTCTAATGAGAAATAAAAGTAGAAACTCACATGTGCCTACTACAAGAAATCTAGGCTTGATAAATTTAAATACATAAATAAGAAGATTGACCAAGAGACTAAAATGCTTGAGAAGCATAATATTAGTGTCTATGATTTGCATAATCTAACTTCATCATCACATGAGTATTATAAGGACATAAAAATTAAAAAAGACAAAAAATAAGGTAAATCACTTATTGAAGTTGCGTGCTATCCTTCTAGATGGGTATTTGACTATGATTCCTTATACCAAATGACTTCATTATAGAACATGTTATCATCCATAGAGCCTTGATCTATGCGTTCAATCTTATTATGTGATCATACTTATGAAAAATATGGTGGGATATTATATTTTGAATTGCATGATTAGAAATTTCATGATGTTTTATGTGGTCCCTCTTGATTCACCAATCTCTTATCTATTTATTAGATCACTCACATTGGTTTAGATAAAAGAGGTGAGTTCACACCTAATTATGTGTTTATTAGGTAATCAAAAAGTGACTCCATTGTGGCATTCGGTAAATTAGATAACCAATTATAATTATATACTTTCACACATCTTGTTCCTTATCGATACTCTACTACAATAGTCACTCATTCATATGGGTTGAGTAAATTATGGAATGAGTGATTTAGCCATATCAACTATCACTACCTAGAGTAACTCAATAGTCATGAAATGATTTTAGGGTTTATATGAGTAACGTTTTGTAACATAATTTAATGTCATTACATACTTAGTAATCATCCTGAAGATAAGCATGATAAAGGCAAATCATAGATAGTTGAATAGATATTGGAGATTGTCCATAGTGACATTGGTAGTCCATTTCTAAAACCTTCATTCAATATGAATAAATAATTTATTACTTTATTCAATGAATTTTTGAGGTAAACTTAGGTGTATTTTATTATATTGAAGTCAATGATAGTTAACATTTATTAGGATATTAAGGTGCTTGTATAAAAATAGTGAGGTAAAGCCATAAAGATTTTACAAATTAGGAATGATGGTGAGTATGTTAGTAACTATTTTGAATAATTATGAACTTGAAAGAGTATTGAATTATAATTTAAAATTAAATATATTCCTAAGCATAATGTTGTTTGTGATGGAATTGGTCTTTAAAGGAAATTTCCATCTATGTGCTATAGTCCATGTCTCTTGCATGTCCATATTGGTTTGAGGCCATCAACTATACATGTTATATAAAAAATCAAGTTACTCATAAATAATGTAAGTTATTCACACCATTTTAATATTTTATAATTTGAAAACCCATGATAAAACACTTTGAAGTGTGTATATCTCTTATTATGGCTGACATTCCCAAAAACAAACCTAAGGTAATGGAACCTTAGAGTTAGCCTTACATATTCACTACATATCCTAAGGTTGTTAAGGAATAAATTATTATACATCACACTAATCATGAGTTGTTCATGTATATGAGTGTTTATTTATAATAGGGTCTATCATACTCCTGTTGAACACCTCTCCGCCTTCCTTTGATACATTCAAATTTGATAACAGTTCTGATGATTCAGACCCACCTAAACAACTTCCTAATGATCCTAATTAGTAGTATAGTTTTTATAATGATATTAGGGATGATATCTCACCTCCTCATCCTAAAATATCATTATAAGATGAGTTCCTCCTTAATATCTTTTCATTAGTCCTCTTTAGGCTAGAAAGACACTACAAAGTGTTGGTTAATGGGTTAGAGATGCATCACAGAACAAGAAAACATGTTCTCAATTATAGGATGCCCCACATGATTTCATTGCATTTTATTCTAATAAGTATTAATTTTAATAGACGTTAGGCACTCTTGAGTGAGATATTTTGAATTTAGTCCCCTCTCTACATGGATAATTTATTTATGTATTTGATCCTATCTATATCAATCCTCAATTATGTATTGCACAAAAAATATCTTTCAAAAGATTTCATACTATAATGGTTACCATACATCCACTCTTGACTCCACCAATGTTATCTTAATACCCATCTTTTCACAATATATAGTAGTAGTTCCTATTATTATGGATCCTTTAGTAGTTACATCTTCCCCTTCATTTTTTATTTCCCCATGATTATTCACCAATAGAAATTTATAATTATTATAACCTATTTTAAATCTCAATATGTGGAATAAATTCCATCATCAAATCTATCTGTCTTGGGATGAGACTTTGATGAGGAATCATACGAAGAATATGGATATGTATTTTTAGTAATGGATTTCCCCACATATGTGGAAGAAGAAAATTTAGAATATATGAATGTATTGGATTAGGAATTGAGTAACTAAAAATCATAAAATGAAATAGACGAAGAGGTAGAGATATAAAATGCAAAATTAATAAAATTTGGAAGTTTGGATGAAGAATACACTCTAGATAAAACACAATGCTAGTATATATTTACTATAAAAAGGCATGCCATTAATAGATTAGTTTCCTTTCTTGATTATTCCTTTATATTTTTATTTACTTAGGTTATTAATTTACCACCAAATAGTCATTATCAAAAAATATATAGTTATGTTGATTATTCCATTCTTTCCACTACAAAAAAAATAACATCACCCAAAAAGAAGGTTTATATTGATGATTTGGTATCTATTTATAGTTTTAACCCTTAAGCATCACATGTTCCTCTAAAATATTAAACTCAGTGGGATTTAATTTTCCCACAGTCTACACGTACACAATCTACTACAATGACAATTTTGAAAACCCAAATATAGATAATGTATGTGGTAGAAACTATACGTTAAAGAGAAGTATCAAGGTGGCAAGGGGTTACTGAGCCACCTCTCCAATTTCCCATTCAAATAAATTCCTTAATTCCACCTCCAATTATTAATTCACCATGTACCTATATATCATAACCAACCTAAAAAATTAGGAGAACTCATTGTGCCTCAATGGGATAAAGAGATACATGACTAGAGAGGAAATAGGAAAAAACTAGTCCTCATATAGTTACCCATATTATACCCCTATTTTGATAATCAAAGTCATACAATTCAGAGGGTGGTAGAGGAAAAGGGTAAACACTAGAACATGGGAGGAAATAGTGTTATAAAAAATATAAAATCTATTCTCCTTGGCCAAGAAGCCTAAAATGAGTCGAGCCTAATAAATATACCTAAGAATTTTGTTATTTCATGGATTACACTAGGGAGGCCATGAGGGAAATGTCTAGAATTCAATAATGAGCACAAATAAGTATTTTGTAGAGATAAATCCTTTGGGATCCCTCGTAAATTATGGATAATGTCCAAAGTACATATACTCAGTTTTATAACATTTTTTATACAATCTGAGTCTCTAAGAGTGACTACCAGTCTAAAAAGTAAAAGTTAAAAAAAATTGTCACCAATTAAAATAATTTCAAAGGAGACTCAACTCATTCATTTAGTGCATCAGTAATAATGCATATAGTCATTTAGACATGATTTATTCCTAATACATAGTATGGGATTTGAATTATGTTATTTCAAAGAGAAATGGTGCCTTCAAATAGTCTACACAAATGAAATCCATGATAGTGCAACTCACTAGTCAAGAAAGGGAGGCAATCAAAATATTAAAATATATGAGGGTCAAATATGTGTTAACCTCCATTGTGAAGATAATAAATAGGCTTAATTTTTAAGATATTATCAAGGTAGATATAGATAGATCCAATAATAAATTTAATGGAATTATTTAAAAAACCAATGAGTAAATTTTTCAGTTGATTAATTTTATGAAAGATAAGGTAAATAAGGTAGAATACCTTAGATCTTAGTTCAGGGCTTATGAAGTTGAGTAGATAAGGATGATGAGTGAAGCTATAAATAAATTTAAACCATATATACTTAATTTTTTAATTATTAATAAAAATAATTGAATCTACTTGTGCATTATTTAATAATATCGAGGATACAAAGGAGGCTTTTGGGTCAGCATCAAACATAGTTGGAAACAACTAATTCCACATCAATATAAGTGTTATTTTGATAATTTAGTCCCTCTTATACAAGGATAATTTATTTATGTATTTTATCCTATCTACATCGATCCTTGATTATGTATTTCACAAAAATAATCTTCCCAAACATTCCATACTATAATGGTTACCTCTCCATCAATTCTTAACTCCACCACTATTATTTCACTACCCATGTCTTCACCATAGACAATAGCAGTTCCTATTATGGTGACTCCTTTATTAGTTATAGTTTATGTAATCCATATGAACATTCTATTGAATAATAGAAACTTATACCTAGACATTTAATTTCCAATCCTATTAAGGTTAATTCATTACAAAAGGGTAAGTAACATGCAATACCCTTTACAAAGGGAAACATGCAACATTAGAGAAATACATTGAATTATATGGAATCCCCATATACTACACACCATGTTCAAATAATCAAAGCACCTATAGGTTTTATTATTATAGTTATTAAATATAAACCAAAAAACACTTAATAATGGGTTCCAAAAACCCCTACTCTTATTACTCATACTAATTCTTCACAACCATAAAGTCCTATTTACATATTGATACTAATGTGAGAAAAATTGAACCTATATGTGGTCCTAAAAAAAGTCAAAAAAATATTACACCAAATTCACAATGGGGAGATATGTATGACCATACATTGGATGGAATGATAATATGATCCTTCTTTTTCATTAATTTCAAAATTCCTAAAAATATAAAAAACATTCAAAAAGTAGAAAATATTGTAGGCATTGACATGTTCTGTTGGCTAATTGGCATCTATGTGCTAGTTACTTATTGATGGATGGAATATTAAGATATTCTCACATAGATTCATGTGTGTTACACTTCTATTTGAGTGTGATATATATACATACATAAATACATGATCTATCATAATTTTAGATGTTGGGCCTTCCCTCTACTCATGGAATGTAGACATTGGGGGCATCTACTTTTTTTATCTTGATACATAATTTATATGGATCGATGATCACCTTTCCTTATCATTTTTTAGATTATATGCACTTACACATGCCTTTATCCATGATTATATCTTTCATGGTGTACTTGACATACCATGCACTTGACATTTTTTACTAACATATTTGATCCGTGAGCTACTATGATATTTTTATATGGTTGATTATGTTTTCTTCTATGCACTTTATTGAGTGTCTTGCCTTATTATTGAATTACTTATTCAAGCATTTAAAAATGCTCATTTTATTTTGACCCTAATGCCTATGTATGCTTACTTTGACATTTTCATTTTTCACTACTTTTTGTATGGGAATTTGAGTATTTCATTCTTTCCTTTGTGGATATTTGACTAAGCATGTCCATTAAATTGTGTGGCATTTTAACATGCCCCTTATTTATGGTCTCCTTAGACCATGACCTTTTTATTTCATTTTGAGCGTTATTATGTGTTTTCTTATTTTATTGTTGAGATGTTATTTTAACTATATATATATTACAATGATATTTATCATGCATCTTAGGCCTTCCTGTGATCATATTGGTTTTATGAACTTCAATGTTATATCTGCCTAGACATGTTCTTTCTATATGCTACAAGTTTCCATTAATAGATAATACAATTTTCTTATCCTTTTGAGGTGAGCTAACTACCAATTAGTATATTTAAATCACCTCAAATTGGAGGAATATTAATATGGGGTATGTCATAGATGAATGTTATCCAACTTCTCATAATTTTTATATTCAATGGGGGCATGATTTGGAAGCATGTTTTCCACACCTATTTAGTATTTAGAATCTCTAGATTACAATGGGGGAATTTTTTATAAACATGTTATCTAGATTGGTACTTATATTTTTTTTCCTTTTTATCCATATATATTGGGGAATATTTTATAAACACATTCTCCACAGTTACACAATTTATGAATTAGCCAAGGCACATAGTTATATTATTTAGATTCATAGTTGTGGTAGAATTATATGCATTAGTACCATTGTTATACATAGTGTCATCAGGACACATATATAAAGTGCATATTATATGAAATTTTTACATATTAATTAAAAATATAAATCAATATCAAATTTTAAAACTCATTTATGGACTATTACCACATCAAAGACTTACATACTCATATATCGAGTAGGTTTTATTTAGTTTATTGAGCTAATCTATTATAATAGTTCATTATTTATTTGGTATGGTTGATATGATTAAATCACTCAATATTGAAAAATTTTAGATTGGAATTTATTTTATCATCTAACCTCATTAGGTTATAATTTTAAGTAGGTTGCATAATTGAGATAATCTCAACTACTAGGTGGCAACTCACCTTTATTCCAAGGTTGGAAGAATTTTCCTTCCAATATCTCACTATATATCATTGAATATATACACTTATAATATTTATGTATATATGTCCTAATATTAGTTTCAAATCATTACAATGATACATATTTTTCAAATCAACTTGCTAACAAGCAAGGTAGTTACATTGAAATACAGGTCTACTTGTAAACCTTGCTCATTAAAAATAATGTATTTCAAGTAATTTCAATTATAGATTATATGCACAAATGATATATGATAACTTGATATTTTTAAAATTTTATTCACCAAAAAAACACACATGTTTGGCACATGTAAATACAAAGTGTTTTATACACACCTAGGTACCCATTCCTTTCCTTTAAACTAGAAATTTCATTACTATATTAAAGGGTAAATATAGATGATATTTATGGATTATATAGCACCTTAATCTTGTTTACTTAGAGAAATTAGAAATTTTTTATTCCTCAAAATTATAGAACTTTTCCTACTTCCAAAAGTCTCACATTTATTTTATCTTGTGCCCCTTAGCCTATCTATTAGTCTGACTAGTCTTATGTTGATGACCCATACCATTTATCTTTCGAAAAATGCTTAAAATGTAACTTTATTCCACCTATTCAAGATATAAGTGTGTACCTACTCTCCTACTTATTGAAAACCAATGTTCATAACATATACTTAAATCGATGACAGTGTCCTTACTTGACAAAAGTGTACACTACCCTAAAGTTGTATATTTTGAAAATGAAACATATCCTAATGGTCAACCTAAGTAATTTCATGAAATTTACATATCAAAAGGGATTGAATTTATTACAAGATCTACCCTCAATAATTATATCAAGATTTTACTTGAGTAAAGCTTCCTTATTTCCTTTTACTCTTGTATCAATCATAAAAATAACACATACACAAGTCTAAAGTACTAAAATAAGAAACTAAGAGATACATTTTACAAGTTACAAGGTAGGTCACTATCATAATTTTTTAATCACATATTTAAATATTCATACATAATCTAACATTTAGGGATAAATACATTAGTCTAAGGATCTACTTAGAGTATTTTTTATGTAGGCAATATTGACTGACATAGGGGTCTATGTGGTAGCTTGAAACTATGTGTACAGTAACCCATTTTCGCCCAATGTCACCATGAAAATGAAAAAATAGGGTTTCAAAATTTCACAAGAGAAAATCCATGACCTAGATAATAATATTTAAATTTAAAGGAAAATACAAACCCACAATCATTGAGCTATTCACATCATTTTACTTTAGGTGTTCTATACATGACACTTACATCAAACCCAAATAGTGAGGCTAATGCAACTCTCTTAGGATGTAATTAGTGTCCATGGTTCTAAAAAAATTTAATATATAATATAAGGATCATTCAAGAATCTTGTTATAGTTTTCTTCCTACTTGTTTCAAATCCAACACTATGTTAGCATCAGAACTAGCTAAGTATATTACTTCTTTGTAATCTATATACATAGATTATATGTATTTATATATTTAATTATTATTATTTTCATAAATTAAGAATATTTTATATCTAATTTTACAACCCAATTATCATGTTTTATATTTTATTATCACCCTTGTGCTTATTCATTTATGCATACCCTTTAATGTCTAGATAACCTCAATCTATCTAAATAACATTTTAAGGTTAAACACCAGTAACAAGGAGAAGAAATAAAAAATAAGGACCCAAAGCAGAGAAAGGGTTACAAATATGATGCTAAATATAAATAATAAAAATATTTCTCTTCTTGTAATGATAAATGTAAGAATGAGAAACTCGCGTGTGCCGACTACAAGAAATCTAGGCATGATAAATGTAAATACATAAAGAAGATTGACCAAAATGCTTGAGAAATATAATATTTGTGTCCCTAATTATTCTAATCTAATTTCAACATCACATGAATATTTTGAGGACATAGATAATGAAGAGGACAAAAATAAGAGAAAATGACTTATTGCAATTGCATCCTTCCATTCCACATGGGTATTTGACTATGGTTTCTTGCATTGCATGTCTTCATCATAGAACATGCTATCATCCCTAAAGCCTTCTCTATGCCTTCCATCTTTTTTAGCTGATGATAATTTTGATAAAATTGGTGGGAGAGTATATTTTTAGGTGTATGAGTAGACATTTAATGATGTTTTATGCATTCCATCTTGATCCACCAATCTCTTATCTATTTATCAGATCACTCACAATGGTTAAGATAAAAGAATTGAGTTCACACCTAGTTAAATAGTTATTAAGGAATATAAAAGTGATTCCATAGATGCATTTCATAAATTAGATAAATATTCATAATTGTATACATTCACACATCTTATTCCTTATCAACCCTCTACTGCAATACTCACTCATTCATATGGGGTGAGTAAATTATGGAATGAGTGATTCATCCATATAAACTATCACCACCTAGAGTAATTCAATATGTGACATGATTTTAGGGTTAGTGTGAGTAATGTTTGGTAACATAATTTACCAACATTTCATACATAGTAATCATCTTGAAGATACGTATGACAAATTAAAATCATGGATAGTTGATAAGATATTAGAGATTGTCCATAGTGAAATTGCTGGTCCATTTCTAAAACAACCATTCAACATGAATAAATAAATTATCACTTTCATCAATGAGTTTTTGAGGTATAGTTGGGTGTATTTTATTATATGTAAATCAAATATATTTAAAATTTTCTAGGACTTTAATGTTCTTAAAAAAAAATTGTCAAGTAAAGACATCAATATTTTACAAATTGATAATGATGGTATGTTAGTATCTATTTTTAATAGTTATGCACTTTAAATAGTATTAAATTATAATGTAAAATTCCATATAATCTTGAGTAAAATTATGTTTATGCTAGAACCGATCCTTGAAGTAAATTTCAAACTATGTGTTATTTTCCAACTGTCTTACACCTCAATATTTGGTGGAGGCCATCAATTATGCATGTTATATCCAGAAATGAGTTACTCATAACTCATGGAAGTGAGTCACTCCATTATAATCTTAGATAATTCAAAAATACATAATAAGTCACTTTTAAGTCTTAATATCTTTTTTTATGGCCAGCATTCCAAAGATTAAACCTAAGGTAACAAAACCTGAGAGTTAGCCTTCCATATTCATTACATATCCTCAGGGTGTTAAGGAAAAAAGTATTATTCATCACACCACTGATGTGTTATTCATTAATATGATTTTTAATTTATAATAGGGTCCTCTAGACTCCACATTGAACACCTCTTCCATTCCATTAATTCATTTGGATTTAATGATAGTTATCATGATTCAGATCCATGAAATCAACTTCCTAATGATTTTGATTCTTATGATAATTTTGATTATGATATTATTGAATATATATAATCTCCTCCTTCTCCTAAAATATATTTAGAGGATGAGGATTATCCTCCTAACTCTTTGACCATCAATCCTCTTTAGGCTAGAGAAACACTACAAAGTGTTAGAAAATGGGTTGGATATTGATCAGGAAACAAAAAAACATATTCATAAACACAAAATGACCCACATCATTTCATTACATCTTATTTTTGTCCATATTCTTTTTCTTAGGCATTAGGCACTCTTTAGTGAGATACTACTATGGAAGAGGATTATGGTTCCCTGATAAGGAACAATATTTTGTATCTAGTCCCTCTTCTACATGGATAGATTAATTATGCATAATATCTTATATATATCTATGCTCTATTATGTCTTTCATGAAAAAAATCCTCGCAAAAATTTGATAATATAATGGTTACCTCTCTGTTCACTCTTGACTCCACCTCTATTATTTCATTACCCATCCCTTCATCGTCTATAGTAGTAGCTCATATTATTGTGGCTCCTTTATTAGTTACATCTTCCCCTTCATTTATTATCCCCCCATGATTATTCACCAATGGAAATTTATAATTATTATATCTACTTCTAAACTCAACATGTGGATTAAATACCATCATTAGGTCTATTTGCCTTGGAAGGAGCCCTTGATGAGGAATCATAGGAAGAATATTGACATGTAGTTTCACTAATCGATTATCCCACATATAAATAAGAATGAAATTTAGAATATATGAAGGGAATAGATCAATAATTTATTAAGTCAAAAGAATATAATGAAATATAGGAAGAGGTAGACCTAGAAAAGGCAAAATAAATAAAATTAAAATCTCTAGATGAAGAAGATAATCTAGATGGAACATAATGCTAGTAAATTTTTACTAAAGAAAGGCATGCCATTAATAAGGTAGTTTCATATTTTGATTGATACCTTATTGTTGTATTTACGTTGGTTTTGGATCTACCACCTAATAGTCATGGGAAAAATATTTCTAGTTATGTTGATTCTTCCATTCTTTCCATTGCAACACAAATAATGTCATCTAAAAAGAGGTTTTCCTTTGAGGATTTTCCATCCATTTATATTTTAATCCTCAAGGGCCACATGATCCTAAGAAATACTTAATCTAATTCTATTTAATTTATAATAGCAAGCACCTACAAAATCTGTTACAATGATAATTTTAAAAACCCAAGGCAAGACAAAGTATGTGGTATAAACTATACCTTAAAGAGAAGTATCAAGGTGGTAAGGGGTTATTCATCTACGTCTCAAATTTCCCATTCAAATAAATACCTCACTT
>JARHVA010003167.1:1807500-1847500 GCA_037957365.1 Torreya grandis
TAAAATTATAATTATTTTTTTATACCAATCAATACTGCTACTACATAGGATACTACTTCTAATTCTATACAATTAGAATTGGATGTTATATAAAGATAGTACATAAGTTAAACAATGAGTTTCTAAGAATGTATAAATGGATTAGAAAAACACGGGGTAGAATACCAATCATAATTGTGTATATCATAGAAATAATAAGCCTTTCAACATATCTATAAATAATATAGAGAAATAAACACCTAGTAAGGCACATGGAATCTATATAATGGATTCAACACTCTTTAATTAGTTTCAAGTACATAGCACAACATGACATAGTGAGATAGGCTACATAGAGTACTACATATCCTTTGCGATTTTACAAAAGGAAAATGATAAATAAAAAAACATTACAAATCAACTAGAATCATCTTCTTCTACTACTCTAGGTCCTCCCAACATAGCAATGGTCTTTGATACATATGATTTTCCATTTCCAATAGAAGTTGAAAATGAACATGAATATAATATAGATAAAATAGTTATAGATAAATACTTTTAATTTGAGGAATAATCATCCTACTACTCTTTCAACACCTAAAAAAAATTGCTACCAACCCTCGAGATCATAAGGAATATAATAATCAACACCCAAAAACTAGAATGACTAGTTATAGAGTGAAAATACATAAAATTAAAAGAGGGTGAAATATCATAGAATATATGAGGAAAATAAAGTAAAATATCAATTTTCACAAGCTAGCTCAGATCACATAATAGATAGAGTGACTACTTAAGGGCCTCACTGAGTTAGATTCCTTCAATAAATCAAATGTTTCACATACAAATATGTTTGTTTATAATAAATCATAAGGGACCACCTTTTTTTTAACTCTTATAATGTTCAAAACTAATTTTATTATGTTTGGTTAACTTAGGTGCTTTAGCTGATATGATTCGAATAACTATATTCAAGAGACTAATTTTGATCCTAGAAAAATCCAAAAGGTTGATCTTACAACTAGATAATTATTTTATCCCATGTGTTTGGGAGTTAAAAAATTTACAAATTATCTTGAATTTGAGGCATATATACAACAATACATATACATTCTATTCACGAACATTCTATAAACCTATGCCTTGTTAATTAGTTGTGATTGGTCTAAACCACTAAATATGTACATGGAAATTGATTACTCACACATGTGGATATGATGGAAAGGTGTAACCAAATAGGTCTATGTAGATTGAGAACCAAGTATGAGGTAAATGATAACAAATTAAAATGAAAATAATGAAAATGTTAACTTTGTATCCTCACATACAGATGTATATACATTGACTACAAGGAAAGAACCTTGTGAACAAGAATTTGAAGGTCTTTCCTAGTTATGGGCTCTTCATTTTGATGGAGCTACATTAATGTAAGATTTAGGTGTTGGCATATATTTTATTTTAGATTGATATTTCCTTACACCAATAACCTATTTGAGTATGAAGCTCTAAAGATTGATCTATAGTTCACACCCAAACATAATGTGAAGTAGTTATATATATTTAATGATTCATTGTTCGTTTTCAACCAAATTAGAAATAATTAACAATTTAAAGTTTCTCACTTATATAAATAAAACCACCAAGCATGGGATTTAATCCAATCCTTTGAACTATTTAACATTAAAGTTTTCTAAATACAATAAAACCACATGAAATATTTACTAGAAGCTTCAGTTACCAACTTGGCACTATTGCAAGATTCAAAGATGCATAAATTCCCTATGGAGTTAGTTCCTTGACACTAAATCCCACACAATGTTGATAACCTCTATGTATTTTTTAATGATCAATATATCATACAACACATGAATAGTTTTGGATATTTTTAATCCTAGATAATAGATGAGAAAGATGTTGAACCCTAGAATATAAAATATTAAGAGAAGGATACATTCTATAACTAAAATAGAACCCCATTCCTATGGGGATGGTCTAACTAGATTGAAATTTTGACATGGACCCCCAAAACCCAAAAATAAATATAGTCTAAGGCGACTAAATTTTATTTCATCAAACAAAACCTCAATATTGACCAACACACTTAGTATGTAAATATTGGCCTGAGTTCCAAACAATATGAGAAAAAAATTTGAAGGATATATTGATAGAGTATAAATATGTGGTCAATTATAATATGAGTACCTAAAGGTCTTTGACAATAACGTCATCACATAAACTAGCCTATTAAATCCAAAATGAGATCCCCTTAGGCAATTTTAGAGGTTGGTAAATACAATTTTGAAAACCCTTATTTATTTGGAACTACAAAATATAATGGATGCTAAGATTAGATTTCCAATTTGACAATCCACTTGGATATCTACTTTATATATTGTCTAAAATAATAATGGAGAAATCAGGCTATGTGTTGACTTGAAAAATATGAATCGAGCATCAAAGAATGTTAACTATCCCTTACCATCCTTATATGAGGTAATCTATATTATTAGTAGACCTAATATGATGCCTTTCCTAGATGGATTCACAAGATATAATCAAGTGATTGTATAAGCAGAAGATAGAATGAAGATTACCTTCACCAATAAATGAGGAAAGTTTTCAAGCAAAACAATGCCTTTCATTTACTTATTACAAAGTACATCATCATCTACATAGATGATCTAACAAAGTTTTTAATGGATAGAGATAACCATGTAGACCATCTATAAAATGGATTTGATGGAAGAAACAAATATGGAGTATTACTTAATCCAAAGAAGAGCATATTGTTTGACAGAGAATGAATTGAAGCCATTTCTATGTTAACACATCCTAACATTAATAAATAATTTAATTCTTTCTTTGGTAAGTTAAAATTTGCATGGAAATTTATTTCCATATTTGTATTGATTTTCAATCTTCTAAGTACCATGTTGAAGCAAGACCCTAAAATAGAATGGACAATTGAAGATAAGAAATATTTTTAGTATATCAAAACTACCATTGCTTAAGCTCTAGTTTTGAGTAGCCTAGACTTTGTTAAGTGTTTATTCCTTTATTAATTAACTTCAAAACATACAATATCAGTAGTACTCACACAAAAGGTAGATGATAATGAACATCTAATTTATTTCTTGAGTACCAATTTGAAAGATGTATATTAAAAGTTTTTAATGAAAGATAAATAGATATAGGCATTATATTTTGAATAAAAACATATTCCATTCTTCTAAACCAAATTTTCAATCTCACACTTGATCATAGTGAATTGGGTGAAAGAAGAGGAAAGTTGATGGAAAAATAACATGAGTTTGATCAAGAAATTAGACAAACCAAAATTGTGCAAGGATAAGGAATCATTTATATCATGACTACTATAATCTATAAATTTATATTTAAATAATAAATGAGAATAAAGTGAATAGTGATGAATGGTATGCCCACATCATCCACTATTTGCTCATGGGTATATTTCCCTTTGAACTAAATAGAGATCAACATTGATTCCATAAGAAAGAGTCATCCATTTATTGTTAGAGAGTAGTAAATTATTTCATGTAGGTTTTAGTTAGGTGCCCAAGTGAGTGGATGAAGTGCTTTGATAGTCTTAGTGACAATAACAAAGTGTGTAATGTGTTTGTCCTAGTATGTTTGAAGAAGGCTTGGTTGATCTTTAGAATTTGCATAGTTTAAGATGTCCAGGGCTGATTATGGAGTATTTTAGCATGTGAAATGGGACCTATCAATGGTAAATTATGATTAGATAGCTTGTGTACATAATTATAATTAATCTAGTAGTCCATAATTTTCATCTAGACAGTTTAGGTCTAGTGGTTGAAACTCTTATTACACAATTTGCTGACATCACCATTTCCACATGTGGTTGAGTTAGGGGGAGTTGGTCATACGGTTATGATCATATTATTCATTATTTTATTTATGATAAATTTAATTTCATACACCAAAGAACATCAAAATATATTCAAGTACAAATTTGGGTTTCTAGGCATTTTGATAGTGTTTTCTTATACTTAACTAAATTAACAATATGCCAAGAAGAGCTAAGTAATAATTTTGATGGTATAATATCTCATACATGTGAATTTTTAAGGAGAAGGTGATCATATTGGTTTTTTTAATATTGTACCTATTTAATTTTCACTAACTTTTAGGTTAAGTGTCATAACACAATAAAAGATATGCATGTTCAAATTTGGCCTTCTAGATAAGTTTTTGACATAGTTAGATCTGTGGTAGAAAAATCTAAGTGATAATCTTCACATAATTATATATCACATGTGATAAGGTTATAAGATTATTTTTCACATGGTTATATTCTCCTATGTGATGAGATCATATGATCCAAATGTGAGAACGTGTAAGTGAGCAAGGTAAAAGATATGACTGTGCAAAGTTGGCCTTCCATGAAGATAAACAAGGTTCCCATAGTCATTTTGTCACAAGTTAAATTTCAACAAACATAAAAAAATCACATTTATAAAATAATTTAGAAAGAAAAAATATGATGCTAAGTGTTTAATATTTAATACTAAGTAGAGATAAAGATCAAGCTCCTTTTAACGATCAATGCTGACTGGGTAATCATATATATAGATATCAATAGTGAATATTAAAGTCAAGAGGTAAAAGTGATATTTGTTTATAATCATTAAAGACTAAGCTACATACAAGATATTTATGGGGTTCATGAGGTCAGAGTTTCCATATTTCACAAGATAAGGTCAACATATTAAAGGTTTAACATTTGACATTGGCAGACTATGTGTTAAAGGTTGAGCTTCATGCAATTAGATAGATGGTGCATGTTTAATTTTATTAGTGAGGAAATGAGATGCGAGAATGGTGTTCAAGTTTTAAATATGACCATTTGCATTTTAATATTTTAATTTACAAAGGAAAAACTAGTGATTTATATTTTGTCTATAACTTTTGATCTAGGTATAATTTGATCATGGTGTTCAAAAAAAACCTATAGATGATTCCATGTCCCATATAGTAGTGAAGATTTGAAGTCTAAAATTTTATGCCACCAAATATATTTATTTTCAAAGTTTATTACGTGTTTGTATATATTCTACAAATGACCTCAGATGATTATTCGAGCCTTTTATGATATTTTTTTGATATTTATTGATGAAATGGAAATTGGGGAGTATTTTAGACTCCATTAAGATGATTTATGTGAATTATGAAGGTTTGACCAATCATATGCATTATGAATAAAGGTTTAAAATATGACTATGTATTTGTTCATGGTGACTATGTGCATAGAATGTTTTTTGAGCAAATTGTGATTAAGCATAAGGGTAATATGTTGGTTATTGGTACTTAAGGAGGAATTATAGATCATATGGAATGGGTACATACATTTGGAAGTGGTATTTTATTCTTTATTTTTTCATTGATGTGGTAAATGGGTGAATAGGTCTCCATGAGACCTATAAGAGCTACAACGTCCTTATTAAAATGTGTAGTTGCTTAAGGGTGATCCATAGATGCTATGGTTGACCTATGAAGATTGTAGTGAGCTATGTCTTGGTGAGATAGATGTTTTATGTGTTAATCCATGCCTAATTCTTGACTAAGATGGTGATGATCATGATTGATCTATAAATATTGAAACATAATATATTGGTTTCTAGACTTGAGTGATGGACTAGGGAAAGATTTGAGAGAGGCTTATGTGTGTGAATTATGGAGTGAAGGAGAGGTAGAGTACCTAGTAGATGATTTGATTAGTAGATCATATTTTCGACTATTTGTATGACCTATTCGTCATAATTTTGTTGGCATAATATTGCACTTATTGTTTGAGTATGAGAGAAGGTGAAAAGTGATAATTAGAGGTCCATAGTTAGGCAATTTAGACATCATCATAAAGGTAGGTGTATTCATAAGTGTTGTTGTTGTATGTCAATATATAATGGGGTTGCATTGTCCTTACAAGGTGAAACTTTCTAAAGGTCTAGTTATTATGGAAGCTCATCTAGATAGGTGTGGTAGCTCCTTGTGGGATTGAAGTCTCACTAAAATAAGGGATCATAGTTCCTTGATTATTTACATCTGGTCTAAATTGGATATTGTTTTTTTAGAATAGTATTCAAATTATAGGTTTTAGTGTGTTTTCTCCCCCAAGAGGGTTTTCCATAAATGCCATGTGTTATATGCTTGATCTTGCATTGTCATTATTTTTCATTGTTATGAATGACGTGTATGCCTCATAAATGTATATATTAATTGATTAAGAGTTTGAAAGAATTAGAACTAAAGTTAAAATATCAGGTCTAATTAATTTATTTCCCCTCTAAGTGATTATACCTCTAACAATTGGTATTAAAGTAGGTATTTTGGTAAAGGATTGACAATTTCAAGGTGATCTAAGGTACAAAATGGGTGGTCATCAAGGAGGATTATCTACTAAGCAAGATCCAATGTTCAATATGTAAAATTATTCTTTTTGGAGTGCAAGGATGGGGACATACATTATGTCTATAAGGTTTGATGTATGTAAATTTATTTTGGACAATTATATTGCTCTTACTACTCCTCCATATAGCACTAAAAATTATAATCTATTTGAGAACAATTCTAAGGTAATGAATGCCATCGCCTGTGGTCTAATAGATATTTAGTTTACCAAGGTAATCCATTATAAATCTACTAAAGAGATATGGGAAAAAATTTATATCATTTATTAACGAGATTCAAAGATAAAGTTTGGTAAGTTATACACTCACAGAAGGAAATTTGAATGTCTTAAGATGAAGGAAGAATATTATGTGGTATCATTTCTATAAAATGTTAATGAGACTATGAACATCATTATAGGTCTTAAATAAAACCTTGAACATGAATCTATAGTTCAAAAGGTATTAAAGTCTCTATCTCTTAAGTTTGATCCAAGAGGATTTGGTATAAAATAAAGTCATGATCTTACTCAGTTGAAGATCAATCAATTGAATGGAACCTTTAATACATATGAGATGAGAGTAAATCATTATATACCACCAAATAAGGAAGAAAATTTCAAGATAAAAATGAATCCAAAGAAGAGAGTTTCAAAGTAAGATACCCAAAGAGGATGATATATTTGATATTGATGTGGATGAAATAGTTGACTTGATTACTAATAAATTGAAAATAGGATCAACGAAGTATAAAGGTAAAATACACTTCAAATGTTTCAATTATGGAGATATTATGCATTTTTCATATAATTTCCCTCATAAGCATGAGAATAAAGATGATGAGGAGCATGGTAAAGGCCAAGATGATTAAATGAAGACATATATGAGTAAAATACTTAGAAATTTTAACAACAAAAAGTCCTTCAAAAATATGAAGTATCTAAACCAAATAAGGATACATCTCATTAGATGAAAGTGAAAATAGTGACTTAGAATATAATCATAAAGATGATGGTCCTACTAAAGATGAAGCCACATTCAGGGCTAAGGAAGGTAGTTGCTCACATCAGAAGGTGTCTACTTAGAGTGATTCAAATGATGATAAAGATGAAGTGGATTGTGATACTATATTGATGAATTCTCTTGAAGAAATAAAAATTGAGAAGATCAATAAGAATATGAAATGTAATCTCAAAGACTATGAGGATCAATTTAGTTTGTTTGAGGAATGTTTCTTGAAGACTTTAGGGAGTATAAATGTGTTGTCATATGTTTTAATTCCAATTTGGAATCTATGTCAGAAAGTCTAGGAACCAAAGAAAAAGAATTTTCAAGGTATTCTCATGTGATCTAGACTATATTCTTAGTGTTCAAAATCTTTCTACTGATAGAACTGGTCTTGGATATGAAGAAGAATAAAAAAATGTAACTCAAGATGAGATGAAGACTAATTTGAACCAAGACAATCATAATTAGAGGGAAATCCTCAAACAAGGAAGGAAGGTGCTATTATAATGAAAAAAAATCAGATGAGATGGCTAAATGCCATGATGTATGATAGTTTCAATGGTTATTTTTATACATGTAATCAATTTGGGCATAGAGCTAGAGAATGAAGGAAATATGTTAGAAATCATTTTACATGGAACTATAATATGGGTCATCATTAAAATGGTGTGAATAGAATTATGTTCTCCAACCATCTTGTTGTGGGATAATTTGCACACCATTATCCACATAAGGTTAAACAAGGTGAGTCCACTTAAGAAAGAAGAGGTTGTTTCGTGTGCCATGGCATAAGACACATTGTAAATTTCTATCCAAATAAGGTAAATAAAGATGCATTTATTTCAAAAGTTATATTGTGATTCAAGTATCAATAGAGGGGTCACATTTCTAGGTTCTTCAGATGTAGGCCATCAATTCAAAATGAGTTCAATCAGGATCCTCGAGTGCAAGGAAAAAGGCAAGTATGACTCATGATGAGACTTTAGGCCCAAGTAATATATTTTTTATGGTGGAGAATAATTCCAAAGGTAAAGAGTGCCAAGGGTTCTCATTGTCTAATCATGTTGTGAGTGAAGTGACCAAGTGAAAAGAAAAGACCAAGGTGATGGTTAAAGAATCTAGAGCTATGCATGGATCCAAATACACAGATATTAATATTCAATTTTAATCCAAATTTTGAAGGTGTAATTAGAAGGAATTAATGAATAGATCTTCATAATCAATTTTAATCCAAATTTTAAACACTTTAAATCAATTTTTGATAATTTATTTAAAGCCATTATTCAGTATCCATTATAAATTAAAAGTGAAATTGAAGGGTTCAAAAGGGGTTTACAGATCAATTTTGGTATCATAGAAGTTATAATGTAGTGATTGGCTTATGATTGTGTAAAATTTTGATTTTAGTTTCAATTGGTTTTGTTTAGTTTGTGTAGTCATTTGGAATTATTTAATCCTCTAGTGCAGTGAGAAGTTGTTGGAGATACAAGTTATTTGTAGGATCAAGAAACCATGGGCAAAGATCTAAAGAGAGAAAGACTAGAGGATCTTGAAGGCTTAAACAATAAGATTTAGATTGAAAATTTAGAGTTGAGAAGGATGATAAAGTCCTTAGAAGATGAAAATCAATAGTTTTAAGATAGATTGCTATCTCATGGGGAGTTTCTCTCAGGAATCATCTAAGAATTTCAACTTTAGTTGCAATCCAAGGACAAATTATTGGCATAATCACAAAATGGTGAAGAAATGGAAGATAAGTCAAAGACTATGAGACCATCCTCTACCATATATTCATAAACCCAAATATATGTTTGTACTATA
The DNA here is from genome assembly GCA_037957365.1 of Torreya grandis. Taxonomy (NCBI): domain Eukaryota; kingdom Viridiplantae; phylum Streptophyta; class Pinopsida; order Cupressales; family Taxaceae; genus Torreya; species Torreya grandis. Next base: position 1,816,737 of record JARHVA010003167.1, read on the forward strand.
AGTAATTCACCATGTTATTCCTTTTATTTCCATTAATATTATTTTCTTGGTGAATATGAGAAGCATACTCATGATATTATCTCTAAGTTGCTAATCAAGTTGGGTTTTTACGAAAATGGCCTTGGCATCAATGGCCAAATAATTATTAATCCCATATAGGTTGAGGAAAGACCTCAATATGTAGGTTTGAAATTTATTAGTGGTAATGGATAAATTAGAGAATGCTCCAAAATAGCTAAAGCAAGAGAAGATTCAAAAGATAAGCCCAAAACACTACTAATTCAACCCATTAAAAGAGATGGATAAGTATATAAGATGAAATCTAAAAAGTAACAAACACTAAATTATGGAAAATACATCCAAAAGAATTGCAAGGCATCTTCATTGATTTATGAACATCCCAATCGACAAGGCAAAATAATTTCTCCTCATCATGATTGCAAACATGATAGCCCTAAAAGGTATGGGAAGCATAAATATTCCAATGTCTTCTTTGATTATGAATAGAATAGTCTTGGTACAAATAATTTATGGTATAAATATCTATGTACATTTTTTGAATAATTAACCATTGTATGGCCATGTGTTGGAAGCAAAAACTTTAGAAATAAAGGTTATGTCCCTCAAGAAGGAGATAAGCTATAAAGACCACTCTCCAAGTTAAAATATGGAGAATGGCAAGAAGTATTTTTTGTAAAAGAAAATGGACAAGAATTACTACACTCATTGTTATATGTGTGGTCATTAGGTTGACAAGTGATGGAAGCTTCATCCATAACTTCATTTAGATAATCACAAGACAAAACTTGTGTACACACCCATGAAGAAAGAGGTAGCAGATGAAATATTTGGTAAAGTACCAATAGTCTAAGAGGTAACCCATGAATAATATCACCTATCCAAACAATATTCCTTCAAGAAGGAGCATCCTAAATTTGAGCATCCATTAGATTTGATTGGTAAGAAATAGATAGAAGTTTTGCAAAGCTATGTCTTATTTATCATGATTAAACTCGTCTTCAAAGCACTTTATTTGGTTTCCATTGTTAAATAATCATGAAATGAACTAAAATAATTTTTTTAAATCAAGTTTGGAGGTAGATCACTCCTTTAGAGTGAAAAATTGAGTAGCAATCCAGATGAGAAACATATTGTGAACAACCCATTGTTAGTGGTTGTATCATTTATTATTTTATGTTCTCACATTCAGATTAGCATATTTGTGATTACTTTTCCTTGTAGCATTTGGAATTATGGTAAAGAGGCTCCATTGATAGTGAAAATTGAAAAAAATATTTAAATCATATATAGGGTATAACATTAGTCAAAAGACATGTTACAGATAACCAAAGAGATTCTTTCAAAAGGACGACAAGTAGGCATGAATCAACATGTGAAGTGCTTCAAAGGTAAGAAGTACTCAATTATAAATTATTGTTTTGGATCAAGTTTGATATCCATTTTCATTAAAATACATGTTTTCAATATATGTGTAATCATAGTATACACATCTATAAAAGTCCCTAAGAAGGGCACTATTTTTAACATATATGTTGCATTGTAAGACCCCATGAAGGGTAATTTGTAAAAGTGATAATATGATATCACTTATTCTATGAAACGTAGTTTTTTATCTTTTTGAGAATAATAGGGAGAATATGGATTACATTTATGTAATGGGAAAGCATTACCTTAGTATAACAATGTCATGCAACATAAAAGATCACTAGGCTTATCCATGTAGATGTTCTTGTGAAGCCATGCAATAAAAAAAGTCATTGCATTTTGAATTCTAATTATATGTAGAGGATATTGGTGGTCATGTAGTAGAAGAGGATTTGTAGAAGGTGTTTTCAATCAGTTGTTCCAAGCATTGCGGGTGCAGTTGTGGAACTTGAGTAGATAGATAAAGACCCATCCAAATTCTTCAAAATCGATTGGCATTTTAGAGGATCAAGTTGGGTACCAAATTTTGGTAGACCAAAAGCCCTCTTATTAGGGAGGATTGATTCAGAGGACAATTCCAAAAAAATTCCCATATCATACCAAATCTTGAAACATTATGAAGATCCCATCAAGAGATTTCTGATGATATGTGGAACTTTAAAAATAAAGATCATATGCTCTTTGTGTAGTTGGTCAAAGTTCTAGTAAAAAAAAGTCAATAGGTGGTCAAATTTGGTCAAAGTAAAAAAATTTACCATCAAGAAATGTTTATGAATTAGTTCCATGATGTAGAGCTCATCGAGAGATTTTTGGCACATTTTACGATTCAAAAAATGGAGTTCATATGTGCAAGTTATGACGAGTCAAAGTTATGGTCAAACCCAATGACGTGGAAATAGACTGACATGGAAATATGATTTGACCCAAATATTTCATATTTGGGAATAAAAATATTATATCATAAATTGGAGAATAATTATCACCCCATATTTTTAATTGTAATGGGATAATGTAAATCCCATTCAAAAAAGGGTGGAGATAATTATTATTAAAAAGGAGGATAATGTTTAATCGCAAAAATAATGGTCTTAGGATAATTATGAATATTATTTAAAATTGGAAAGGATAATCATCCAAGCCCACCTTTTGTGCACTTGTGAACCTATATAAAGGTTCTAGAGGGGTTTTTTTAAATCATAATCAATGTGTGAGAAATAAAACTCAAGACTTGAGAATAATCAAGCAGAGCTGAGAGCTAGAGCCAAAGAACCAAGAGCCGAAGAGCTAAGAGCTAGAGTTGAGATCTAGAGCCAAGAGTTGAGATCTAGAGCTAGAGCTAGTTACTAGAGCCAGATCCAGTGGCATCAAAACATTTATTTAGAGATTGAAAACCCTAATAAGGATAAGGTGATGTATAATTGAATTTTACATCAATAATCAATTGGTTCAACCTTTGAGAAGGACTCAAAGATGTAGCCCAAATAAGGTGAACTCCATTCATAATTTTGGTGTTTATGTTTCAATTATTTCCAATTCTATTCTTTCCACATATTTGATTCAATTATTCAAATGTGGATGCAAGTTTTAATTAAAAATAACACTTAACAGAAATCAATTAAATGGATAATGATCATTTCAAGGTGTAATTAGAAGGAATGAATACATAGATATTCATATTCAATTGTAGTCCAAATTTTAAACACTTTAAATTAGTTTCTAATAATTTATTTATGCCATTATTTAGTATCCATTATAAACCAAAAGTGAAATTTAAGGGTTTGAAAGGGGTTCACAGATCATAGGATTTCATACCTAATGCTTCTAAGGGATATATTACATGAGAAGAAATGACAAAATTGATAATTTCACTCATTTTTAGATTGGACCATATCAAATAAATGAGGTTATAGTTAATAATGATTTTAATCTAAAGGATCCCCAAGTCAATGATCTTACTTTTCTAGTAAATGGGTATTTTTCGAAACATTAATTCATAGCTACTCAAGCTAGGGATGCTTCTGAATGATTGTGGGTTTGGACCATAGAAGTGGGAGTAGATTAGATGTATTTGTTTCTAGAGTATATTTCAAGCATTCTATCATTTGATTTCTTAGATTAGTTTATTAGCATTCCTAGATTAGCTTCATGTTTCTAGAATTTTCTTTTGTAGTTAGTTTTTATACTTTCTAGATTCGTTTGCTTAAAATGTAGAACATTGAGAAATATTTGTTATGTTAGGGCCATCATAATTGTACAAAAATGGGAGGAAATAAAAGGTAAATTGAAGTTAGTATACATTAAGGATTGTTCCATATGGATCTAGATATCTTTCATTGATGTATGTATTATGAATAAAAATAAGTTATTATCTAAATTGAATAAGTTTACTATCTCTTTGAAAGTTTCTCTATTATTGTCATGTGAAATGTAGAAAGACTTTTCATTGTTAAATATCAACAACACTTTTACATGTTAAAACTTAGATGAGAGATAATAAAGTTTGAAATGCATATATTATAATAGGGATGTATTATTGAAAATATGTTTTTATATACACACACCAAACCAGTGGTGGTTCCCAACCCTTTTTCCTCCTAGTCTGAAAAATAAAAATAAAAACATCAAATATACTTCTGGAGAACTTGCAATTCAAGTAAACTCTTTCATGTTTATGGATGCCATGATTCTTAGATTGGAATCAAAGGTATCCTTGTTGGGGATATAGATTCCTAACTAGTACTAGAGTAATTTAAAAGCTTCCCTTATGTTATAAAATAAATAAATAAAAATTAAACCTATAGTATCTATCCATATCTCTGTCAAAAATATCAATAGAAGGGGTAAATGAACTCTACATAATCACGTAGATCCTGGGAATAAAAAGGTTTAATATGTTTCAAAAGGAGTTTGGATCTTGTTTTAACTATTTGGTCTATTTAGTTTTCTCTTATAAGGTCTGAATTTCTATTATAGTACATTTACCCATATTCTGGTACCTAAAATACTTAGGAATATTTCCAATTTTTAGTTTCCATTTGTTGTGCCACAACACATCCCCATTTTATAAATTAAAATACGGACCCACTATTTTTTTAAATTTTTTAATCAAGGTCCTATGAGATTGATAAGTCCATGACATTGATTTGACATACATAAGTCCATGGTTTTTTTCAAAGTCTAATAAAATTTTGCATAATTTTGAAAGAAAGAGAATCAATGTTTGGGCATTATTTGTGATTTATTTATAACTTTGGATTTTTATATTTTATCCGATTTTATACTTATATTTTTAATTTGATAATAGAGATAATATCTTGTGTTCTATTATATCTTGGTTTATGTGTGTATGTAAGACTATTTTTGAGATTTAAAATTATGCACACTCAGGCCTTACAGTCACTAAATTATCTAAGGTTATTAAAATAAGAAAAAACTGTAGGATCATGATCATTTGCAATCCTTTATCTTTCACAAATGTTTAAATTCCCATAACCTCATAGTTTCAAGACAGAAAAAAGTGGCATCATTACAATGATCAAATCTATAAATAGTCAAATGAAAATTTTATCTGTAAGACAACCAATTCATCATAAGACATCCATATTAGAAATTTTCATTCATTTGGTATAAGGTTGGTTTAATAAAAAATTATAATTACTTTATGTTTACATAGTCATATGATCACATTATGTATCATAATCCTATAGAGTCAGAACCCAAAAGGTCAAGACATGTCTAATATATTTTGATTTTATGGAACCCATAGATCATAACAGGTGGCACAATCCTATTCAATCATAGACCTCTAAGAGACATAGTATGATAATGGCCAATCAAACTCATAGTCTTTATCCCTTGAGATCATACCACATGTCAAAATCCTGACCACTCGGATCCTATTTAGAATGTCTACATAGTTCAAAGATTCAAAATATCTCAAATCCTTGACATTGTGAGAAGTGGCATAATATCATTAAATTTTATCTCACAAAGCATATAAAGTAAGATTATAAGGATAAATACCTAGGGTAAATGAGATGAAGATAAGTGTTTATATGATGGATATATGTGTCACTTATGTGTAACACACCCGCACCCATTTAACTTTCTAATGTGACCGGTGGCAAGCGGGAAGCAGACATGCCATCCGGTACCACGGGAGTGGGGGGTCTTGAACATGTGACCGGTAGAGCACGACAAAAATACCTAACCAAATGAGCTATCACCCCCACCCCAGGATATATGTGTCTAGAATTCAAATAAATGATTTGATAAAAAATGATAATAAGTGGGATGTTAACACATCTTGAAGTGATGATTGAGCACTCAAAGTTAATAAATTTTTTCCATATGGCATAAAATAACCAACTAATTATGACTCAAAAATTAAAATCAAAGTGGGAACAAAATCATAAGTATTTATTTGTATTGATTTCACATGAACTTTGCATTCAATAATTAGACTTCAAAAATATATGTAAAATGTAAATAATATGAAGTCACTTTTCCATTCATCTACAAGTTGAATATTTTGATTCTAAGATCTTAAAAAACAAAAGTCCCTAACTTTATTAGAAAATTTATAGGTGATTTCATTCAGTCTCAAAAATATCCCACATAAGTTTAGAGTACAAAATGGCTCCTCTAAAGTCAATGCACAACCAGGCCCTGTCTTCATACTCCATTTTTGGTACCATTGAATATACAGACACTGTGCTTGATAATATTGCCCTAAATTTAAAGTTACCCCATTATTAATATATCTATAATGTGTTGGATTTCATATAAACATATTCTTCATAAGATTTTTTATCTCAAGAGGAGAGATAATATATCGATGACTTACAACCAATAAATAACATGTGATTACACAATGTGGATGGAAAATTTGAGGTAATGTTTTGTATAGATTTAATTCATGATTTATTATTTAATGTGTCTTGCACTAAAAATTACTTGTATTTGAAAACATGTAAATTTTTAGTTGACTACGTTTCTAAAGAAGCATTTGAGTGATATCTTAGGCTTCTAATGCATAAATCCAATTACAACCATGTTTCAACCAATGTGTAGATGGAAAAAAATAATCTAGACTAAAAATTGAAATAATGGTTAGTAAATGGAGATAAATTGAATCCCAACATGGGTCTTTATTATAATGACATACTTATGTTCATATAAGGTATTATGGTAGGAATGGTACTTTTGATTAGGTTATAAAGTTTCCGTAGTGTCACCTACATTTAGGTGGAATGTGTGACATTACTACATATCATATTGAATTCATAAAAGAATGTAATTGTGGGGAATTTATCAATGTTAGATTAAAAATCATAATTTTTATATGATGTCTTATTGTTTTGATGCAATCATTGGGATGGTCCAAAATACACATGGAATAACATGGGAACCATCTACCTAATATCGAGATAATTGAGTTTGTGATTATTGAAATTTATTTCATGTTCATAAATTTAGGAATTAAATCATCAAAATTTATGAATATTTTTATCCTTATGTATATTAGACCACTTATTGAAACCATATTCCTAGATTATCTAAAAACTTAATAAATAACTTATCTAAAATAGGAGATTCTTAGTACAATATGGACTATACCAATAATATAATTGAAGAAACTATAACATCCATTTTATTTACCATGCCATATCCTAGATAATGCAATTTAAGAATAAATTTCACATAAAATATTCAATAGTTTGGATGAGAAACTTGGTACCAAGCACCAACCTTAATATCACAAAAATACCCTGGGTGTTGGATGACTTCAATTTGTAGTGGGGGCACACCTTAATCTAGTAGGAAAAACTAGGGTTCATTATAACTTAAAGGTGGACCAATATAGAGAATGGGACCCCAATCAAATTTTTATAAGTTATCTTAAGTCACTCAAAGAGAAGAAGAGGGGAAACCTAGATATGAAAACAAAGCACCTGAGAATGATGCTATATTTATGAATGTTTTAGACGATTCTAAAGTTTGGGCCCACATGAATAATCATGATATGTCAAAGATCATTACCTAAGTAATCAAATATGTCCATGAAATCAATAACAGGAAAGAAAATGAAATAATGAAAGAATAAAAAATGGTTGGGATCATAAATGCCCTCAAACATAGTCTCAATGCTCATATGAATAGTATCAATTTTTCTCTCCCACACAAGAATAAAGTAACCTATTAGAGGGAGAGACTACAAACCAAAGGGAAAAAAATATTCAAATTAGAAACAACATTTTAAAATCTCTAATTTTTCCTATTTCAATCCCTACTCATCAAATTGATACCACTTTGGGAACATCAACCATAATTGTGAGAACTTTACCTCCTCCAAATAAGAAAATAGGGACATTTTCTTGGGAATATATTGCCCTTATTTTTACATGTGTGACTCAATTAAACCTCTAAGAATTACTCCACTTTCCACCTTTGCATATCCTAACCAACCTAAGTAACAAGGGTAACTCATTGTGCCTGGATGAGATACATAGTTATCGGACCAGACAGGGAATATGAAAAACATTGTCCTCATAGATTTACCCAAATCTCAAAATATTTTTCAAAGTAAAGTGGTATTATTTATAGAGTTATAAAGAGGAAATCTGTAAGCACTATCATAAGGGATAAAATAATGTTAGAAAAAAGAGAAAAATTGTTCCCTTTGGCCACAAAGCTTAAAAAGAGTCTGAATGACCCCAATGAACATAGAAAAAAAAATTTATCTTTTGTGGATTTATTTGCGGAAGCTATGAAAAAAATGTATTAAAGTCAAGAACATGGACAACTAAGTATATTGTAAATATATATCATTCATGCTCCTCACAAAATTATGGATAATGTCTAAAGTCAAACATTTTGAATATAATCTGAGTCTCTAGGGGTGAGTCCTAATATAGAAGAGTAAAAGTCATTAAAATTTGGAACTAATTGAAATTATTTGGAAAGAGACTCAAATTATTGGTTTAGTGAACAAAGACTGATACATTTAATCATTTGAACCTGATGTATACCCAAGATTTAGTATCGGATTTAAATAATGTGATTTCAAATAGATATGGTTCATGTAATTAGCATACACATATCAAAGCCATGACATGAAAGATCAAAGGCCAAGAAATAGAGGCCATGAAAATGCTAAAATATATGATAGTCACATATGTGATAAACTGCATTGGTAAGTTATTTAATAGGGCCAATTTTTAACTACATCTTAAGGCAACTAAAAATTGATTATAGAAGGAATTCGAAGGAAATTTTTATAAAACTCAAGAATAAATTCTATAGTTGATTAATTTTTTAAAATAAAGGTAACCAAGGTAGAATTTCTCAAATTATGTTTCAAGGCATGTGAAATTTAACATATAAGGTTGATGACTAAAGCTATCTAATGATTAAACCTTCTATTCTTAATTTTGATATTATTAATAAATAATTTGAAGCTAATTATCCTCTATTTTAAAATAATAAGGCCACATGAAAGGATTTTGGGTTAGAATTAGTACACAGTCATAAATAATTGTTCTTATATAAATTTAATTATCAATTCACACTATAGTGTTTACATCAACACAATGCCCTCGATTCTGACAATATGTAGTAATGAACACTCCAATGCGGCTAGTTTTGATTCCTCTAAGGAGCACAATGTGTATGATAGTTGCTTTAGTTCCAACATCTATAATTTAACCATTTTTCGTTTCCTAGTGGTGTGTTAGTATAGGTTCCTAGAGTTACACCAAAACATGGTAATTACTAGGATTGTTTGCTTAGTAGAGAGTACAATAGATGATAGAGAAGAACATAATACAAGCCATATATAACATATTAAATTAGACTAAAATGAAGGGTGAAGAATATATATAACATAACATGACCATAACTTATATTTCATCAAATTATAAAATAAATTAAAAAGGATAACTCAATTCTACATACACAATACATAAAATAAAATAAGGGAAAACTATAATAGGATAATTTCTATTAAGGTCTATCAACACATTGAACCAAATTCTATTACATCAAAGTACTATTTATAGTATTTTACAATATTATTGTCTCTTCACCTTCTAACCTTCAAAAAAACAAAATGAAAGACTCTTCACATCCTCCATTTATATGATTAGACATTCAATGATGAATGCATACAAAACTATGTAAAATACAAAATTAACCACTTTTCACATGTGTTTATCTTATATAATTCATGGTTTTATCAAGATCCATTATATATATAACACTTTCTAAGACTTAAATTTTTGTATTATCCTAAGACAAAGGTACAAGATGAGTTGAACTAAACTAGAAAGATAAGTGCCAAACAGAAGTCATAGTAATCACTCTAGGTGTCATTTTCAATTTTTCATCCTTCGCATAATACTTAACCAACATTTTATGTCTTTAAATATGTATCATACTATCCTAATACCATTTTGGGTTCTAAATATACTAGCATAACCAAGTGGCAACCCTTTATAGGTTTTCCACCAATCTAGACATGCTCCTAATGTTTATAATATCTAACAAAAGGTGAATCTACTGGAACTTACAAAATTGTAAATCAATAACATTATTTTTATGGATAAGAGGATATTTTTGTAGAGGACTACATCATTTTTTTTGTTTAGTAGATGTTATCCTAGTGGCTCCTCATGTATCTACTACCAAAAGTATCCATGAAGATTGTCCATGTGCCTTTATCTCCCTCTCCAACATGATTTGTAGAAATTAATATGTAGGATTGAACTGAGGCTCATCTATTATCTATGAAATTAATAGAATGTCATGATATGGATATTTATTTAGAATTTTATAGTAGGTAAGTACTTCAAAAACCATTGTAATAGGATGCATAATGGCACATAGATCATCATCATGTTTTGAATTCATTCATATTATATGATTATAACCAGTGCCTTGGCATTAGATTGTTTCTACTCCATGTCCAAGATGAGCTCATCCAATCTATATGTTTTCCTCTAGGCTTGAATATATACAAAAGAGTTACACAATATTTCATGATGCCATACTTGCATCTTTTTTATAGTAGCATATTGAAACTCTAGTAGTTATTTGAGTGCATTCTTCATCTTAACCATATTTTCCATTTGATCTTTTATCATGGTTTTAACTTTTTTAGTAGTATAAAATTTAGGTTGTACAATATTCAAGGATTGATTCAAATGATTTATATAGCCGAGCATATCTTGGGCTAGCTTCTTGGCTTCTATTACAATAGTGTCTAAAACTTGTTCATATTCTACTAAGAGTTGTCACATAGTTTTTGCATTCTAACCTAAGGGCATGTCCTTCTGTGCATAATGTCAAAACTATTTACATATCTCCCCATCTCTTTGTAATTTATATCAATAATGTTGTGAATTTTTTATCTTCTTACATAACTTGATCACCTAGTACTTACATAACTCAAGTGGTATAGGTGTTATTGATCAAATACCTCACATTCATCATCCTCTTCTCTTTTTCAACCTTTTTGTCCCATAGCCTTAGGAATTCTTGCTCTAAATATAAATCCCTTTGAGCAAAGGATTCCTATAAAATGGCTACTCTTTCAATCTTTTTGGACAATAAAATTTAGGTTACATATATTAATGATTCCATCATAATGGTGGAAAGTGACATAGATTTAGTGGTTGATGTTGCAGGAGAATGTCTAAGCTAAGAAATTTAAAGGAGTAAGGTAGTTTATTAGGTTGATGTAGTGGGGATATCCCACATCCATTAATTAGGAACCTCCATTACTTCTTTAGTGACCTTAGTATAACTAGTAGATGATACCTCTTCTTGGACTTGTGCATATTTGAGCTCCTTTACCTTATTGCTTACACCTTAACATTATTTAATTATTTATCTTTCACTTTAGATTTCTATTCAACATTTACTTGAGATTTATCTTGGGCTTTGACTTTGGTCTCTATGTCATTCTTGGCATTATCTTCCACTCCAACCTTAACCTTCGTTTCATCTTTAGCTTTAACTTAAGATTTGAATTTAGCTTAAACTTGAGCTTTGGTCACTTTCTCCTATTATTTATTATACATGAATTTAACATATTGTTTTTTATTTTTCTCTTTTTCTTATTATTTATTATTTTCCCCTAATTGTTCTACCTCTTTGTGTGTAACTTTATCTTCCTTAGCTTTCTTATTTTTGGATTTAACTTCCTTCGCTTGCTTCTTTATAGACTCTGCCTTATCAAACTTAATATTTTAATGGATGTATATGTTTTGTTACTTTGATTTTGGAATATGTGTAGCTTATTATTGTGTTGATTATGACAAGATTTCTTATTCTTGTGATTCATCTATGATTTGTTCTTATTGTCTCACCCAAGGTTCAAATTTTCCCTACATAGGTTCATGTTTCTCCTCTTCCCTAGGCATGGTTGTATCCATGAGTTTATCTTCTTATATGGTGATCTAATTTGATTCATTCTATTTATATGATCATGTTGCACCTACATACTCTTTTTAAACCAACTTTTTTATTTTAGATTTGGCTGGAGGTTTGAGTGTCTCTTTTTATTTCTTCACTCCCTAATATTGAGGTTATTGATCTAGCTACACACTAATTTTTTCTATAAGTGTGTCAAAATAGATCATCTTTTCTCTCACTATTTACAATTGCTTCATAGTCATATGTGTGTGTGGTCTCTTAGACAAGTTTAGTGTGGGGATGTCTTCTATAAATAAGTTAATGAAATACACATCAGATGATCCCATAGATAACTATATTGAAAATATATTTACTTCCAAACTTCATCAAGTTGCTTCTTGTTCTACAATGTAAACAATAATATAAGTATCTAGTTAAGTGATAGACACTCAAATGTCTTTCCTTACTTGATTTCTCACTTGCTAAGTGTGAACTAAATTATAAAATATGAACTCCTTTTAATCCTCTACATCATATACCTTGGTGTTGATGTCTTCCATCTATGATTGAAGTGCATTTTTTCTTCTACCCCAATCTCAATTATGTCATACTTAAAATATATTTATTAAACCATGAGGTGCTTGAGCCATGACTTCACTTACTAGATTAGTTTCTTTCACAAAAGTGGAAAGATTGTATGCATACGTCCTTTCCTTTTTATTTTCTATAGATGTGTTAGAGCTTACAATTATGATTGTTGTGTGGGTTGTTTCGTAGGTACTTTCTCTATGTTTTTTTGTTAGTATTGTGGGGGGATGGTTTGTGTTATAGGTATGGAGCTTGTAGCTAAGAAATTTTATCGATAAACCTTGACCTTTGCTTTGACCAACAAAGTTAATAATGTCATCGAGATGGAATTTGGGGTAGAAAACTCTTGTACCTTTATTTGTATTGCATTTTGCATCTTGTTAATGGATGTATGTTGACCTAGATACTACATGAAATCTTATGTAATCTTAGGATGTGATCTAACTAAAGTGAGGGATTCTAGCCACCATGTGTTGAATCACCCCAAGTTTTCATAATACTAATTAGTTTTGGTCCATGCAATGTTTATGAAGGCATTACCAGGCCTTAAATTGGTAATGCCATTTAATGGCCCTAGTAGAGATTTCCACTAAGTGAAAAATAATAACATTACCGATAATTTATATTGAAAGGTTTAAGTAGTTACTATAATTACCTTTATGAAATTTTTGGTAAAATCAAATGATAAATATTTAGGCCAATTAAAATCCTCATAAAATTTCATCATTTGTTATGTAATGTCAATGACACATCTTGTTGTTTACTTTGCATACTTTTTGGTTTGCCAAAATCTTTTAGTAATACTCTAGACTATGATACACCATGAAGAATTCACAATTGAATCAATATGAGTTCCTCTTCCTACCCTAGTGGTGTATTTATATCTAATTTATAAATGAAGTGGTGGTACTGTAGACTTGTATTACATTAGATATTTACCATGATTGGGTAGGGTAGTTGATCCTAACATTGAGTGTGCATTAGTCTAGATGGTAATATCTTAAGCTAAATTAATATCAACATGGTTGTATTGACTCAATAATTTCATCATGACTTCATCTAATTAGCTGAATGTAGGCATCCTAAGTAGCTATTAGGTGTTATAACCACATAGTAGATGTTGTAGTGTTAAAATTCCTGTTTGTGATGTTCCTTTGGCTTCTTGAGAAAATAGAGTATATTTTACCCTATCAATGAAATAAAATAATTATGGATCATTGTAATTAATTTTTCATATCCCTATCCTTATTCCTTTTTCTTCCTTTTATGCATTGGCTAGTGGGATAAATAGTTGACCTATATCCATGGTTGAATGAATGAGCAAAACTGCTGACTAATCTAACAAATTGCATCAGAGTTCAAAATATATTATCAAAGAGATAGTTGAAAGGTTAATCATAGAAATTTCATGCTAGCTAGAGGATTTAATGTCTAATCATTGTCGATCTCTTTATTTTATAATTTTTTGGCACCCAAATTCATGTCACCACCTCCTTTGAATGTATTTAATGCATGCGTATGAATGTCCTCTTTAACATTAATATTAGATTCTGTAACATCTTGACAAGGACATTTGGCTTGTAAGATGTGTGATTTATTTCTACTCAACTATTTTTACTGAGTGAATATCCCTTTAATTAATCAATTCATTTTACGCATCCACTTGTCAGTTTATTTACAAATTTTATTTGAAATAGATGCAATCTTTTGAGATACCATACTATTAATTGTTTGACCTAATTAATGGCCTTTCATCTACCATACTTATATTTTTGTGGCCTTCCTAAACATAATTAAAAATCTTTGTGTAGTTGTGGTCAATTGTATTGGGTGAGATGTCTCAACTAGGAGGTTACATCCTATGATGATAACTAGTTGTGGTGGTTATGATGTGTTTTACAGTAATGAGAATACTAAAATTATAACCTATGAAACAAAATATAAAATAAACAACATTATTTAAAATTTCAACTACATGGTGCTACTCAGTACCAACTCAATTTTTTGTAGCATGATAGAGATTAATGATGATATGGCTTAAGACTATTGCCATTAATTTGCCTAGGTAAAATGTTTCCTTAAAAATATCATATAACTATGGTACTTTGTGGTGATAATTCATGAATGATGTAGGGTCCTTTACATCGTATGCACAAATTTTATTGGAATGATTTAAATCTACGCTCATCAATTAATATAATTTGATCTAGGTAGAATTTCTTAATTTGTATATGATGATCATGTAATGCTTTTTGATTTTTTATATTGATTTTTTGCATCCACTATGCTCTTACCTATCTTATTCCATCTTAGTGAAATACATAACCCATGCCCTTAATGCTTCTTGATCCGCTAACCTCATGATTATTGTAATGCACATACTAGGTATAATGTATTCCATAGGCATTATTGGATTGATGCCATATAATAATTGGAAGGGATTACATCTAGTGGATCAGTTATATTATCTGTGATAGTCCCATAGAATTACATGAATGATATCTTCCCAATCATCTCTCTATACATCATAATTTTTTGTCAACATCTTACCCAAAATTTTATTTAATGTTTTTAACTATCTATTGGCATATGGATGGTAAGTTATGATTTTATGGTGCGATATCATGAATTCTTATGTTAGAGTCTTAATAATATTATTGATAAAGTGCATACCTTAATCACTTTCTATCTTAACTTACATTTGAACCATTTGGTAAAGTTTTCATTTAATAACTTGGTAGCATCCTTCACACAATAGCTTAGACTAGCATCAGCTTCCATCATACACTTCACTTTCATTATGTAATGGAGGTGACCCTTGTTCATATATAATGGAGGTAACCCTTTTTCATCCCTTTGATGCCTTGTGATGGCTTGAACAAATGCATTTTCTTTTGGATATGCATTAATCATGTTTATGTTTCGCATTGGCTTATCCTTTATTTTTTTTAAAGAAGATGTAAGTGTTTTATTTGATGTTGACTTTTAATCCTCTAATATACACAATAAACTCACCTTTGGGAATTTTTGGGATAGTTTCTTGCATAATTATTAAATTCTTAGGATAGATAACATTGTATGAGTGCTCAATTTTGTCAATAATCATGATTGTGACCTCCTTAATATATGATATGATATCCTCTTTGATATCCTCGTCTATAGCCTCCTTTGTTTTATTCATATCTGTAACCTAGGGATTATAGTCCATTATATCATCCCTATAGATATATATGTGCATCTTATCCTCTATACTCATGCTAGGAAGAAAGTGGGGTCTATGTTGACTTCTTTTATTGAATGTACTAACTAAAAAAATTATACGATGGATATGATGTATTATTCCAACTAGCTAGGCCTTGTGGCTAGTACTATGGTGATGATGGCATCTAATATTATGAAAATTAAGACACCTATCATGGACTACCTTGAGTCATATTTTTCATTTCCACATCTATTTTTAGAATTTTTTACTTGTAGTGGGTGTCTAGTAGGATAAAATTGTGAAGTTCTTTTCTATATCATGTTTTAACTATTGTAATGCATGGAAAGTAGTCTCATAATGATTTGTAGATTCAAAAAAATTGAAATAATAGCTATGTGATTTCTAAATATATTGGTGGAGAAGATGGCACTTGGATGTAAGCCCAACTTCCCTGTAAAGTTCACAAAATTATATTTTTAATTTTGGATAGACATTCATATGATGTCCCTTGTGACCATACTCAACACAACTTAAATATAATTTACACTTGCCAATTTCATGTGTTTAGTTCATCCTCCTCATAAAAGAAGCTCACTTAGCTTCTACTTTGGATCCTACTGAGGGAAGATCTACATAGTCTTCTATATGTTTAGTCTTGATGTCAAAAGATTGAGCATCAATTTTGGTGTAAAACTAGGTTTGTGCAATATCAAACCTTATTCTAGTTTTTAAAGCTTCTACAAACCAATCGACCTTATATTTATCTTCTATAATAAAATAATTATTCTTCTTTATGTCAGAGAATCTAAGATCACATTCTATAACCATTTCTCTTGATTTCTTTACTTTAAATTTTTATTTTATTACATATTTGAATTGTTTAAAATATAGGTTATTGACATTTATTTTAAAAATGAACTCCAAATCACATCTTCCTAAATCTCCTATGAGTTCACATTTCGTCACATCATTTAATATAACCCCTTTTAAAACCCATTTCATTTCACATGTAACTAAGTACTATTTCTGATCTAAAGATCCATCATATAACATTAAAGGTATAAACAAACCTACATGAAGTGTCATATTTAATTCATTTATAGTTGTTATTGAAAGTGTTTGAATACTAGTAACTATAATTGTTGATGTCTGCACACTAGTTGCTATGAATTTGAGTGACTATGTATTGCTTATTATGCCTATAGGCTACATTTCACTATTATTTTTAGGGGTAACCAATTTTTTTGACTCTTGTAACTTATTATTTTTAATGCCCATTTGTTTCTGTACTGAGCCTTCCAAACATGTCAGTAAAGGAATCAATCTAACTTGCTAGCGTCTCTCTTTGTACCTTATATAAATAAAGTGAGCTTGGGGGATGTGTATCTTTGAAATGAATAATACTTATTTCAAAATTATTATTGATTTGAAATTGAACCTATAATATTAC
Source organism: Torreya grandis (assembly GCA_037957365.1). NCBI lineage: Eukaryota > Viridiplantae > Streptophyta > Pinopsida > Cupressales > Taxaceae > Torreya > Torreya grandis. The sequence continues at coordinate 1,833,839 of JARHVA010003167.1, forward strand.
TACCTTAAAATTTAACATTTTATAAGGAAATTTCATTCCTAGTTCTAGTGAAAAGCCCCTTAATTAACTATGACCTACCTATACTTCCTAGATGATCGACGTTAACTTCTCTGCTTTTAGTATCCTCTTTATCATCTATCCTTTCCTCATATTCAACATACAGTTCACTTTCATTCTTTTGCATGCCTTATTTTGAAAACCTTTCTTCGATAAAATATTTTCCTTACAATTATCCAACTCTAGCAACTTATACATTATTCTTAGTCCTACTATAATTACTTTAGGGTCAGTTATCTTATTCCATCTTCTTTACTCTCATATCTCTCTTTTGAGTCCCAAAAATTTCTTTTATCTTAGAATTTTTTCACCTTCCATTTTATGGGATCAGGTTTGCATTCCTCTTACCGATCTCCTCATCATCCACTTTCTCTTCCATGCACCTCCATGATGCCCAAAGTGACTATTCCATGTTAGTTAGAGTAGGCACCATGGAATTCTACACAACCAACTTATTGATCAATAAGGGTAGTCATAATAAAGAATTATTCTAATTCCTTGAATAAATTGATCATACATAGTCTTAAAATCTATGTATCTTTATATTATGAACTATATGGATTAACTATTAATCATAGCCTTCATCCATTAATATAGTTATTGAGACTCATTGGTATCTAACTTGTGCAATCTCTCTAGCTATTTCTAGAAGCAACTTATAAATTCAATTTTTTCCTTTGACCAAGGCAATAATATTCTAATCAGGCTAGCCACGTGGCTAATAATCCAAGCAGTTTGAACACAAACATTTCATAGATTTTACCATTGATGTGTTCTTGAATGATCTACTATATAATTAGGCTTACTATTAATGATTATTCCTCTACAAAATTCTTAATTCTCTCATTTAGACATCATTTTATGTATCTCATCCCTAGTAACCATATCAACATAGTTCATCTAATTTGGTTCCATGTTCATCGCACCATTATTAGCAAAGGTTCATAGAGTTACACTAGAACATGCTAATTATAGGGATAAATTGCATGTTAGAGAATACAATAGATGATAGAGATAAGGAAATATTACAGATCATATATAATTTATTTAAATTGAACAAAGAATAGGATGAGGCATAGATATAATAGAATAGGACCATAACTCATATTTCATCACATTGCAAAATAAATAAAAATAAATAACATTACACATACACCATACATAAAATTAAATAATGGAAAACCATAATAGGACAATTTCTATTAATCTATATCAACACTTCAAACAATATTATATTATGTCAAAGTAGTATTTTTTGTCTTTTAAAATAATGTTGTCTCTTCACCTTTTAATCTTCCAAGAAGCAAAATGAAAGACTCTTCATATTCTCTAATTATCCAATTAGACTCTTAATAATTAATATGTATAAAACCATGAAAAAGACAAAATCAAACACTTTGCATATGTGTTTATCTTACATACTTTATAATTTTAGCAAGCTCCATTCTACATGTAACATGGTGCAACATCAAGATCACATTAAATTATATATGTTTTTTCATGCTCTAAATTATGTTTGTACTTGTGGTCCTAAATTTATTAGCATGTGTATTATATTTGACCTATTTTTGTCAAGCATTTTATTTATATATACACCTCACATATATGCATGTTATGTTTGAGTTTTGACACATTGTTCCATAATTAGAAATGTAAATTTAGAATTCACTTGGAGGATGAGGCACCCCATCCTCAAGCCTACATAAACTTGTATCCTCCTGATTCTAAAAGGAGGATAATTTTGACTTTTTAGAATAATAAGAAATTTTTATGATTTTTCTATAAATTGTCTTGATGTGAAAATCTTGTTATTCCCCAAATATTTTATTTCACTGATATCTCTCTAGTAACATAGTTTGAGGGTTGTATATGAGTGTTTCTTTCAATACAATTTTATAATTGTGATATTTTTAATTTTAATGTTTGTTTTGTAATGATCATGATCTCCATTTGTAGATGTGTAACTACAATCTTACGAATGCAACAATCTTTGATTATGTGCATAAATTCAATTGTATTTTTCTTCCCTATAATTCTAATTATGTTTGTGTGTTTTTCATACTATTATAAACCTACAACAAGTATTAGTTCTCACTCATTTATTTAGATTATTATTCATACTCAAGTTTAGAAAACTTTTATCTATTTTTGACCTAAAAAACCTTCTTTTTTGCCCTAATCATATTGCTTTTTATGTTTATTTTGGTATTTCCCACCTTAGGTTAGAATCATAATTAATCAACCTATCTCAAGTAGCCCTAGGCTCACATCATTATTGAATAATTTGAGATAAAAAACTACTCCACTCACCACTATTTCACCACCAGGTTATTTACAAAACCTAATAACTTACAAATTGTGTCTTGGAGGGAATATTTCATCATTGATCCTAAAATGTTAGAGGATACCTTATAAGGTTGTTTGGTGTGTATATAATCCACATCAACAATAAGTATTTACTTATATTAGAATTGATTATTTTATTGAATATGCACTCTATTTTGAGATCATGAATTAGTTAGTATAACTATATTAATGTGTTGTTGTCAAAAACATGGAATTAAAATATACAAGGATAATTCCCAATTAGTGGGATAAGTGTATAACGTGTTTTATACTATTTATTAACTTTTCCTATTAGATTATGAATTACATCTCTAAATCTAGGTATGTTCACCAATGTATTCATGCATTTTCCTCTATACAGAGCTCAATTTGATATGTAAATACAATTCTAATTTTTTCACATAGACAAAAAAGTGCACAAAATACCAAAAAGGGGATTTATAGGAAGGAATAGCCAATTTGACCTAAAAAAATCCTTTGTAATTGAGTGTTACCTACATAGACCATATGGGCTTCAATTGGATTTATTTCTCCCTCCTAAATGTCTCTACATAATTTTGCATGCAATAGTATATGTTCCTTCACCTATGAATAACCTTGACATAAGAATGAAAATTATGTATTGAATTTTAGAATTCGTAGATAAATCAATTATTCAACATAAATAGAAATTGTTATATATTTTGATCATTAGAAATCATGTTATTTTTCTTTTATAAGACACCTATTTTTATATAATTTTAGATTTGAATTTATGGACTCATTGGTTCATGAAGGGACCTAATAAAAAAAATAAAAAGTCATAAATAGGACATTTACTAACGTACAAACTCAAAAATATTCCATGAATTATGATGGGAAAAGTTTGCATTATTGGACAAGAATAAAGTGCATCCTTATCCTTGTAATGCAAACTTGTCAAAAGGACCTAAAATGAACACATGAAGACATAGAAAGTAAATGGGGATCCCAAATATAGAATATGACAAGATAAATTAATGACATAATGATTGATACATAACATGTTGATGGGCCATTCTTTAAACAAACATAAACTAAATAAGAGAAATTATATAAACATGTGTATTCGGAATAAGCTTGTGTTAAATTTCGATGTGTGAAGGAAGTTATAGTCAGAACTAGTGCATAGAAAAGTTATAAGGGCCATTTCAAAAGAATTGGAAGCTTTTTATACTATGCATCTTCCAATTGCACTTTACTTCAAATAAATAAGAAATATTATAAATTATTTGGACTCACTATAAATAAATGAGACAAAGTAATTATAATTTTATGTTAATTTGAAATTATGTAGATTTTATATCATTATTATTTAAGTAGTTATAATTTATTTATTAATTTATTAACTAGATGAAATACTTCAAAAATTATAAATTTAAAATTATTTAAATAATTTTAATAATTACTTAAAATCAATCAATCAATCAACTAATTAATTAATTAATAACTAATTAGCCAAATAAATATAGTAATCAATTAAATAATTAATATAATTAGTATAATTTTATTTATTTAATTAATTAAATTTATTTTAAACAAGGGCCTTGTAACAATTAGTCCCTACCTTTATATTATAATCAAGGAATTGAGATAGATGAAGATATAAAGATTAGTCTAGACAAGGGTAGTTTCCAACAAGCACATTGTGTGTTTGAAACAATAAAAATTAAAAATGAGTTGTGTTTTATTGATATTTTCTATTGAATTATAGAGAACTTAATTAATTAAATCTAGTTTGTTGTCATGTACTTAATAGGTCTTATGTCTCTTTTATGTCTATGTGGTAGCTATCTTTGCCAAATTATGTGATTAAACTAACCAACATTGCTAATATTCTATCATAAAATTTTAATATGTTGTGGTCACTATCTTACCTGGACCATGTGGTTAAATTACCTACCATTAGTAAAATTTATTTTTAATTCATATATTTTAAAAGGTTCTAAGAGGAAATGCATGTAATTAGTAAAAATGGTCTAGACTTTGGAGCTCTTAATTATTACCTTATGTGCAATGGTTATATCATCTCAAACGAAGATACAAGCTTCTAAGCTTGTCTTGATATTGGTAAGCAGTTATTTTTTGACTATTTTTTATAGTGGGAACCTTTGAAGACCCATGGGGAGCAATGTCATTTGAAGAGTCAACTACCAATGACAAGGAAGACTCAAACATGGGACCTACTAGGTAAAACACACCTTATTTACCATTGATTTACCACCACAAGGGCTCCTAGCTTCTAATATTGTCAACGATTTAAAGGTTTTACAAAAGGACCATCTTTTTCCATCGATAACACTTTTTGTGTAAATCAATACTCATTGATATTCTTGGTGGCCATAAAATATGGGTGTGGATTTTAATTTGTTGGGTTTCACTCAAAAATGGTTTTATCAATGACATGGATTTCACTATCAACATTTTCTATTAGATATAGATTTCAATTATTTGTCTTGTCTACCACCTCACAAAACATGAGTAATTTTTAACTGGTTTGTGTAAAGAGAAGACTTTAGTAAAAAAATTGTTTATTTTGAAAGTTATTAAATATACCTTATTTGTTAATGGTAAGTGAACATGTTCTTATCGATGACCGTCATACGTATTGAATGGAGTGTGAGAGTTAACTAAAATTAAGAATAATTTAAAAATATGTTTCAAGAAAAATATTATTATAGTATCCTAATTTAATCAAAATAATTGGGTGATAAAAACATATAAAAGACATTGTGATTAAATTAATAAAGACAAATGATATCAATACAATAATAATCCAATGGAAACAAAATTAAAGCCATATTGGTTAACAACGTAATCACAAACTTTTACAATTCACATGGTCATTGGATTTGGGTGGGTTACTTTAAAAAGTGATATGTATGTGAGGGGATGAATCTCTACCTATCCATAATCTGAACAAGGTAAACAAATAGCTTTTTTATAAGCATATTATTTAGTCATTGAAATTAATTTTTCACATTAGTATGTCCAAAGGGCTTACCACACTAAAAATGTCTCCAAATCCCATTATAAATTTCCATTTATTAATTTCTATGTCCTCATTCACATGACATAAAATTTGAAATTCATTAACACACAGATAACCCCATCAAATGAAACATTAGTGTGATGTATCCATTATGTAAGCTAAAATAACAATCATTCCTTTTGAAAAATGAGTATAGATATTGTATGATGAAATTTTCAAGACAACCCAAAATATTTCTTAAATAAATGACATAGATAATATTTTAGTAATCAAAATCAATGAATTTTATTAAATGTTACATCAAGCAATGTTGTAATTAATTATGGAGTGCATGCCATAAATGCTTTTATTTTTAGGTTAGATATATAAATATGATAAATTTTATATATTGTTTTATTATCAGTAAACACAAGTATTGTTATAACTAGGGACCCAAATCTAAACAATAAACATACAAACAAGGCTATGTAACCCAAATATTCGATAATGTCTTTTACAAGACAATTTTTTTTTTAAAAACTAATGAAACCAAAAATTGACATAAAAAAATTATAATAACAAGTACTCTTTCTAGCCCCTAAAGGCCTATTCATATCTTTAAATCATTCTTTTCATATCCATATCTAACTATTATAAAAATTCGGGAGATTGACATATTTCCTTAGTATAAACACTACACTTTACCCTCTATCTAGAAGATGTCCTAGTCTATTCCATCATTCCTTTGAATATGATTCTAAGAGACTCCATGCCTAATACACTATTCTCTTTTAATTATGCATTTTCATACTCTATGGTACTCAGTTTATCTCTAAGACTTTTTAGGTGAATATTCCACTTTCTTTGGTCATCATTGCTATGGATAAGACTAATCTCCTAGATATAATTATTCAACTACACCTTCAAGAATAACTACACTGTTATGATTCATCTGATAATTGCCTTTTCTAACCCAAGTTCATCCCTAATCATATCTTCCTTACTCTAGTTATAAACCATTTCCCATAAAATATCCAAATCAACATTGAGATTTTGATGATCTTTGACAATCAAGGGATGTATACCCTTTTCTTTATTCCTTTAATATTTAGTGTAATTACGTTTCTTAGATCATTTATCCTTAGAATAAAATGCTACTATGTTACACTTTAGCATATGTAATCCCTCCACAATCTCCTATGATATGTCTTTATGAATATCCACAAGATTCTTGTTGGAGGTTCCTTCACGACCTTGAGATACCCCAACACATAGGCTATCTTTCAAATCTTTAGATGCACTCCTTAAATTATGTCTTAAACCCTCCTTACAATAGTTCTATTTCTCATGAAAAGACAAAAGATTATCCTTGGCCATTTCCTATCCATATTGAACAATTCTAATACCTAAATCATCCTTATTTACTTTTGTAGTACTACTCAATACATGTTTGGTCCCTCAATGTATCTCTATTTTTTTAAAACCATGATGAAAACATGTCTCTTATTAACACCCTTAAATAGCTTATGGATTAAAAAATTCATCTTAATGAAGAGGATGAGATTTATTCCCTATCTTACCATCCATGACAAAACTATTGAGACAATGAATAATGTATAAAGGTATACTTAGGAGAATTTTATGGTGAAAATAGTTCATAAATATTAAATGCAATCAATTCACCACTTTTTTCTATCTTCAAGAGTGTTATATAACATTACGTGTCTAGTCACTTCTTTGAACGATCAAGGGAAATATTCTTTGGTGAAACCATTTTGTACAGGGATTAAGTCTTCCCCTTATAATGTGAATTCATTCTCCTCTTGATCAAAATTTTTACTAGTTTTGAAAGAAAATATGACCTCCATTCTAAGAAAAATGACTTGCGCAATAAGATCCATAGTAATATATATTTTGACCCCATTGAAATAGACAATTCTATTATTCCACCCATTCAAAAACATCTCATAAATATGTTTATCATTCTATTTAATTCATTGCATAAAATTTGGCATTCCCACTTCTTAGTGAATTTAAAATAACTCCCCATCCTATTTCACATAACCTAACATAATAGACTCTATCCTGCAAAGATACCCATCACCATGAAACTTGTATAACTAGAACCAGGTCTAGTAAAATGATTGATATTTCATAAAAAAATTAATAATGATGGTAAAATGAGTCTCATAGGACTCCTTATGGTATTTGATAACTTCACATGAGCTATTGTCATCACTTTAATTATTAATCATCACATTTGAGTGTTATTTCCTATGCCTCAAATGCTATTGTCTAATGATATCGACATAAAATCACATGATGACACAAATGAAATTATTCCCATTTATCTTAGTCCTATTCATGAAGTATTGATTCATGTAGTATAAATTTATATTTTTCAAATGATGAAAAATTATAAATTTATTAAAGCTACATGAATATTCTTAAATAACACATATGGAATATGTTAATATTTATATGTCAAACTCTAGGCAAAAACATTATAATTTTTATCATAGTATTTATTTAAAGATTTTTTATTAGACAAATTAAAAACATCTAAATGAGAAGTGATTCCATTTATCTTGCCTTGGTAGGGATTAATAAAATTAACTAATTAAATAAATTAAATTAAATCAACTAAATTAATTATTTAATTGTTGAATAATATAAACTTATACCTAGACATTTAATTTCCAATCCTATTGAGGTTAATTCACTATAAAAGGGTAAGTAACATGTAATACCCTTTACAAAGGGAAACATGCAACATTAGAGAAATACATTGAATTAGATGGAATCCCCATATACTACACACCATGTTCAAATAATCAGAGCACCTACAAGTTTTCTTATTAAAGTTATTAAATAGAAACCAAAAAATGCTTAATAATGGGTTCCAAAAACCTCATCTCTTATTACTCATACTAATGCTTCACAACCATAAAGTCCTATTTATATATTGATACTAATGTGAGAAATATTCAACCTATATGTGGTCCTAAAAAAAGTCCAAAAAATATTACACCAAAATCACAATGGGGAGATATGTATGACCATACATTGGATGGAATGATAATATGATCCTTATTTTTCATTAATTTCCAAATTCCTAAAAAAATAAAAAAACATTCAAAAAGTAAAAAATATTGTAGGCACTGGCATGTTCTATTGGCTCATTGGCATCTATGTATTAGTTACTTATTGATGGATGGAATATTAAGATATTTTCACATACATTCATGTGTGTTACACTTCTATTGGAGTGTGATATATATACATACATAAATACATGATCTATCATAATTTTAGATGTTGGGCCTTCCCTCTACTCATGGAATGCAGACATTGGGGGCATCTACTTTTTTTTATCTTGATATGTAATTTATATGGATCAATGATCACCTTTCCTTATCATTTTTGAGATTATATGCACTTACACATGCCTTTATCCATGGTTATATCTTTCATGGGGTACTTGACATACCATGCACTTGACATTTTTTACTAACATATTTGATCCATGAGCTACTATGATATTTTTATATGGCTGATTATGTTTCCTTCTATGCACTTTATTGAGTGTCTTGCCTTATTATTGAATTAATTAATCAAGCATTTAAAAATGCTCATTTTATTTTGACCCTAATGCCTATGTATGCTTTCTTTGACATTTTCATTTTTCACTACTTTTTGTATGGGCACTTGAGTATGTCATTCTTTCTTTTGTGGATATTTGACTAAGCATGTCCATTAAATTGTGTGGCATTTTATCATGTCCCTTGTTTATGGTCTCCTTAGACCATGACCTTTTTATTTCATTTTGAGTGTTATTATGTGTTTTGTTATTTTATGTTTGAGATTGTGTTATAACAATCTAGATATTAGCATGATATTTATCATGCATCTTAGGCCTTCCTGTGATCATATTGGTTTTATGAACTTCAATGTTATATCTACCTAGACATGTTCTTTCTATATGCTACAAGTTTCCATTAATAGATAATACAATTTTCTTATCCTTTTGAGGTGAGCTAACTACCAATTAGTATATTTAAATCACCTCAAATTGGTGGAATATTAATATGGGGTATGCCATAGATGCCTGTTATCCAACTTCTCATAGTTTTTAAATTCAATGGGGACCTGATTCAAAAGCATGCTTTCCACACCTATTCAGTATTTAGAATCTCTAGATTACAATGGGGGATTTTTTTATAAACATGTTATCTACATTGGTACTTATATTTTTTTTCCTTTTTATCCATATATATTGGGGAATATTTTGGAAACACATTCTCCATACTTAGACATTTTATGAATTAGCCAAGGCACATAGTTATATTATTTAGATTCATAGTTGTGGTAGAATTATATATATTAGTACCATTGTTATATATAGTGTCATCAGGACCCATATCTAAAGTGCATATTATATGAAAATTTTACATATTATTTAAAAATATATTTTAATATCAAATTCTAAAACTCATTTATGGACTATTACCACATCAAAGACTTACATACTCATATATCGATTCGGATTTTATTGACTTTATTGAGATAATATAATATAGTAGTTCATTATTTATTTGGTATGGTTGAGATGATTAAATCAATCAATATTGAAAAAATTTAGATTGTAATTTATTATATCATCTAACCTCATTAGGTTATAATTTTTATTAGGTTGCATAATTGAGATAATCTCAACTGCTAGGTGGAAACTCACCTTTATTCCAAGGTTGGAAGAATTTTCCTTCCAATATCTCACTATATCTCATTTAATATATACACTTATAATATTTATGTATATATGTCCTAATATTCATTTCAAATAATTACAATGACACATGTGTTTTAAATCAACTTGCTAATAAGCAAGGTAGTTACATTGACATACAAGTCTACTTGTAAACCTTACTCATTAAAAATAATGTATTTCGAGTAATTTCAATTATAGATTATATGCACGGATGATATATGATAACATGATATTTTTTAAATCTTATTCACCAAAAAAACACACATGTTTGGCACATGTAAATACAAAGTGTTTTATACACACCCAAGTACCCGTTCCTTTCCTTTAAACTAGAAATTTCATTACTAGATTAAAGGGGAAATATAGATGATATTTGCGGATTATATAACACCTTAATCTTGTACACTTTGAAAAATTAGACCATTTTTATTCCTCCCGATTATATGACTTTTCCTACTTCCAAAAGTCTCACATTTATTATATCTTGTGCCCCTTAGCCTATCTATTAGTCTGACTAGTCTTATGTTGATGACCCATACCATTTATCTTTCCCAAAATGCTTAAAATGTAACTTTATTCCACCTATTCAAGATCTAAGTCTGTACCTACTCTCCTACCCATTGAAAACCAATGTTCATAACATATACTTACATCGATGATAGTGTCCTTACTTGACAAAAGTGTACACTACCCTAAAGTTATATATTTTGAAAATGAAACATATCCTAATGGTCAACCTAAGTAATTTAATGAAATTTACTTATCAAAAGGTATTGAATTTATTAAAAGATCCACCCTCAATAATTCTATCAATATTTTAGTTTAGTAAAGCTTCCTTATTTCCTTTTATTCTTGTATCAATCATAAAAATAACACATACACAGGTCTAAAGTACTAAAATAGGAAACTAAGAGATATATTTTCCAAGTTACAAGGTAGGTCACTATAAGAATTTTTTTATCACATATTTAAATATTCATACATAATCTAACATTTAGGGAGAACTACATTAGTCTAAGGATATACTTAGAGTATTTTTTATGTAGGCAATATTTATTGACATAGGGGTCTGTGGGGTAGCTTGAAACTGTGTGTACACTAACCCATTTCCCCCCAATGTCACCATGAAAATGAAAAAATAGGGTTTAAAAATTTCATGAGGAGAGACAATCCATGACCTAGATAAGAATATTCTAATTTAAAGGCAAATACAAACCCAAAATCATTGAGCTATTCACATCATTTTCCTTTAGGTATTCCATACATGACACTTACATAAAACCCAAATATTGAGGCTAATGCAACTCTCTTAGGATGTCACTAGTGTCCATGGTTATATAAAAATGTAACATATAATATAAGGATCATTCACGAATCTTATTATAGTTTGATTCCTACTTGTTTCAAATCCAACACTATGTTAGCATCAGAACTAACTAAGTATATTACTTATTTGTAATCTATATACATAGCTTAGATGTATTTATATATTTAAGTTAGTATTATTTTCATAAATTAAGCATATTTTATATCCAATTTTACAATCCAATTATCATTTTTTATATTTTATTATCACCCTTGTACTTATTCATTTTTGCATGCCCTTTAATGTCTAAATAACCTCAATCTATCTAACATTTTAAGGTTAAGCACCAGTAACAAGGAGAAGAAATAAAAAACAAGGACCCAAAGTAGAGAAAGGGTTACAAATATGATGCTAAATATAAATAATAAAAATATTTCTCTTCTTCTAATGAGAAATGTAAGAATGAGAAATTCACGTGTGCCTACTACAAGAAATCTAGGCATGATAAATATAAATACATAAAGAAGATTGACCAACTGACTAAAATGCTTGAGAAACATAATATCTGTGTCCCTAATTATTCTAATCTAATTTCAACATCACATGAATATTTTGAGGACATAGATAACAAAAGGGACAAAAATAAGGGAAAATCACTTATTACAATTGCATCCTAGCCTTCCACATGGGTATTTGACTATGGTTTCTTGCATTTCATGTCTTCATCGTAGAACATGCTATCATCCCTAAAGCCTTCTCTATGCCTTTCGTCTTTGTTAGGTGATGATACTTTTGATAAAATTGGTGGGAGAGTATATTTTTAGGTGTATGAGTAGACATTTAATGATGTTTTATGCATTCCATCTTGATCCACCAATCTCTTATCTATTTATCAGATCACTCATAATGGTTTGGATAAAAGAGTTGAGTTCACACCTAATTAAATAGTTATTAAGAAATAAAAAGGAGACTCCATAGATGTATTTCATAAATTAGATAAATATTCATAATTGTATACATTCACACATCTTATTCCTTATCAACCCTCTACTGCAATACTCATTCATATGGGGTGAGTAAATTATAGAATGAGTGATTCATCCATATAAACTATCACCACCTATAGTAACTCAATATGTGACATGATTTTAGGGTTAGTGTGAGTAATGTTTGGTAACATAATTTACCAACATTTCATACATAGTAATAATCTTGAAGATAAGTATGACAAATTAAAATCATTCATAGTTGATAAGATATTAGAGATTGTCCATAGTGAAATCGCTGGTCCATTTCTAAAACAACCATTCAACATGACTAAATAAATTATCACTTTCATCAATGAATTTTTGAGGTATAGTTGGGTGTATTTTATTATATGTAAATCAAATATATTTAAAATTTTCTAGGACTTTAAGGTGCTTGTAAAAAAATAGTCAAGTAAATCCATCAAGATTTTACAAATCGATAATGATGGTATGTTAGTAGTTATTTTTAATAATTATGCACTTTAAATAGTATTAAATTATAATGTACAATTCCGTATAATCTTGAGTAAAATTATGTTTATGCTAAAATTGATCGTTGAAGTAAATTTCAAACTATGTGTTATATTCCAAGTCTCTTACAACTCAATATTTGGTGGAGGCCATCAACTATGCATGTTATATCTAGAATTGAGTTACTCATAAATCATGGAAGTGAGTCACTCAATTTTAATCTTAGATAATTCAAAAATCCATAATAACTAACTTTTAAGTCTTTATATCTTTTTTTATGGCCCGCATTCCCAAGATTAAACCTAAGGTAACAAAACCTAAGAGTTAGCCTTCCATATTCATTACATATCCTCAGGGTGTTAAGGAAAAAAGTATTATTCATCACACCACTAATGTGTTATTCATTAATATGATTTTTCATTTATAATAGGGTTCTCCAGAATCCACACTGAACACCTCTTCCATTCCTTTGATGCATTTGGATTTAATGATAGTTATCATGATTCAGATCCATGAACTCAACTTCCTAAGTATTTTGATTCTTATGATAATTTTGATTATGATATTAGTGAATATATATAATCTCCTCCTTACCCTAAAATATACTTAGAGGATGAGGATTATCCTCCTAACTCTTTGACCATCAATCCTCTTTAGGCTAGACAAAAACTACAAATTGTTAGCAAATGGGTTGGAT
>JARHVA010003167.1:1852500-1907500 GCA_037957365.1 Torreya grandis
TAAATTATTACATTGTACGTGGATGAGTGTTTATTTCAATATAATTATTTAAATTGTGATATTGATATTTTGAATGAAATTTTGTAATAATCATAATCTCCTTTTGTAGATGTGTAACTACAATCTTTAAAACACAATAACTTCTTATTATGTTCCTAAAGTTCACTATATTTTTATTCCTTGGGTACTTAACTATTTTTATGTGTTTTGTATTTTATTATAAACGTACAAGAAGCATTATCTCTCACTCACTTGTCTATATCATGGTTCAAACTCTAGTTTAGAAATATTTCAACTATATTTGACATACAAAACCTTATTTTTTTCCCCTAATTTTCTTGTTTATTTTATGTTTGTTTTATTTCTGACAACATTAGGTTTGACAAATGATCTATCCACCCATATTATGTAGATATATAATCACATCATATCTAAATAATCTAAGGTAAAAGACTACTCTGCTCACTATTATTCCTCCACTAGGTTGTTTACAAAACCTAATACCATGTAACTTATGCCTTAGAGTAAATCCTTATTCATCTATCCTAAAACATTATAGTCTACCTTGTAAGCTTCCTTAGATTGCATAAAACCCACATCAACATTAATTTATCTGGTGTTATAAGGAAGGGCACTTTTTATTTAATTTCAAAATTCACTTGATTTGTATAGGATATACCCAACAGATTAACAAGGTCCATCTTGGATATATACTTACTATTCTATTGAAATCCATATAAAATTTAGGTTAGTTAGAGTCATCTTTATATAAGAATGAGCCCAATAATACTCCTCAAACAAAGGAGACTCTCTTCCTCTACATGTAATGTCCCTATCTTTGTAATCTAGGTCTTCTTTTGCCATTAGTTAATATGTGTATGATTTTCCTCGAAACCCTAAGAAGTTTATTATTTCCTTTTCTCCCTTGGGAAGTAGGATTGATAAAGAACATAAAGTATTTCAATACTATTTTAGGAATACTACATGTAACCCAGAAAGATTAGATGTAGACTCTTCCCTTTTACCTTGAAGGATACTACTTACAATTCATTCATAAATGTCCCAAAAAATTTTATTACATCTTAGAATCAGTGTCAAAATACATTTTGGCATAGTTTGGATAAGTCGATATCCCAAGTGTTGTATACAAAACAATTTCAATCATGAAGAGATAACATAATGAACTAATAATAGCCTTTAACATAAGGTTCTAGAAGATGTTTAATTCAGTTGACGCTACATATAAAGCCAATGAAACATTTTCCATTGAAACATATAAAAATGCTCTAGATTCCATGACCACCATATTCCTCTATAGAGAACCTAATATTATTACACTAACCTTTGCCTATGCCTAATGTATTAACAATGACAACCATTTGAACCCTTGGTTACGAGTCTTGGCTCCACTCAATATTGTTCTTAATTTTTCGTCTCTCAATCCTATTCCAAAATCTAATTAGAATGTTATGGCTCAAAATCAAAAGAAAGTGGACACATAATTTCATTTATTGCATGTTCCACAAAACCAACATAGTACCTTCCTACTCAATCATGTGTCTACATCTAACCATTAAAATTATAATTAATTTTTTATACCAATCAATACTGCTACTACATAGGATACTACATCTCACTCTATATAATTAAAATTGGATGTTATCTAAAAGATAGTACATAAGATAAACAAAGAGTTTCTAAGAATGTATAAATGGATTAAAAAAACTTAGGATAGAATACCAATCATAATTGTGTATATCATATAAATAATAGGCCTTTCAACATATCTATAAATAATATAGATAAATGAACACCTAGTAAGGCACATGGAATAAATATAATGGATTCAACACTCTTTAATTAGTTTCAAGTACATAGCACAACATGACATAGTGATATAGGCTACATAGAGTACTACATATCCTTTGGGATTTTCCAAAAGGAAAATGATAAATAAAAAAACTTTACAAATCAACTAGAATCATCTTCTTCTACTACTCTAGGTCCTCCCAGCATAACAATGGTCTTTGATACATATTATTTTCCATTTCCAATTGAGGTTGAAAATGAACATGAATATAATATAGATAAAATAGTTATAGATAAATACCTTTAATTTTAGGAATAATCATCCTACTACTCTTTCAAAACCTAAAAAAAACTTCTACCAACCCTCAAGATCATAAGGAATATAATAATCAACACCCAAAAATTGGAATGACTAGTTATAGAGTGAAAATACATAAAATTAAAAGAGGGTGAAATATCATAGAATATATGAGGTAAATAAAGTAAAATATCAATTTTCACAAGCTAGTTCAGATCACAAAATAGATAGAGTGACTACTTAAGTCCCTCACTGAGTTAGATTCCTTCAATAAATCAAAAGTTTCACATAAAAATATGTTTGCTTATAATAAATCCTAAGGGATCAGCTTTTTTTTAACTCTTATAATGTTTAAAATTAATTTTATTATGTTTGGTTAACTTAGGTGCCTTAGCTGATATGATTTGAACAACTATATTCAAGAGACTAATTTTGATTCTAGACAAATCCAAAAGGTTGATCTTACAACTAGATAGTTATTTTATCCCATGTGTTTGGGAGTTAAAAAATTTACAAATTATCTTGAATTTGAGGCATATATACAACAATACATATACATTCTATTCATGAACATTCTATAAACCTATGCCTTGTTACCTAGTTGTGATTGGTCTAAACCACTAAATATGTACATGGAAATTGATTACTCACACATGTGGATATGATGGAAAGGTGTAACCAAATAGGTCTAAGTAGATTGAGAACCAAGTATGAGGTAAATGATAACAAATTAAAATGAAAATAATGAAAATGTTAACTTTGTATCCTCACATACAGATGTATATACATTGACTACAAGGAAAGAACCTTGTGAACAAGAATTTGAAGGTCTTTCCTAGTTATGGGCTCTTCATTTTGATGGAGCTACATTAATGTAAGATTTAGGTGTTGGCATATATTTTATTTTAGATTTATATTTCCTTACACCAATAACCTATTTGAGTATGAAGCTCTAAAGATTGATCTATAGTTCACACCCAAACATAATGTGAAGTAGTTATATATATTTAATGATTCATTGTTGGTTTTCAACCAAATTAGAAATAATTAACAATTTAAAGTTTCTCACTTATATAAATAAAACCACCAAGCATGGGATTTAATCCAAACCTTTGAACTATTTAACATTAAAGTTTTCTAAATACAATAAAACCACATGAAATATTTACTAGAAGCTTCGGTTACCAACTTGGATCCATTCCAAGATTCAAAGATGCATAAATTCCCTATGGAGTTAGTTCCTTGACACTAAATCCCACACAATGTTGATAACCTCTATGTATTTTTTAATGATCAATATATCATACAACACATGAATAGTTTTGGATATTTTTAATCCTAGATAATAAATGAGAAAGATGTTGAACCCTAGAATATAAAATATTAAGAGAAGGATACATTCTATAACTAAAATAGAACCCCATTCCTATGGGGATGGTCTAACTAGATTTAAATTTTGACATCGACCCCCAAACCCAAAAATAAATATAGTCTAAGGTGACTAAATTTTATTTCATCAAACAAAACCTCAATATTGACAAACACACTTAGTATGTATATATTGGCTTGAGTTCCACAGAATATGAGAAACAAAATTTGAAGGATATATTGATAGAGTATAAATATGTGATCACTTAGAATATGGGTACCTAAAGGTCTTTGACAATAATGTCATGACATAAACTAGCCTATTAAATCCAAAATAAAATCCCCTCAGGCAATTTTAGAGGTTGGTAAATACAATTCTAAAAACCCTTATTTATATGGAACTACAAAATATAATGGATGCTAAGATTAGATTACCAATTTGACATTCCACTTGGATATCTACTTTATATATTGTCTAAAATAATAATGGAGAAATCAAGCTATGTGTTGACTTCAAAAATATGAATCGAGCATCAAAAAATGATAACTATCCCTTACCATCCTTATATGAGGTAATCCAGATTGTTAGTGGATCTAATATGATGCCTTTCATGGATGGACTCATAAGATATAATCAAGTGATTGTATAAGCAAAAGATAGAATGAATATTACCTTCACCAATAAATGAGGAATGTTTTCATGCAAAATAATGCATTTCATGTACTTTTTAGCAAGTACATCATCATCTACATAGATGATCTAACAAAGTTTTTAATGGATAGAGATAACCATGTAGACCATCTATAAAATGGATTTGATAGAAGCAATAAATATGGAGTATCACTTAATCCAAAGAAGAGCATATTGTTTGACCAAGAATTAATTAAAGCCATTTCTAAATTAACACCTCCTAACAATAATAAATAATTTAATTCTTTCTTTAGTAAGATAAAATTTGCATGAAAATTTATTTCCATATTTGTAGTGATTTTCAATCTGCTAAGTACCATGTTGAAGCAAGACCCTAAAATAAAATGGACAATTGAAGCTATGAAATATTTTTAGTATATCAAAACTACCATTGCTTAAGCTCTAGTTTTGAGTAGCCTAGACTTCGTTAAGTGTTTATTCCTGTATTAATTCAATTCAAAACATACAATATCAGTAGTACTCACACAATAGGTAGATGATAATGAAAATCTAATTGATTTCTTGAGTACCAATTTGAAAGATGTAGATTAAAAGTTTTCAATAATAGATAAATAGATATAGGCATTATATTTTGAGTAAAAACATATGCCATTGTTCTAAACCAAATTTTCAATCTCACACTTGATCATAATGAATTGGGTGAAAGAAGAAGAAAGTTGATGGAAAAATCACATGAGTTTGATCACGAAATTAGACTAACCAAAATGGTACAAGGATAAGGGATCATTTAGATCATTACTATTATAATCCATAAATTTATATTTAAATAATAAATGAGAATCAAGTGAATAGTGATGAATGGTATGCCCACATCATCCACTCTTTGCTCATGAGTATAAGTCCCTTTGAACTGAATAGAGAGCAACATTGATTCCATAAGATAAAGTCATTCCATTATTATTGGAGAGTTGTAAATAATTTCATTTAAGTGTCATTGAGGTGCCAAATTGAGTGGATGAAGTTCTTTGATAGTCTTAGTGACAATAACAAAGCGTGCAATGTGCTTGTCCTAGTACGCTTGAAGAAGGCTTGGTTGATCTTTAGAGTTTGCATAGTTTAAGATGTTCAAGGTTGATTATGGATTATTTTAGCATGTGAAATTGGATCTATTAATGGTAAATTATGATTAGATAGCTTGTGTATAGAATTATAATTCATCTAGTAGTCCATAATTTTCATCTAGAGAGTTTAGGTCTAGTGGCTGAAACTCTGATTAGACAATTTGCTGACATCACCATTTCCACATGTGGTTGGGTCAGGGGGAGTTGATCATATGGTTATGATCATATTAGTCATTAGTTGATTTATGATAAATTTAAGTTCATACACCAAATCACATCAAAATATATTCAAGTACAAATTTGGGTTTCCAGGCATTTTGATAGTGTTTTCTTATAATTTACGAAATCAACAATATGACAAGAAGAGCTAAGTAATAATTTTGATTGTAGAATATCTCATAAATTTGAATTTTTAAGGAGACTATGATCATATGGGTTTGATAAATATTTTACCTATTTAATTTTCACTAACTTTCAAGTCAAGTGTCATAACACAATAAAAGATATGCATGTTCAAATTTGGCCTTCTAGATAAGTTTTTTACATAGTTGGATCTATGGTAGAAAAATTTAAGTGATAATTTTCACATAATTATATATCACATGCTGGATGGTTCCAAGATTAGTTTTTCACATGGTTATATTCTCCTATGTGAGGATATCATATGGTCCAAATGTGAGAATGTGCAAGTGAGCAAGGTAAAAGATATGATTGTGCAAAGTTGGCCTTCTAGGAAGATAAAAAACTTCCCGTAGTCATTTTGTCACAAGGTAAATTTTAATAAACATCAACAAATATCATTTATATAAGAATTTAGAAAGAAAAAAGATGATGCTAATTGTTTAATATTTAAAACTAAGCAGAGATAAAGATCATGCTCCTTCTAATGATCAATGATGAGTGGGTAATCATATAGATAGATATCAATAGTGAATATTAAAGTCAAGAGGTCAAAGTGATAGTTGTTTATAATTATTAAAGACTAATCTACATACAAGATATTTATGTGGTTCATGAGGTCAAAGTTTCCATATTTCACAAGATAAGGTCAACATATTAAAGGTTTAACATTTGGCATTTGCAGACTATGTGTTAAAGGTCGAGCTTCATGAAATAAGATAAATGGTGCATGTTTAATTTTATTAATGAGGACATGAGATGTGAGAATGGTGTTTAATTTTTAACTATGACCATTTGCATTTTAATATTTTGATTTGCAAAGGAAAAACTAGTGATCTATATTTTGTCTATAACTTTTGATCTAGGTATAATTTGATCATGGTGTTAAAAAAAACCTATAGATGATTCCATGTCACATCTAGCAGTATAGATTTGAAGTCTAAAAGTATATACAACCAAATATATTTATTTTCAAAGTTTATTGTGTGTTTGTATGTATTCTAAAAATGACCACAAAAGATTATTTGAACCTTTTATGATATTTATTGATGAATTGGAAATTGGCAAGTATTTTAGACTCCATTAAGATCATTTATGTGAATTATGAAGGTTTGACCAATCATATGCATTATGAATAAAGGTTTAAAATATGACTATGCATTTGTTCATGGTGACTATGTGCATATAATGTTGTTTGAGCAAATTGTGATTAAGCATAAGGGTAATATGCTAGTTATTGGTACTTAAGGGGGAATTATAGATCATATGGAATGGGCACATACATTTGGAAGTGGTATTTTATTCTTGATTTGCTCATTGATGTGGTAAATGGGTGATTAGGTCTACATGAGACCTATAAGAGCTACAAGGTCCTTACTAAAATTTGTAGTTTCTTAAGGGTGATCCATAGATGCTATGGTTGACATATGAAGACTAAAGTGAGCTATGTCTTGGTGAGATAGATGTTGTAAGTATTAATCCATGCCTAATGCCTGACTAAGATGGTGATGATAATGATTGATCTATAAATATTGAAATATAATATATTGGTTTCTAGACTTGAGTGATGGACTTGGGAAAGATTTGAGAGAGGATTACGTGTGTGAATTATGGACTAAAGGAGAGGTAGAGTACCTAGTAGATGAGTTGATGAGTAGACCAAATTGTGGAGTATTTGTATGACCTATTGGTCATAATTTTGTTGGAATAATATTTCACTTATTGTTTGAGTATGAGAGAAGGTGAAGAGTGATAATTAGAGGTCCATCTTCAAGCATTGTAGACGTCATCATAAAGGTAGGTGTATTCATAAGTGTTGTTGTTGTATGTCAAGATATAATGGGGTTGCATTGTCCTTACAAGGTGAAACTTGATAAAGATCTAGTTATTATGGAAGCTCATCTAGATAGGTGTGGTAGCTCCTTGTGGGATTGAAGTCTCACTAAAATAAGGGATCATAGTTCCTTGATTAGTTGCATCTAGTCTAAATTGGATTTTCTTATTTTAGAATAGTAGTCCAATTATAGGTTTTAGCGGGTTTTCTCCCCCAAGAGAGTTTTCCATAAATGCCATGCGTTATATGCTTGATCTTGCATTGTCATTATTTTTCATTGCTATGAATGATGTGTATGCCTCATAAATGTATGTATTAATTGATTAAGAGTTTGAAAGGATTAGAACTAAAGTTAAAATATTAGGGCTCATTGATTTATTCCCCCTCTCAGTGATTATATCTCTAACAATTTGTATCAGTGTAGGTCCTTTGGTAAAGGCTTGACAATTTTAAGGTGAACTAAGGTAAAAAATGGGTGGTCATTAAGGAGGATTATCTACTAATCAAGATCCAATCTTTAATATATCAAATTATGATTTTTAGAGTGCAAGGATGGGGACATACATTATGTCTGTAAGGTTTGATGTATGTAAATTTATTTTGGATAGTTATGTTGTTCTTACTACTCATCCATGTGTCAATACAAATAATAATATATTTGAGAACAATTCTAAGGTAATGAATGACATCACCTATGGTCTAATAGATATTGAGTTTACCAAGGTAATCCATTATAAATCTACTAAAGAGATATGGAACAAAATTTATATCATTTATTAACGAGATTCAAAGTTAAAGTTTGATAAGTTATACACTCACAGAAGGAAATTTGAGTGTCTTAAGATGAAGGAAGAATATTATATGGCATCATTTCGATAGAGTGTTAATGAGACTATGAACATCATTATAGGTCTTGAATAAAATCTTTAAGATGAGTCTATAGTTCAAAATGTATTAAAGTCTCTATCTCCTAAGTTTGATCTAAGAGGATTTGTTATAAAATAATGTCATGATCTTACTCTGTTGAAGATCGATCAATTGAATGGAACCTTTACTACATATGAGATGAGAGTAAATCATTATATACCACCAAATAAGGAAGAAAATTTCAAGATAAAAATGAATCCAAAGAAGAAAGTTTCCAGGTAAGAGACCCAAAGAGGATGATATATTTGATATTGATGTGGATGAAATAGTTGTTTTGATTACTAATAAATTTAAAATAGGATCAAGGAAGTATAAAGGTAAACTACACTTCAAATGTTTCAACTATGGAGAGATAAGGCATTTTTCTTATAATTTCCCTCATAAGTATGAGAATAAAGATGATGAGGAGCATGGTAAAGGCCAAGATGATTACATGAAGACATATATGAATAAAATATTTAGAAGTTTAACAACAAAAAGTCCTTTAAAAATAAGAAAAATCTCTACACCAAATAAGGATACAACTCATCAGATGAAAGTGAAAATAGTGACTTAGAATATAATCATGAAGATGATGGTCCTACTAAAGATGAAGCCACATTCAGGGCTAAGGAAGGTATTTGCTCACATCATAAGGTGTCTACTTAGAGTGATTCAGATGATGATAAAGATGAGGTGGATTGTGATACTATATTGATGAATGCTCTTGAAGAAATAAAAATTGAGAAGAAGATCAATAAGAATATGAAATGTAATCTCAAACACTATGAGGATCAATTTAGTTTTTTTGAGGCAAGATTTCTTGAAGACTCTAGGGAGTATAAATGTGTTATCATATTTTTTAATTCCATGTTGGAATCTATGTCAGAAAGTCTAAGAACCAAAGAAGAAGAATGTTCAAGGTATTCTCATGTAATCTAGACAATATTCTCAGTGTTCAAAATCTTTCTACTGATAGAACTGGTCTTGGATATGAAGAAGAATAAAAATATTTAACTCAAGATGAGATGAAGACTAATTTGAACCAAGACAATCATAATTAAAGGGAAATACTCAGACAAGGAAGGAAGGTGCTATTATAATGAAAAAAATCAGATGAGATGGCTAAATGCCATGATGTATGATAGTTTCAATGGTTCTTGTTATACATGTAACCAATTTGGGTATAGAGCTAGAGAATGAAGGATATCTATTAGAAATCATTTTACATGGAACTATGATATGAGTCATCATTAAAATGGTGTGAATAGAATTAAGTTCTCTAACTATCTTGTTGTGGGATAATTTGTAAACCATTATCCACATAAGGTTAAACAAGGAGAGTCCTCTTAAAAAAGAAGAGGTTGTTTTGTTTGCCATGGCATAAGACACATTGTAAATTTCTATCCAAATAAGGTGAATAAAGATACATTTATTTCAAAAGGTATATTATGATTCAAGTATCAATAGAGGGGTCACATTGCTAGGTTCTTCAAACGTAAGCCATCAATTCAAAATGAGTTCAATCAGGAGCCTAGAGTGCAAGGAAGAAGGCAAATCAACTCATGAAAGCCAAAGGTGGCAAGTATGACTCATGATGAGACTTTAGGTCCAACTAATATATTTTTTATAATGGAGAATGATTTAACAGGTAAAGAGTACCAAGGGTTCTCATTGTCTTCTCATGTTGTGAGTGAAGTGACCAAGTGCAAAGAAAATACCAAGGTGATGGATAAGATTATCTTTAGTTATGCATGGATCCAAATACATAGATATTCATATTCAATTTTAATCCAAATTTTAAAGGTGTAATTAGAAGGAATAAATAAATAGATATTCATATTCAATTTTAATCAAAATTTTAAACACTTTAAATCAATTTTTGATAATTTATTTAAAGCCATTGTTTAGTATCCATTATAAATTAAAAGTGAAATTAAAGGGTTCAAACTGGGTTTACAGATCAATTTTGGTATCAAAGAAGTTATAATGTAGTGATTAGCTTATGATTGTGTAAAATTTTGATTTTAGTTTCAGTTGGTTTCATTTAGTTTGTGTAGACATTTGGAATTATTTAATCTTCTAGTGCAGTGAGAAGTTGTTAGAGATACAAGTTATTTGTAGGATCAGGAAACCATGGGCAAAGATCTAAAGAGAGAAAGACTAGAGGATCTTGAAGGCTTAAACCATCAGATTTAGATTGAAAATTTTGAGTTAAGAAGCATTATAAAGTCCTTAGAAGATGAAAATCAAGAGTTTTAAGATAGACTACAATCTCATGGGGAGTTTTTCTCAGGAATCATCTAACAATTGCAACTAGAGTTGTAATCCAAGGACAAATTATTGGCATAATCACAAAATGGTGAAGAAATGGGAGATAAATCAAAGTCTATGAGGCCATCCTCTACCATATATTCATAAACCCAAATAGATGTTGGTACTGTAACTAATTCACCATGTTATTCCTTTTATTTCCATCAATATTATTTTCTTGGTAAATTTGAGAAGCATACTCATGGTATTATCTCTAAGTTGCTAATCAAGATGGGTTTTTATGAAAAGGGCCTTGGCATCAATTTCCAAATAATTATTAATCCCTTGTAGGTTGAGGAAATACCTCAATATGTAGGTTTGCAATTTGTTAGTGGTAATGGATAAATTAGAGAATGCTCCAAATTAACTAAAGTAAGAGAAGCTTCAAAAGATGAGCCCAAACCATTACTAATTCAACCCATTCAAAGAGATGGATAAGTTTATAAGATGAAATATAAAAAGTAACAAATGCTCAATTATGGAAAATACATCTAGAAGAATTGCAAGGAATCTTCATTTATATCTGAACATCCCAATGGAGAAGGCAAAACAATTTCTCCTCATCATGATTGCAAACATGATAGCCCTAAAAGGTATGGGAAGCATAAATATTCCAATGTCTTCTTTGATTATGAATAGAATTGTCTTGGTACAAAGAATTTATGGTATAAATATCTATGTACATTTTGTGGATTAATTAACCATTGTATGGCCATGTGTTGGAAGATAAAATCATTGGAAATAAAGGTTATGTCCTTGAAGAAGGAGATAAGTTATAAATACCACTTTCCAAGTGAAAATATGGAGAATGGCAAAAGGTATTTTTGTAAAAGGAAATAGACAAGAATTTCTACACTCATTGTAATATGTATGGTCATTAGGTTGACAAGTGATGGAATCTTCATCCATAACTTCATTCAAATAATCACAAGAAAAAACTTGTGTATGCACCCATGAAGAAATATGTAGTAGATGAAAGAGTTGGTAAAGTACCAATAGTCCAAGAGGCAACCCATAAATAATATCACCTATCCAAACAATATTCCATCAAGAAGGAGCATCCCAAAGTTGAGCATCCATTAAATTCGATTGGTCAGAAATAGATAGAATTTTTGCAAAGCTATGTCTTATTTATCATGATTAAACTATTCTTCAAAGCACTTTATTTGGTTTCCATTGTTAAATAATCATGAAATGAACCAACTTAATTTTTTTTATCAAGTGTGGAAGTAGATCACTCCTTTAGTGTGAAAAATGGAGTAGCAATCTAGATGAGAAACATATTGTGAACAACCCATTGTTAGTGGTTGTATCATTTATCATTTTATGTACTCACATTTAGATTAGCATATTTGTGATTAATTTTCCTTGTAGCATTTGGAAATTTGGTAAAGAGGCTCCATTGAGAGTGAACATTGAAAAAAATATCTAAATCATATCTAGGTTATAACAATAGTCAAAAGTCATGTTACACATAGCAAAAGAGTTTCTTTCAAAAGGATGACAAATAGGCATGAATCAACATGTGAAGTGCTTCCAAGGTAAGTAGCTCTCAGTTATAGATTATTGTTTTGGATCAAGTTTGATATCCATTTTCATTGAAATACATGTTTTTAATATATGTGTAATCATAGTATACACATCTATAAAATATCCTAAGAAGGGCACTATTTTTTACATATATGTTGCATTGTAAGACCCCATGAAGGGTAATTTGTAAAAGTGATGATATGATATCACTTATTCTATGAAACATATTTTTCTGTCTTTGTGAGAATAATAGGGAGAATATGGATTACATATGTGTAATGGGATAGCATTACCTTAGTATAGCAATGTCATGCAACATAAAAGATCACTAGGATTATCTATGTAGATGCTCTTATGAAGCCATGCAATAAAAGAAGTCATTGCATTTTGAGTTCTAATTATATGTAGAGACTATTGGTGGTCATGTAATATAAGAGGATTTGTAGAAGGTGTGTTCAATCAGTTGTTCCAGGTATTGTGGGTGCAGTTGTGGAACTTGAGTAGATAGATAAAGACCCATCCAAATTCTTCAAAATTGATTGGCATTTCAGAGGATCAAGTTGGGTACCAAATTTTGGTGGACTAAAAGACCTCTTATTAGGGAGGATTGATTTAGAGGTCAATTCCAAAAAGTTCCCATATCATACCAAATCTTGAAACATTATGAAGATCCCATCAAGAGATTTTTGATGATATGTGGAACTTTAAAATTAGAGCTCATATGCTCTTTGTGTAGTTGGTCAATGTTCTAGTCAAAGAAAGTTAATAGGTGGTCAATTTTTTTCAAAATAAAAAAATTTACCATCAATAAATGTTTCTAAATTAGTTCCATGGTGTAGATCTCATCGAGAGCTTTTTGGCACATTTTACGATTCAAAAAATGGAGTTTGTGTGTACAAGTTATGATGAGTCAAAGTTATGGTCGAACCTAATGACGTGGAAATAGACTGAAATGGAAATATGATTTGACCCAAATATTTCATATTTGGGAATAAAAATAGTCTATCATATATTGGAGAATAATTATCACCCCATATTTTTAATTGTAATGGGATAATGTAAATCCCATTCAAAAAAGGGTGGAGATAATTATTATTAAAAAAGACGATAAAGTTAAATCCCAAAAATAATGGTCTTAGGATAAATATGAATATTATTTAAAATTGGAAATGGAAAATCATCCAAGTCCACCTTTTGTGCACCTGTGAACCTATATAAAGGTTATAGAGGGGTCTTTTTAAATCATAATCGATGTGTGAAAAATAACACTCAGGACTTGAGAATAATGAAGTAGAGCTAAGAGCTAGAACCAAAGAGTTGAGAGCCAAAAATCCAAGAGTTGAAGAGCCAAGAGCTAGAGTTGAGATCCAGAGCCAAGAGCTAAGATCTAGAGCTAGAGCTAGTTAGTAGAGCCAGATCCAGTGGCATCAAAACATTTATTTATAGATCGAGAACCCATATTGAGGATAAGGTGATGTATAAGTGAATTTTACATCAATAATCAATCAATTCAACCTTTGAGTAGGACTCAAAGATGTAGCCCAAATAAGGTGAACTCCATTCATAATTTTGGTGTTTATGTTTCAATTATTTGCAATTATATTCTTTCCACATATTTGATTCAATTATTCAAATGTGGATGCAAGTTTTAATTAAAAATAACACTTAACAAAAATCAATTAAATGGATAATGATCATTTGAAGGTGTAATTAGAAGGAATAAATACATAGATATTCATATTCAATTGTAATCCAAATTTTAAACACTTTAAATTAGTTTCTAATCATTTATTTAATGACATTATTTAGTATCCATTATAAACCAAATGTAAAATTGAAGGGTTTGAAAGGGGTTTACGGATCATAGGATTACATACCTAATGCTTCTAAGGGGTTGATTAAATGAGAAGAAATGACAAAATTGATAATTTCACCCATTTTTGGATTGGACCATATCAAATAAATGAAGTTATAGTTAATAATGATTTTAATCTAAAGGATCCCCAAGGCAATGATCTTACGTTTCTAGTAAATTGGTATTTTTTGAAACATTAATTCATAGCTACTCAAGCTGGGGATGCTTCTGAATGATTGTGGGTTTGGACCATAGAAGTGGGAGTAGATTAGATTTATTTATTTCTAGAGTATATTTCAAGCTTTCTATTATTTTTTTTCTTAGATTAGTTTTTTAGCATTCCTAGATTAGCTTCATGTTTCTAGAATTTTCTTTTGTAGTTAGTTTTTATAATTTCTAGATTAGTTTGCTTAAAATGTAGAACATTGAGAAATATTTGTTATGTTGGGGCCATCATAATTATAAAAACATGGGGGGAAATAAAAGGTAAGTTGAAGTTAGTATCCATTAAGGGTTACCCCATATGGATCTAGAGATCTTTCATTGATGTATGTATTATGAATTAAAATAAGTTCTTATCTAAATTGAATAAGTTCACCATCTCTTTGAAATTTTCTCTATTATTGTCATGTGAATTGTAGAAAGAATTTTCATTGTTAAAGATTAACAACACTTTTACATGTTAAAACATATATGAGAGATAATAAACTTTGAAATGCATATATTATTATAGGGATGTATTAATGGAAATAAGTTTTTATATACACACACCAAACTAGTGGTGGTTCTCAATCGTTTTTCCTCCTAGTCTGAAAAATAAAAATAAAAAAATCAAATAGAGTTATGGAGAACTTACAGTTGAAGTAAACTCTTTCATGTTTATGGATGCCATGATTCTTAGATTGGAATAAAAGGTATCCTTGTTGGGGATATAGATTCCTAACTAGTACTAGAGTAATTTAAATTCTTCCCTTATGTTATAAAATAAATAAATAAAAATTAAACCTATAGTATCTATCCATATCTCTGTCAAAAATATCAATAGAAGGGGTAAATGAACTCTACATAATCACATAGATCCTGGGAATAAAAAGGGTTAATATGTTTCACAAGGAGTTTGGATCCTGTTTTAACTATTTGATCTATTTAGTTTTCTCTTATAAGGTTTGAATTTCTATTATAGTACATTTACCCATACTCTAGTACCTAAAATACTTAGGAGTATTTCCACTTTTGAGTTACCATTTGTTGTGCCACAACACACCCCCATTTTATAAATTCAAATACGGACCCACTATTTTTTGAATTTTTTTAATCAAGGTCCTATGAGATTGATAAGTCCATGACATTGATTTGACATACATAAATAAGTCCATAGTTTTTTTCAAAGTCTAATTAAATTTTGCATAATTTTGATAGAAAGAGAATCAATGTTTGGAAATTGTTTGTGATTTATTTATAACTTTGGATTTTTATATTTTATCCAATTTTATACTTATATTTTTTATTTGATAATAGATATAATATCTTGTGTTATAGTATATCTATGTTTATGTATGTATGTAAGGCTATTTTTGAGATTTAAAATTATACACACTCAGGCCTTACAGTCACTAAATTATTTGAGGTTATTAAATTAAGAAAAATTGTAGGATCATGATCATTTGCAATCATTTATCTTTCACAAATGTTTAAATTCCCATAACCTCACAGTTTCAAGATAGAAAAAAGTGGCATTATTACAATGATAAAAACTATAAATAGTCAAATGAAAATTATATGTCTGTAAGACAACCAATTCATCATAGGACATACATATTATAAAATCTCATTCATTTCGTATAAGGTTGGTTTAATAAAAAACTGTAATTGCTTTATGTTTACATAGTCGTATGATCACATTATGTATCATAATCCTATAGAGTCAGAACCCAAAAGGTCAAGACATATCTAATATATTTTGATTTTATGGAACCCATATATCATAACAGGTGGCACAATCTTATTCAATCATAGACCTCTAAGAGACATACTACAATAATGGCCAAACAAACCCATAGTCTTGATCCTATGAGATCATACCACATGTCTAAATACTGACCACTTGGATCCTATTTAGAATGTGTATATAGTTCAAAGATTCAAAATATCTCAAATCCTTGAGATTGTGAGAAGTGGCATAATATCATTAAATTTTATCCCACAAAGCATATAAAGTAATATTATAAGGATAAATACCTAGGGTAAATGAGATGAAGATAAGTGTTTATATGATGGATATATGTGTCTAGAATTCAAATAAATGATTTGATAAAAAATGATAATAAGTGGGATGTTAACCCATCTTGAATTGATTATTGAGCACTCAAACTTAATAAATTTTTTCCATATGGTATAAAATAACCAACTAAAGATGACTCAAAAATTAAAATCAAAGTGGGAACAAAATCAAAAGTATTTATTTGTATTGATTTCACATGAACTTCGCATTCAATATTTAGACTTCAGAAATATATGCAAAATGTAAATAATCTGAAGTCACTTTACCATTCATCTACAAGTTGAATATTGTGATTCTAAGATCTTAAAAACCAAAAGCAACTAACTTTATTATAAAATTTATAGGTGATTTCATTCAGTCTCAAAAATATCCAACATAATTTTAGAGTACAAAATGGCTCCTCTAAAATCAATGCACAACTAGTCCCCCTCTTCATACTCCATTATTGGTACCACTGAATATACAGACACTGTGCTTGATAATATTTCCCTAAATTTAAAGTTACCCCATTATTAATCTATCTATAATGTGGTGGATTCCATATAAACGTATTCCTCATAAGATTTTTTATCTCAAGAGGAGAGATAATATGTTGATGACTTACTACCAATAAATAACATGTGATTACACAATGTGGATGGAAAATTTGAGGTAATATTGTGTATATGTTTAATTCATGATTTATTATTTAATGGCTCTTGCACTAAAAATTACTTGTATCTGAAAACATGTAAATTTGTAGTTGACTATGTTTCTAAAGAAGCATTTGAGTGATATCTTAGGCTTCTAATGCCTAAATCCAATTACAACCATGTTTTAACCAATGTGTAGATGGAAAAAAATAATGTAAAAGAAAAATTGAAATAATGGTTAGCAAATGGAGATAAATTGAATCTCAAAGTGGGTATTTATTATAATGACATAATCATGTTCATATCAGGTATTAGGGTAGGAATGGTACTTTTGATTAGGTTATAATGTTTCTGTAGTGTTACCTAGATTCAGGTAGAATGTGTGACATTAATACATATCCTATTGAATTCATAAAAGAATTTAATTTTGGGGAATTTATCAATGTTAGATTAAATAGCATAATTTTTATATGATGTCTTATTGTTTTGATGCAATCATTGGGATGGTCCAAAAAACACATGGATAAAAAAGGAATCCATCTACCTAATATCGAGATAATTGAGTTTGTGATGATTGAAATTTATTTCATATTCATAAATTTAGGAATGAAATCATTAAAATTTATTAATATTTTAATCCTTAGGTATATTAGGCCATTTATTGAAACCATATTCCTAGATTAACTAAAAACTTAATAAATAACTTCTCTAAAGTATGAGATTCTTGGTACTATATGGACTATACCAATATTACAATTGAAGAAACTAGAACATCAATTTTATTTACCATGCCATATCCTAGATAATGAAATTGAAGAATAAATTTGACATAAACTATGCAATAGTTTTGATGGGAAACATGGTACCAAGCACCAACCTTATTATGAAAAAAATACCCTGGGTGTTGGATGACTTCAATTTGTAGTGGGGTCCCACCTTAATCTCGTAGGAAAAACTAGGGTTCATTATAACTTAAAGGTGGACCAATATAGAGATTGGGAGCCCAATCAAATTTTTATAAATTATCTTAAGTGGCTCAAAGATAAGAAGAGGGGAAACATAGATATGAAAACAAAGCACATGAGAATGAAGCCATATTTATGAATGTTTTAGATGATTCTAAAGTTTGGGCCCACATGAATAATCATGACATGTCAAAGATCATTACCTAAGTAATCCAATATGTCCCTGAAATCAATAACGGGGAAGAAAATGAAATAATGAAAGAATAAAAAATGGTTGGGATCATAAATGTACTCAAGCATAGTCTCAATGCTCATATGAATAGTATTAGTTTTTCTCTCCCACACAAGAAAAAGGTAACCTATTAGAGGGAGAGAATAAAAACCAAAGGGAAAAAAATATTCAAATTAGAAACAAGATTTGAAAATGTCTAATTGGTCCTAGTTCAATCCCTACTCATCCAATTGATACCACTTCAAGAACATCAGCCATAATTGTGAGAATTTTACCTCCTCCAAATAAGAAAATAGGGGCATTTTCTTGGGAATATATTGCCCTTATTTTTACATTTGTGACTCAATGAAACCTCTAAGGATTACTCCACTTTCCACCTTTTCATATCCTAACCAACCTAAGTAACAAGGGTAACTCATTGTGCGTGGATGAGATACAGAGTTATAGGACTAGAGAGGGAATATGAAAAACATTGTCCTCATAGATTTACCCAAAGTCTCAAAATATTTTGCAAAGTAAAGTGGTATGATTTATAGAGTTATAAAGAGGAAATGCGTAAGCACTATCATAAGGGATAAAATAATGTTAGAAAAAAGAGAAAAAATGTTCCCTTTGGCCACAAAGTTTAAAAAGTGTCTGAATGACCCTAATGAATATAGAAAAGAATTTTTATCTTTTGTGGATTTAGTTGGGGAAGCTATGAAAAAAATGTATTAATGTCAAGAACATCGACAACTAAGGATTTTGTAAATATATATCATTCATGCTCCTCACAAAATTTAGGATAATGTCTAAAGTGAAACATTTTGAATATAATCCGAGTCTCTAGGGGTGAGTCCTAATATAAAAGAGTTAAATTCATTAAAACATGAAACCAATTGAAGTTATTTGGAAAGAGACTCAAATTACTGGTTTAGTGAACAAATATTGATGCATTTAATCATTTGAACCTGATGTATACCCAAGATGTAGTATGGGATTTAAATAATGTGATTTCAAATAGATATGGTTCATTTAATTAGCATACACATATCAAAGCCATGACATGACAGATCATAGGCCAAGAAAGAGAGGCCATGAAAATATTAAAATATATGATAGTCACATATGTGATAGACTGCATTGGTATGTTGTTTGATAGGGCCAATTTTTAACTGCATCTTAAGGCAACTAAATATTGATTCTAGAAGGAATTCAAAGGAAATGTTTATAAACTAAAGAATACATTCTATAGTTGATTACTTTTTTTAAATAAAGGTAACCACTGTAGAATCCCTCAAATTATGTTTCAAGGCATGTCAAACTTAACATATAAGGTTGATGACTAAAGCTATCTAATGATTAAACCTTATAGTCTTAATTTTGATATTATTAATAAATAATTTGAAGCTCAATTCCACTATTTGAGAATATTAAGGCCACATGAAAGGCTTTTGGGTTAGCATAAAGTACACAGTCATAAATAATTGTTGTTATATAAATTTAAGTGTCAATTCACACTATAGTGTTTACATCAACACAATGCCCTCAGTTCTTATGATATGTAGTAATGAACACTCCAATGGGGAAAGTTTTGATTCCTCCAAGGAGCACAATGTGTATGATATTTCCTTTATTTCCAACATCTATAATGCAACTATCTTCCTTTCCTAGTGGTGTGTTAGTAGAGGTTCCCAGAGTTACACTAAAACATGGTAATTAGCAGGATTGTTTTCTTAGTAGATAGTACAATAGATGATAGAGAAGAAAATAATACAAGCCATATATAACATCTTAAATTATACTAAAGTGAATGGTGGAGCATATATATAACATAACATGACCATAACTTATATTTCATCAGATTAAAAAATAAATAAAAAAGGATAACTCAATTGTGCATACATAATACATAAAATAAAATAAGGGAAAACCAGAATAGGATAATTTCTATTAAGCTCTATCAGCACATTGAACCAAATTCTATTACATCAAAGTACTATTTATAGTAATTTACAATATTATTGTCTCTTCACCTTTTAACCTTAAAAAAAACAAAATGAAAGACTCTTCACATTCTCCATTTATCTGATTAGACATTTAATGATGAATACATACAAAACTATGCAAAATACAAAATTAACCACTTTTCACATGTGTTTATCTTATATAATTCATGGTTTTAGAATGATCCATTATAAATATATATATATATATATATATATATATATATATATATATATCTGTATATATATATATATCTGTATATATATATATATATATCTGTATATATATATATCTGTATATATATATATATATATATATATATATAACACTTTCTAAGATTAAATTTTTGTATTATCCTAAGACAAAGGTACAAGATGAGTTGAACTAAACTAGAAAGATAAGTCCCAAATAGAAGTCATAGTAATCACTCTAGGTGTCATTTTCAATTTTTCATCCTTTGCATAATACTTAACCAACCTTTTATGTTTTTAAATATGTATCATACTATCCTAATACCATTTTTTGTTTTAAATAGACTAGCATAACCAAGTAGTAACCCTTTATAGGTTTTCAACCAATCTAGACACACTCCTAATGTTTATAATATCTAACAAAAGGTGAATCTACTGGAACTTACAAAATTGTAAATCAAAAACAATATTTTTATGGATAAGAAGATATTTTGGTAGAGCACTACATCATTTTTTTTTGTTTAGTATATTTTATCCTAGTGGTTCCTCATGTATCTACTACCAAAAGTATCCATGAAGATTGTCCATGTGCCTTTATCTCCCTCTCATACATGACTTGTAGAAATTAATATATAAGATTGAACCAAGGCTCATCTATTATCTATGAAATTAATAGAATGTCATGAGATGGATATTTATTTAGCCTTTTATAGTTGGTAAGTACTTCAAAAACCATTGTAATTAGGGTGCATAATGGTATATAGATCATCATCATGTTTTGAATTATTTCATATTATATGATTGTAACCAATGCCTTGGCATTAGATTATTTCTACTCCATGTCCAAGATGAGCTTATCCAATCTATATGTTGTCCTCTAAGATTGAATATATACAAAAGTGTTGCACATTCTTTCATGATGCCATACTTGGATATTTTTTATAGTAGAATATTAAAACTCTAGTAGTTATTTGAGTGCATTCTTCATCTTAACCATATTTTCCATTTGATATTTTAACATGGTTTTAACTTTCTCAATAGTATAGAATTTAGGTTGTACAATATTCAGGGATTGATTAAAATGATTTAGATAACTGAGCATATCTTAGGCTAGCTTCTTGGCTTCTATTACAATAGTGTTTAAAACTTGTTCATATTCTACTAAGAGTGGTCACATAATTTTTTCTTCTAACCTAAGGGCATGTCCTTATGTGCATAATGTCAAAACTGTCTACATATATCCCCATCTCTTTGTAAGTTCTATCAATAATGTTGTGAAATTTTTATCTTCTGACATAACTTGATCACCTAGTACTTACATAACTCGATCACCTAGTACTTAAATAACTCAAGTGGTATACGTGTTATTGATCAAATACCTCACATTCATCAACCTCTTCTCTTTTTCAAACTTTTTGTCCCACAGCCTTAGGAATTCTTGCTCTAAATCTGAATCCCTTTGAACAAAGGATTCCTAGAAAATGGCTACTCTTTCAATCTTTTTGGACAACAAAATTTGGGATACATATAATAATGATTATATCATAATGGTGGAAAGTAACATAGATTTAGTGGTGGATGTTGCAGGAGAATGTGTAAACTAAGAAAGTGAAAGGAATAAGGTAGTTCATCAGGTGGATATAGCAGGGACATCCCATAGACATTAATTAAGAACCTACGTTACTTCTTCAGTGACCTTAGTATAACTGGTAGATGATACCTCTTCTTGGACTTGTGCATATTTGAGCTCCTTTACCTTATTGCTTACACCATAACATTATTTAATTTTTTATCTTGCACTTTAGATTTAAATTCAACATTTACTTAAAATTTATCTTGGGCTTTGACTTTGGTCTCTATGTCATTCTGGGCCTTAGCTTCCATTGCAACCTTAAACTTGGTTTCATCTTTAGCTTTAACTTAAGATTTGGATTTAGCTTCAACTTGAGCTTTGGTCACTTTCTCCTATTATTTACTATACATGAGTTGAACCTATTTTTTTTATTTTTCTCTTTTTCTTATTATTTATTATTTTCACATAATTCTTCAACCTACTTGTGTGCAACTTCAGCTTCCTTAGCTTTCTTATTTTTGGATTTAACTTCCTTGGCCTACTTCTTTATAGACTCTACCTCATCAAATTTAATATTTTAATCGATGAATATGTTTTGTTACTTTGATTTTGGAATATTTGTAGCTTATTATTGTGTTGATTATGACAAGATTTCTTATTCTTGTGATTCATCTATGTTTTATTCTTATTGTCTCACCTAAGGTTCAAATGTTCCCTACATAGGTTAATGTTTCTCCTCTTCCCTAGGCATGGTTGTATCCATGATTTTATCTTATTCTATGGTGATCTAATTTGATTCATTCTATTCATATGATCATGATGCACCTAGATACTCTTTTTAAACCAACTTTTTTATTTTAGATTTGGCTGGAGGTTTGAGTGTCTCATTTTATTTCTTCACTCCCTAATATTGAGGTTATTGATCTAGCTACATACTAATTTTTTCTATAAGTGTGTCAAAATAGATCATCTTTTCTCTCACTATTTATAATTGCTTCATAGTCATATGTGTGTGTGGTCTCTTAGACAAGGTTAGTGTGGGGATGTCTTCTATAAATAAGTTAATGAAATACACATTAGATGATCCCATAGATAACTATATTTAAAATATATTTACTTCCAAATTTCATCAAGTTGCTTCTTGTCCTACAATGTAAGCAATAATATAAGTATCTAGTTAAGTGATAGAAACTCAAATGTCTTTCCTTACTTGATTTCTCACTTGGTAAGTGTGAACTAAATTCTAAAATAAGAAATCCTTTTAATCCTCTACATCATATACCTTGGTGTTGATGTTGTCCATCTATGATTGAAGTACATTTTTTCTTCTACCCAAATCTCAATTATGTCATACTTAAAATATATTTTTTAAACCATGAGGTGCTTGAGCCATGACTTCACTTACTAGATTAGTTTCTTTCACAAAAGTGTAAAGATTATATGCATAGGTCCTTTCCTTTTTCTTTTCTATAAATGTGTTAGATCTTACAATTATGATTGTTGTGTGGGTTGTTTCATAGGTACTTGCTCTATGTTTTTTTGTTGGTATTGTGGAGGGATGGTTTGTAATGGAGGTATGGACCTTATAGCTAAGAATTTTTATTAATAAACCTTGAACTTTGCTTTAACCAACAAAATTAATAATGTCATTGAGGTGGAAGTTGGGGTAGAAAACTCACGTACCTTTATTTGTATTCCATTTTGCATCTTGTTAATGGATGTATGTTGACCTAGATACTACGTGAAATCTTATATAATCTTAGGATGTGATCTAACTAAAGTGAGGGATTCTAGCCACCATCTATTGAATCACCCAAAATTTTCATAATACTATTTAGTTTTGGTCCATGCAATGTTTATGAAGGCATTACTTGGCCTTAAATTGGCAATGACGTTTAATGGCCCTAGCAGAGATTTCCACTAAGTGAAACATAATAATAGTACCAATAATTTATATTGAAAGGTTTACATAGTTACTATACTTACCTTTTCTATATTTTTGGTAATCTCAAATGATAAATATTTAGGCCAATTAAAATCCTCATAAAATTTCATCATTTGATATGTAATGTTAATGACACATCTTGTTGTTTACTTTCCATACTTTGTGGTTTGCCAAAATCTTTTAGTAATACACTGGATTATGATACACCATGAATAATTCACATTTGAATCAATAATATTTCCTCTTCCTACCTTATTGGTGTATTTATATCTAATTTCTAAATGAAGTGGTCGTACTGTAGACTTGTATTACATTAGATATTTACCATGATTGGGCAGGGTAGTTGATCTTGACATTGAGTGTGCATTAGTCTACATGGTAATATCTCGAGCTAAATTAATATCAACATGGCCGTATTGACTCAATAATTTCATCATGACTTCATCTAATTAGCTAAATGTAGGCATCCTAAGTAACCATTAGGTGTTATAACCACATAGTAGATGTTGTAGTGTTAAAATTCATGTTTGTGATGTTCCTTAGGCTTCTTGAGAAAATAGAGTAGATTTTACCCTATCAATGAAATAAAATATTTATGGATAATTGTAATTAATTTGTCATATCCCTATCCCTATTCCTTTTTCTTCCTTTTATGCATTAGCTAGTGGGATAAATAGTTGACCTATATCCATGGTTGGATGAATGAGCAAAACTAATGACTAATCTAAGGAATTGCATCATGGTGAAAAATATATTATCAAAGAGATAGTTGAAATGCTAATCATAGAAATTTAATGTTATCTATAGGATTTAATGTCTAATCATTGTCGATATCTCTTTATTTTATAATTTTTTGGCACCCAAATTCATGTCACAACCTCCTTTGAACGTATTGAATGCATGCGCATGAATGTCCTCTTTGACATTAATATTAGATTTTGTAACATCTTGACAAGGACATTTGGTTTGTAAGATGTGTGATTTATTTATACTCAACTATTTTTACTGAGTGAATATCCCTCTGATTAATCAATTCATTTTATGCATCCACTTACCATTTTATTTACAAATTTTGTTTGAAATAGATGCAATCTTTCGAGATACCATATTATTAATTGTTTGAACTAATTAATGGCTTTTCATCTACCATACTTATATTTTTGTGGCCTTCCTAAACATAATTAAAAATCTTTGTGTAGTTGTGGCCAATTGTATTGGGTGAGATGTCTCAACCAGGAGGTTACATCCTATGATGATAAGTAGTTGTGGTGGTTATGATGTGTTTTATAGTAATGAGAATACTAAAATTCTAACCTATAAAAAAAAGTATAAAATAAACAACATTATTTAAAAGTTTACCTACATGGTGCTACTCAGTACCAACTCAATTTTTTGTAGCATGATAGAGATTAATGATGATATGGATTAAGACTATTGCCATTAATTTTCCTAGGTAAAATGGTTCCTTAAAAATATCATATAACTATGGTACTTTGTGGTGATAATTCATGAATCATGTAGGGTCATTTCCATCATATCCAAAAAATTTATGTGAATGCTTCAAATCTATGCTCATCAATTAATATAGTTTTATCTGGGTAGAATTTCTTAATTTGGATATGATGATCATGCAATGACTTTTGATTTTTTATATTGATTTTTTTTGTTCCACTATGCTCTTACCTATCCTATTCCATCTTAGTGAAATACATAACCCATGCCCTTACCTATCTTATTCCATGTTAGTGAAATACATAACCCATGCCCTTGATGATTCTTGATCCCCTAACCTCATGATTATTTTAGTGCACATACTAGGTATAATGTATTCCATAGGTATTACTGGATTGATGCCATCTAATAATTGGAAGGGATTACATCTAGTGGATCAGTTATATTATGTGTGATAGTCCCATAGAATTACATGAATGATATATTCCCAATCATCTCTCTATAAATCATAAATTTTTGTCAACATCCTACCCAAAATTTTATTTAATGCTTCTAACTATTTATTGGCCTATGGATGGTAAGTTATGATTTTATGGTGTGATATCATGAATTATTATGTGAGAGTCTTAATAGTATTATTGATAAAGTCCATGCCTTTATCACTTTCTATCTTAACTTACATTTGAATCATTTGATAAAGTTTTCATTTAATAACTTGGTAGCATCATTCACACAATAACTTAGACTAACATCAGCTTCCATAATTTTGTGATATAGTTGGTTTCTATGATAATGTATATGGCATGAATTTACTTACTCAAGGGAGCTATATTTATGATAAAATTAGTTACCCATTGTTCAAATGGTTTTTCTACAATCATAGGAAACAAAGGCATTTCATCTCCATGATTAGGATTATAAATAATTCTAGCTTATGCATTTGATCCAGTTTAGCCTTTACTTTAATTTTCATGCTAGGATTGAGTCTAGAGGGTCAATTTTTAATAGAGTGTGCACATTAATTTATCTCAATAAGCATCTCTTTCAAGGATGGATCTATGATTCTGACCTCTAAAATTTTACTTGGAAACATTCTTGGTAGTATCTTAATACCTATAGGGTTTAAGTGATATGATCTTGTTCCCAGTAATTTCCCACTATTTTAAGTTTAGGGGCCTCTTTTATCCCAATATTTATTTTCATCTTTCACAATAGTTCCTAATATATTTTTCCTAATCCACTAGGCATATTATCTTATAAAATTCATTTTCCTTCCCATTATGGGATGCCAATATTATAGAATTTGTCTTATTCTACTAGCTTAACACTTTGTACTAGTGTAGGTTCCTCTTCCTGCTATGGTCCAAATAGCCCTTTTAAATAATAATCCCCAATACTATCACTATCATTGCGCTCTATCAGATCATTGATTATTCTATACAAGGCTGAATATGGAGATCATTTTTATTATATTTATAATTTCATAAAGCAAAATCAATGTCTTGCATAACTTCTTGATGAGAATATGATATAATAACATTTTGAAAATCCTCTACACATCCTTCACATAGAAATTTTTTATATTTTTTAGGGAATTCTATAATAAAAGATGATCATATTCAAATACAAAAGTTTGGATTAAATAGTACTGAATTTTTGGCTAGTGTTTGGTTTCTCTTCTAAGCTCTTGATGCATGTAACAAGATATCGGAAGTGGTGTAAGGGTATGACTAAATATGTGCACCCAATAACAAATATGTACTCCCTATGTAGTCTATATATCCATGAACTAAAGGATGTGAAGTTTAGGATATTAAATCTCTTAAAAGAAGGTCCATTATTTTTTGATACTAGATGGTAGACAAAACCTTACATGTGGGATTTCAAAGGTATCATCACAATACATATCTATGTTTCTATTCACAATGCACCATGTTGTAGAAACTCCTTTCAGTGTATAGATGAATTCATTGAATTGTTGTTCTACCTATAGTTCATGGTATTCAAGCATAAAGATGAATGGATTGAGGTCCTTAATTATAAAATATTGAGGTATTTGAGATTCTTTATTGAACACCAATCATAGATGTCTCAACCCATGATCTCTATATGACTAATTCAAGATGTGTGCATTTGAGTCACCACTTATGGATGATTATGAATACTAGGGTAGGATTCATTTCGGGGTAGGTTAAATGTAATGCATAATATTTTCACTATTATTATAAAAAAATTCTACCTCATACCTTGTTAGTGAACATACTAAAAGAGAAACACATTCTTTAATTTGAACTTGTCTAATCAGTGACTTTGTGATAACTAGTTTAAATACTAGTGGTTATTCCTACTTTGGAATTTTGGGATTCCACTTATTACATTCATAATTTTTCACCCTAGTTTTTCTTTAATTTATCCCCATCTTAAACTAACTATTGTATGTATAAGCATAAGGAGACGCTGGCTCCATAGGAATGATATATGTCTTTTTGTTTTTTTAGATTTTTTTAAATGTATGACTACTATTTTATATTTTTATTGCACTTCTAGCTAATTTTTCATAGTATTAATAGTCATTTTTCCATTGTAGGTCCTTTTATTATTTATTAAGGTAGGATAATGGATATCTACTATCTTCATGCCAATTTCCTCAAAGAAGATTCATAAGTAAAGTTCTTCTACTTTAATTTCAACATCTTCTAGTCAAAAAACAAGTTCGACTTTGCCTAATTTGTTAAGCTTCATGTTACTGAACTATGACTTAGAGTTGGTTAGGTGATGTCTTCCCATGATTAATGAAGAATCATATTAAAGGTACTACCAACGTCAAATACTACATTTGGGATATTATATCCAAATAGCTTGATATCTTATCATCAATCCACATCCTAGGGCTTCTTACTCTTGACTTAACAAATTACTTTGTTGACCCTTCTTTATCCTCACTATGCACACTAAAACATATTGTGATGGAGGTTCATGATATTCTAAGATATATTCTCATTGCATAATATCCTAAGTAATTTCATTAGATATATCAAAGTAGTCATAACTCCTTGTCACATGATCCAAACAATTTTCCCATATATTTGAGCATCAATAACAGAGTTATCCTCATTAGAAGATATTTTTTGATGTATTTATTATAATATATATGCAGCTCGATACATTAATCTCTTTTTGATTGTAGCGTCAGGATATTTTTCCCAATAAAATTTTCAAATATGTAGATACTAAGGCATCTCTAATGGAGGTAACCCTTGTTCATCCCTTTGTTGCCTTGAGATGGCTTGGACAAATGTATCTCCTTTTGGATATGCATTATTTATGTTTTGCATTGGCTTCTCCTTTATTTTTTTTAAAGAAGATGGAAGTGTTTTATTTGATGTTGACTTTTAATACTCTAATATACACAATAAACTCACCTTTGGGAATTTGTGGGATAGTTCCTTGCATAATTATTATATGCTTAGGATAGATAACATTGTATGAATTCTTGATTTTGTCAATAATCATTATTGTGACCTCCTTAATATATGATATGATATCCTCTCTGATATTCTCCTCTTTAGCCTCCTTTGTTTTATTCATATTTGTAACCTAGGGATTATTGTCCATTATATCATCCCTACAGATATATATGTGCATCCTATCCTCCATACTCATGCTAGGAAGAATGTGGGGTCTAATTTGCCTTCTATTATTGAATGTTTACCTTATTCCATGGTTGTGCATACTAACTAAATTTTTTATAAAATGGATATGATGTATTATTCCAGCAAGCTAGGCCTTTTGGTTAGTACTATTGTGATGATGGCATCTAATAGTATGAAAATTAAGACACCTTTCATGGACTACCTTGCGTCACATTTTTCATCTCCACATCTAGTTTTAGAACTTTTTACTTTGTAGTGGGTATCTAGTAGGATAAAATTGTGAAGATGCTCTTTTCTATATCATGTTTTAATAGTTGTAATGCATGAAAAGTAGTGTCATCATGATTTGTAGATTCAAAAAAATTGAAATAATAGCTATGTGATTTCTAAATATATTGATGGAGAAGATGGCACTTGGATGTAGAATGCCCAATTTCACTGTAAAGTTCACAAAATTATATTTTTATTATCAGATAGACATTCATATGATGTCCCTTGTGACCATACTAAACAAACTTAAATATAATTTACACTTGCCAATTTCATGTATTTAGTTCATCCTCCTCATGAAAGAAGCTCACTTAGCTTCTACTTTGGATCCTATTGAGGGAAGATCTACATAGTCTTCTATATGTTTAGCCTTGATGACAATAGATTGAGCATCAATTTTGGTGTAAAACAATATTTGTGCAATATCAAACCTTATTCTAGGTCATAAAGCTTCTACAAACCAATTGACCTTATATTTATCTTCTATAATAAAATAATTATTTTTATTTATGTCAGAGAACTTAAGATCACATTCTCTAACCATTTCTCTTGATTTTTATCTAATCTCCGTTAGATATTAGATCACTTGATTGCATCATTTTTTTACTTTAAATTTTTCTATTATCACATATTTGAATTGTTTAAAATCTAGGTTATTGACATTTATTTTAAAAATGAACTCCAAATCACATCTTCCTAAATCTCCTATGAGTTCACATTTTTTCACATCATTTAATATAACCCCTTTTAAAACCCATTTCATTTCACATGTAACTAAGTACTATTTCTGATCCAAAGATCCATCATATAACATTAAAGGTAAAAACAAACCTACATGAAGTGTGCTATTTAATTCATTTATAGTTGTTATTGCAAGTGTTTGAATACTAATAACTATAATTGTTGATGTCTGCACACTAGTTGCTATGCATTTGAGTGACTATGTATTGCTTATTATGCTTATAGGCTACATTGCACTATTACTTTTAGGGGTAACCAAATTTTTTGAATCTTGTAACTTATTTATTTTTAATGCCCATTTGCTTCTATACTGAGCCTTCCAAACATGTCAATAAAGGAATCAATCTATCTTGAGCTAGGATCTATCTTTGTACCTCATATAAATAAAGTGAGCTTGGGAGATGTGTATCTTTGAAATGAATGATACTTATTTCAAAATTATTATTGATTTGAAATTGAACCTATAATATTACTACCTTAAAATTTAACATTTTCTAAGGAAATTTCATTCCTGGTTCTAGTGAAAATTCCCTTAATTAACTATGACCTATCTATACTTCTTAGATGATCTACCTTAACATCTCTACTTCTAGTATCCTCTTTATCATCTATCATTTACTCATATTCAACATACACTTCACTTTAATTATTTCACATGCCTTATTTTTAAAACCTTTCTTCTATAAAATATTTTCCTTACAATTATCCAACTCTACCAACTTATACACTACTCTTAGTCCTACTATAATTACTTTAGGGTCAGTTATCTTATTCCATCTTCTTTACTCTCATATCTCTCT
Organism: Torreya grandis; assembly: GCA_037957365.1. NCBI lineage: Eukaryota > Viridiplantae > Streptophyta > Pinopsida > Cupressales > Taxaceae > Torreya > Torreya grandis. Next base: position 1,883,307 of record JARHVA010003167.1, read on the forward strand.
TTTGAGTCCCAAAAATTTCTTTTCTGTTAGAATATTTTCACCTTCCATTTTATGAGATCACATTTGCATTCCTCTTACCCATCTCCTCATCATCCACTTTCTCTTGCATGAACCTCCATGATACCTGAAGTTACTATTCCATGTTAGTTAGAGTAGGCACCATGGAAATCTACACAACAAAAATATTGATCAATAAGGGTAGTCATTATAAATAATTCCTTTAATTCCTTGAATAAATTGATCATACATAGTCTTAAAATATATGTATCCTTATATTATGAACTCTATGGATTAGCTATCAATCATAGCCTTCATCTATTAATATAGTTATTGAGATGCATTGGTATCTAACTTGTGCAATCTCTCTAGCTATTCCTAGAAGCAATTTATAAATTCTATTTTTTCCTCAGACCAAGGCAATAATATTCTAATTAGGCTATCCATATAGCTAATAATCCAAGTAGTTTGAACAAAACCATTTCATATATTTTACCATTGTTGTGTTCTTGGATGATCTACTATATAATTAGGCTTACTATTCATGATTATTCCTCTACAAAAATATTAATTCTCTCATTTAGACATCATTTTACGTCTCTCATCCCTATTAACCATATAAACATAGTTCATCTAATTTGGTTCCTTGTTCATCACACCATTATTATCAAAGGTTCATAGAGTTACACTAGAACATGCTAATTATAGGGATAAATTGCACATTAGAAAATACAATAGATGATAGAGATAAGGAAATAGTACAGATCATATATAATTTATTTAAATTGACCAAAGAATAGGATGAGGCATAGATATAATAGAATAGGACCATAACTCATATTTCATCACATTTCAAAATAAATAAAAATAAATAACATTACACATACACCACACATAAAATTAAATAATGGAAAACCATAACAGGGCAATTTCTATTAATCTCTATCAACACTTCAAACAATATTATATTATGTCAAAGTAGTATTTTTTGTCTTTTAAAATAATGTTGTCTCTTCACCTTTTAATCTTGAAAGAAGCAAATGAAAGACTCTTCATATTCTCTAATTATCCAATTAGACTCTTAAGAATGAATATGTATAAAACTATGAAAAAGACAAAATCAAACACTTTGCATATGTGTTTATCTTACATACTTTATGATTTTAGTAAGCTCCATTCTACATGTAACATGGTGCAACATCAAGATCACATTATATTATATATGTTTTTTCATGTTCTAAATTATGTTTGTACTTGTGGTCTTAAATTTATTAGCATGTGTACTATATTTGACCTATTTTTGTCAAGCATTCTATTTATATGTACACCTCATATATATGCATGTTATGCTTGAGTTTTGACACATAGTGCTATAATTAGAAATGTAAATTCAGAATTCACTTGGAGGATGAGGCACCCTATCCTCAAGCCTACATAAACTTGTATCCCCCTGATTCTAAAAGGAGGATAATTTTGACTTTTGAGATTAATAAGAAATTTTGATGATTTTTCTGTAAATTGTCTTGATGTGAAAATCTTGTTATTCCCCAAATATTTTATTTCATTGATATCTCTCTGGTAATATAGTTTTAGGGTTGTATATGAGTGTTTCTTTCAATATAATTTTATAATTGTGATATTTTTAATTTTAATTTATTTTTTCTAATGATCATGATCTCCATTTGTAGATGTGTAACTATAATCTTACGAATGCAACAATCTTTGATTATGTGCATAAATTCAATTGTATTTTTCTTCCCTAGACTTCTAATTATGTTTTTGTGTTTTTCATTCTATTATAAACCTACAACAAGCATTAGTTCTCACTCATTTATTTAGCTTATTATTCATACTCAAGTTTAAAAAACTTTCATCTATTTTTAACCTAAAAAACCTTCCTTTTCGCCCTAATCTTATTTCTTTTTATGTTTATTTTGGGATTTCCCACCTTAGGTTAGACTCATCATCAATCAACCTATCTCAAGTAGCCCTAGGTTCACATCATTATTGAATAATTTGAGGTAAAAAACTACACTCCTCACCACCAGGTTATTTACAAAACCTAATAACTTAGAAATTGTGTCTTGGAGAGAATATTTCATCATTGATCCTAAAATGTTAGAGGCTACCTTATAAGGTTATTTAGTGTGTATATAACCCACATCAATAATAAGTATTTACTTATATTAGAATTGATTATTTTATTGAATATGGACTCTATTCTGAGATCATGAATTAGTTAGTATAACTATATTAATGTGTTGTCAAAAACATGGAATTAAAATATACAAGGATAATTACCCATTAGTGGGATAAGTGTATAATGTGTTTTAGACTATTTATTAACTTTGTCTTATTAGATTATGAATTAGATCTCTAAATCTAGGTATGTTGACCAATGTATTCATGCATTTTCCTCTATACAGAGCTCAATTTGATATGTAAATACAATTATAATTTTTTCACATAGACAAAAATGCACATGAAATACCAAAATGGGGATTTATTGGAATCAAATAGCCAAGTTGACCTAAAAAAATCCTTTGCAATTGAGTGTTACCTACATAGACCATATGGGCTTCAATTGGATTTATTTCTCCCTCTTAGATGTCTCTACATAATTTTGCATGCAATAGTATATGCTCCTTCACCTATGAATAACCTTGACATCAGAATGAAAATTATATATTGAATTTTAGAATTTGTAGATAAATCAATTATTCGACATAGATAGAAATTTTTATATATTTTGATCATTAATAATCAAGTTATTTTTCTTTTATAACACACCTATTTTTATATAATTTTAGATTTGAATTTATGGACTCATTGGTTCATGAAGGGACCTAATAAAAAGAATAAAAAGTCATAAATAAGACCTTTACTAACATACAAACTCAAAAATATTCCATGAATTATGATGGGAAAAGTTTGCATTATTGGACAAGGATAAAGTGCATCCTTATCCTTATAATGCAAACTTGTCAAAAGGACCTAAAATGAACACATGAAGACATAGAAAGTGAATGGGGGTCCCAAATATACAATATGACAAGATAAAATAATGACAAAGATAATTCAAGAAGATGATGGGAGAAATAAAATAATTATTTATACATAACATGCTAATGTGTATTTGGAATAAGCTTGTGCTAAATTTGGATGTGTGAAGGAAGTTATAGTTGGAACCAGTGCATAGAAAAGTTATAAGGGCCATTTCAAAAGAATTGGAAGCCTTTTATACTATGCATCTTCCATTTGTAATTTATTTCAAATAAATAAGAAATATTATAAATTATTTGGACTCACGATAAATAAATGAGACACTAATTATAATTTTATGTTAATTTGTAATTATGTAAATTTTATATCATTATTATTTAATTAATTATAATTTATTTATTAATTTATTAACTAGATGAAATACTTAAAAAATTAATAATTTAATATTATTTAAATAATTTTAATAACTACTTAAAATCAATCAATTAATTAATTAATTAATAACTAATTAGCCAATTAAATATAGTAATCAAATAAATAATTAATATAATTAGTATAATTTTATTTATTTATTTAATTAAATTTATTTTAAACAAGGGCCTTGTAACAATTAGTCCCTACCTTTATATCATAATCAAGGAATTGAGATAAATGAAGATATAAAGATTAGTCTAGACAAGGGTAGTTTCCAACAAGCACATTATGTGTTTGAAACAATAAAAGTTAAAAAAGACTTGTGTTTTATTGATATTTTCTATTGAGTTATACAGAATTTAATTTATTAAGTCTAATTTGTTGTCATGTACTTAATAGGCCTTATGTCTCTTTTATGGCTATGTGGTAGCTATCTTAACCAAATTAGGTGATTAAAATAACCAACATTGCTAATATTTTATCATAACAATTGAATATGTTGTGGTCACTATCTTACCTAGACCATGCGGTTAAATTACCTACCATTAGTAAAATTTATTTTTAATTCATATATTGTAAAAGTTTCCAAGAGGAAATGCATGTAACTAGTAAAAATGGTCTAGACTTTGGAGCTCTTAATTATTACCTTATGTGCAATGGTTTTATCATCTCTAAGGAAGATAATAGCTTCTAAGCTTGTCTTGATATTGGTAAGTAGTTATTTTTTGACTATTTTTTATAGTGGGAACCTTTGAAGACCCGTGGGGAGCAATGTCATTTGAAGAGTCAACTACCAATGGCAAGGAAGACTCAAACATGGGACCTAATGGGTAAAACCCACCTTATTTACCATTGATTCACCACCACAAGGGCTCTTAGCTTCTAATCTTGTCAATGATTTAAAGGTTTTTCAAATAAACCATCTTTTTCCATAGATAACAATTTTTTGGTAATCAATACTCATTGATATTCTTGGTGGCAATAAAATATGGGCATGGATTTTAATTTGTTAGGTTTCACTCAAACATGGTTTTATCAGTGACATGGATTTCACTATCAACATTTTTAATTAGATATAGATTTTAATTATTTGTCTTGTCTACCACCTCACAAAACATGAGTAATTTGTAATTGGTTTGTGTGAAGAGAAGACTTTAGTAAAAAAATTGTTTATTTTGAAAGTTATTAAATATACCTTATTTGTTAATGGTAAGTGAACATGTTCTTCTCGATGACTGTCATACATATTAAATGGAGTGTGAGAGTTAACTAAAATTATTAATAATTTAAAACTATGTTTCAAGAGAAATATTATTATAGTATCCTAATTTAATCAAAATAACTAGGTGATAAAAACATATAAAAGACATTGTGATTAAATTAATAATGACAAATGATATCAATAAAATAATAAGCCAACGGAAACAAAATTAAATCCATATTGGTTAAAAACATAATCACAAACTTTTACAATTCACATGGTCATTGGACTTAGGTGGGCTACTTTAAAAAGTGATATGTATGTGAGGGGATGGATTTCTACCTATCTAGAATTTGAATAAGGTAAACAAATACTATTTTTATAAGAATATTATTTAGTCATTGAAATTAATTTCTCACATTAGTATGGCCAAAGGGCTTATCACACTAAAAATGTCTCCAAATCCCATTATAGCTTTCCATTTATTAATTTCTATGTCTTCATTCACATGACATAAAATTTGAGATTCATTAACACATAGATAACCTTATCAAATGAAACATTATTGTGATTTATCCATGATGTAAGCTAAAATAACATTCATTTCTTTTGAAAAAGGAGTATAGATATTTTATGATGAAATTTTCAATACAACCGAAAATATTTCTTAAATTAATGACATAGATAATATTTTAGTAATCATAATCAATGAATTTTATTAAATGTTACATCAAGCAATGTTGTAATTAATTATGGAGTGCATGGCATAAATGCCTTTATTTTTAGGTTAGATATATAAATATGATAAATTTTATAGATTTTTTTATTATCAGTAAACACAAGTATTTTTATAACTCGGGACCCAAATCTAAACAATAAACATACAAACAAGGCTATGCAACCCAAATATTTAATAATTTCTTCTACAAGACAATTTTTTTTAAAAAACTAATTCAACCCAAAATTGACATGAAAAAATTATAATAACAAGTACTCTTTCTAGCCCCTAAAGGCCTATTCATAACATTAAATCAATCTTTTCATATCCATATCTAACTATTATAAAAACTAGGGAGCTTGACATATTTCCTTAGTATAAACACTACACTTTACCCTCTATCTAGAGGATGCCTCAGTCCATTCCATCATTCCTCTAAATATGATTCTAAGATACTCCATGCCTAATCCACTATTCTCTTTTAATTATGCATCTTCATACTCTATGGTACTCAGTTTATCTCTAAGACTTTTTAGGTGAATATTCCCCTTGCTTTGGTCATCCTTGCTATGGATAAGACTAATCTCCTAGATATAATTATTCACCTACACCTTCAAGGCTAACTACCCTATTATGATTCATCTGATAATTGCCTTTTCTAACCCATGTTCATCCCCAATTATATCTTCCTTACTCTAGTTATAAACCATTTCCCATAAATTATCCAAATCAACATTGAGATTTTGATGATCTTTAACCATCAAGGGATGTATACCATTTTCTTTATTCCTTTAATATTTAGTGTACTTATGTTTCTTGGATCATTTATCCTAAGAATAAAATACTACTATGTTACACTTTAGCATATGTAATCCTTCCACAATCTCCTATGATATGTCTTTGCGAATATCCACAAGATTCTCGTTGGAGGTTCCATCACGACCTTGAGATACCCCAACACATAGGATATCTTTCAAATCTTTGATGCACTCCTTAAATTATGTCTTGAACCCTCCTTACAATAGTTCTATTTCTCATGAAAAAACAAAATATTATCCTTGGCCATTTCCTATCCATATTGAACAATTATAGTACCTAAATCACCCTTATTTACTTTTGTAGTACTACTAAATACATGTTTGGTCCCTCAATGTATCTCTATTTTTTTAGAACCATAATGAAAACACGTCTCGTATTAACACCCTTAAATAACTTATGGATAAAAAAATTCATCTTAATGAAGAGGATGAGATTTATTCCCTCTCTTACAATCCATGACAAAACTATTGAGATAATGAATAATGTAGAAAGGTATACTTAGGAGAATTTTATGGTGAAAATAATTCATAAATATGAAATGCAATCACTTCACCACTTTTTTCTATCTTCAAGAGTGTTATATAACATTACATGTCTACTCACTTCTTTGAACGATCAATGGAAATATTCTTTGGTGAAACCATTTTGTAAAGGGATTAGGTCTTCCCCTTATAACATGAATTCATTCTCCTTTTGATCAAAATTTTTACTAGTTTTGAAAAAAAATATGACCTCCATTCTAAGAAAAATGACTTGAGCAATTAGATCCATAGTAATCTATATTTTGACCCCATTAAAATAGACAATTCTATTATTCCACCCATTCACAAACATCCTATAAATATGTTTATCATTATATTTAATTCATTGCATAAAATTTGACATTCCCACTCCTTAGTGAATTTACCATAACTACCCATCTTGTTTCACACAACCTAACATAATAGACTCTATTCTGCAAAGATATCCATCACCATGAAACTTGTATAACTAGAACCAGGTCTACTAAAATGACTGATCTTTCCTAAAAAATTAATAATGATGGTAAAATGAGTCTCATAGGACTGATTATGGTATCTAGTAACTTCACATGAGCTATTGTCATCACTTTAATTATTAATTATCACATCTAAGTGTTATTTCCTATGCCTCAAATGCTATTGTCTAATGATCTCGACATAAAATCACATGATGACACAAATGAAATTATTCCCAGTTATCTTAGTCATATTCATGAAGTATTGATTCATGTAGTAAAATTTTATATTTTTTAAATGATGAAAATTTATTAAAGCTATATGAATATTCTTAAATAACACGTATGGAATATGTTAATATTTATATGTCAAATTCTAGGCAAAAACATTATAATTTTTATCATAGTATTTATTTCAAGATTTTTGATTAGATAAATAAAAAACATCTAACTGAGAAGTGATTCCATTTAACTTGCCTTGGTAGGGATTAATAAAATTAACTAATTAAATAAATTAAATTAAATCAACTAAATTAATTATTTAATTGATTACTTTTTTAAATTAGTTAATTGATTACATAATTAATTTAATATAGTAACCAATTAATCTATAAAATATATTAATCAATTAAATAACTAATTTCACCTAATTTAATTAATTAAGAATATTAAAATAATATTAATAAATAATTATTTTATTCACTAATTTAATTAGTCAATGAATTAACTAACTAAATAATTATTTAATTGATTGAATGATTAATTAACAAACTATTTAATTTATCAACTAATTAATTATTAAAACTATTTAAAAAATTCATTAAGTAATTAAATTTAATTAAAAAACTACTTTAATTATTTAAATGATTAGTTTATTTATTATTTATAATCTATATTTAAATAAAATAAAATTTTACTTTCACTCACTATTTTAGATTATACTAATCATGAAATAACTTATTATTGTTATTCTCTAAATGAAATTTTGAAAATTTATTTTAAAATATATACCCATGGAGGTCATTTGAATAATGAATAAAACATAAAAAATTTAAATTTAAAATTTGTCATGCAAGCCTTTAGCTTACCATGAAATATCTAATAGTTGAAAATGATTAAAAAAAAATGTTACACATTGGATGCTAAAATTAGTATTACCACTTTTATTTAATATTGTAGAAAGGTAAGGGTTTTAAAGGGATCCTTCCCTTATAAAATAAATTAGGAAAATAAAGCATTAAAATCTCATAAAGAGACAATCATAAAATAATTATACCATAAACAACCCTAGCAAACAAATAATATGGAATAAATTCTCAACAAAGAATAACAACTTCAGCATTCAACATCCATTATGAATGTATTAGTGTCAAATATTTACTAAATATAATTCAATCCTACCATTTTTATCTATCTAATTTTTAACGTCTTGCCACACCCCTTGAGAGGGCTCCATCATGACTAACTACAATTTTAAAGTCTAATATTATAAAGGTGTATACATGAAATCATGTGTTCAATATTTGAATGGATCATCACTGATGAGACCATAGAAGGGCTCATTATATCCATGAATAAAATCTTTTTTCTTATCATAAGATGTGGATATAAGTGTATTTTCTAAACATATGGATTATTTAGAATATTATAGATAAACTATGTTTTGCTTATTTCTTTAAAAATCATTGTCATCTTCTTTGTTAACTAGTATTACTAATTCTTGAGGGAAGATGTTAACATGTGTATATCCAGCCCATAATTAGGTATATAATACTTTGAGGATCAGGTACCAATCAAGGATCAACTTCAAGGTGCATCACAACAAATATGGAGATCACCTTCATCACTAAGAATCCAAGATGGTAAACAAAGCACTATTGTCTACTCTTGGGAATTAATAATTTATAGGAATAGATATCTACAAGAATGGTAATATAACATGATACAGTAATGATAATAAATTATTGACATGATTCCATGAGATTAGAGGAGTATTTTAGCCAAATATATAACATTTTTTTAATCAAAGGACTTCCACAAGAGAGAAATGGACTTCATCAGGCTTACAATGGAATTCATCAATCATGCTACAAAATTCATCAGGGTTACTATAAACATTGAAAAAACCACTATGGAATAATTTGGAAACCATTTATATGTAATTTTGATGATTATATGGTATGCCCCAAGATGATCAAGGCCATTTTTAGCTCCTTGAAAATAATTATTATTTTTAGTATTTATGTATATAGACATTCCATTTATAGACTATACCGAAATGTTGACTTGTATAATATGGATAATTTCATTCCTATAATATTGTATCTCTCCATATTTTGGGGAGATTAAGATAGGCTAGAATAGTTAGGTTGTTATTCCTAAATAAGGCATTGTTTTGAAGCATGAAATTATAAATACAACCTCCCACACCATATAATCAATCAATTTATTTTTATCTCCTTTATAATGAATTATTAATTATAAAATATATGGCATGAAAAAATGTGATTAAAATTAAAATACTCTTCTGAGGAATGAGATGGACACTCATTCCAAGGAAGATGGATCAATGCATTTGCATTTTCTTTTTTGTCCTGTAAATATCTATTTATTATGAATTGTTTTTTTTGTGTGTCATGTAAGCATTACTTTATATATATATATATATATATATATATATATATATATATATATATATATATATATATATATATATATATATATATATATATATATATATGAACCTAAAGGTGTTTTATTTGCTTATCATTTATATTCAATTTAGTAATTTACTTTATTGTAAGTTTTTTTTTAATTTCATGCATCTGCGATTTAATTTATTTAATAGTGATTTTTATTTTTTACAAGTATAAAGTTTGGTAGAAGGGACCATTTGCCATTTATCTCTCTCTTATTTCATATTACCTTTGAACACAAGCCTTGGATTGACATTATTTAATGAAGGTGATTGATAACTATATACACCTAAATCTATTTGGCCTAACTATTCCACTAATCCTCCTATTTATCCTAATTTATCTCATAACTATAATCATAATTAAATAATTAAATCCCACCCCCACTTAATTATTCTTAATCACAATAACCTTACCCCTTCCCAATTCTTAATTAATTCATCTAAATCTCCATTATCTACTAGCTAATTCCACTTGTCTAATATTTAGGAATTTAAAATTCCCATGACCCATCTACCTAATTACTCTAAGACTTTCCTACAAGATTAGACACTAATCCTCACCTAATCCCCTTATAAACGTCATTTATTCCTAACATGAACCTAGAGGATTCTACTCTCTATAAGTTTCTCTAATCCTCCACATTTTATATAAATATCCATTTCTAGAGAATTCTAATTAATTTTAAATTCTTTACAATTCCCCCCTTTTCTAAAGTCTTCTTCTATAGAAACTTTCAATGATTTTTAATTCATTTGATAATATCCTTCCTTTGCCTATTTAAACACCAATCAATAATCCATTGAAACTCACTAAGGAATCTGAGGAAATCCATGCAATCCAAGTCTCTTGATAAAGCTAACATCATGCTGAAACTCGGAGTCTATAATTAAGAAATAATTTAAGCATTGAATCTTTATTTAGTTGTATCTTGATTTGGATAATTTGGATAGACAATTATGATGTAGCTAGGAATTTTTCATTGTAATTTATTCACTAAGATCCTTTTGTCTCAATATTTTGATGTAAATTGATGTTTTGAGTGATTTTGTTATAATTTTCATATTCAAATTTCATTGGTAAAAAATTACATCTCACATTTGGTGACCATAGTGGGAACTCTCATGTAAACCAACCCATATGTTTTTAGGATGGATAAAATTAGTTTGAAATATAGGTTAGAAGAAGATTGAGATCTGAAATTTTGAAAAATTCACAATCTAGGCAAAGTGTGTATTAGACTATAAATTGTGATTTTATAGAAGTAATTATATATATACTAGTTGTGGTTTCGATTAATTGAATAGAATTGACCACTATTCACTAAACTCCTTGCCAAATTTTTGACCTTTTCACAAAAAATTTCCCCAATAGAAGTGATTTTGAAAGATAGTTTCATTTTTTCTAGCATAGTTATAGTTTTAACTATATGTTGTAAGGTCAAAAATTAGGATTTTTGACTTCTTATTGGTTATTATACTCTATGCTAACCTAGTTGTCTTACACTAATATAAATCCATGTTTTGGTCACTCTTAAAATAAATTTTTTTCTTATATTAATCAGAATCACATGTCCTCATTATTGACATTGATTTCCATCTGCAGGTTTACCTCTACAAGAGGTGATTTTGATTTAGACACAAGATCACTAACTAAACCTATGTTTTTGCTCTCTAACCATTTTATTTCCTCTGTCTGCTTAGGATATGATTACAAGAAGTGGTAAACTATGTTTATACAAGATTTATTATCCCTTAAACTAAACTTTTAACTATATCATGTAATACTACTTATTTGCAATTGTGGTTTTGATTTCTACTTGTGGTATTGACAATTACCAAGGTGATTTTTTTAGTAGTTAGAAAAAAAGTATTATTAATCTAATTTTATGATCTTTAGTGGTTGATATTCAGGTCCCTATAAATAATCTAGTTTTGAATATCATAAATACCTTTTGTAGTCTCTAAAACATTTTTTATATATATTAATTATTTTTTATCTGTGCAATACTCCCTCTCAACATAGGTGATATTGATTCCCAGAGGAGATTTTGATTTAGATAGTTTTCATAATACATCAAAATAATAATACCTTGTATAAAATTACTTCCAAAAGAATCATATCTCTATTTTCATTTTGATCATTTCATATTGTAACATGTTATCAAATCTAGTGTTTTTAAATTATGTCTCAAAATTGTCTCTTGACATATATGATTTTGATTCCCAAAGGTAGTTTTGACTGATTATAGGTACTTTTAACTAACCACATGGTTATTGTCAGCCTATACATTTGTGAAACCACATATTTCACATTCCCAATTTTGTCTTATTAACTACAATTTTACCTCTATGGAATTAGTTTTGAAATTCTAACCATGTGCCACTGTGTAAGTATAGTTTTGAAGGTACTAGAGGAAAATTTGACTATTTATGAAACTACTAACCATTTATATTGAAAAAAATGTTTTGACACATTTTTATCTTTATCTAATGTCTCATCTTATAGGTTTCCCCTTAATATTGTCAAATTGAAATTACTAATTACTTTCTTTGCAGAATGCTCATTAAACATTTTGGAATTATAAAAATCATCTTGTATATATTTTTATATATATCACACTTAATTAAATCAATTAATACATCCTTTTACTTGCTTCAGTGTCACTTAATGGATACAATGGTGTATGCTCTCCTCCCTACATCATAGTGTTCAATCTTAGAAGATTAAAAAACCACTGATAAACCCTCTCATTTGTTTATTTTAGGGGAAGGATGACATGCAAGTGATTCCCACACACTTTACATAGTCTTATGGAGATTTTGACCATAGATTTAACCACCATGCACAAATACACACTCCATGTTCTAATGGAGTATAAAAATGGGAGATAAATAACAATAGGCCAAGCAGTGGACCCCATACAAGTCTTCCATAAAGGAAAATATTTAACTCTCTAACACAAGTATTAGACAACACCCTATATGGAGTTAGGCCCCACATACCTTACACATATAGAGGATGCCCATAGTAACCTTATTTAAAGCTACAATAAAACCATTGACCATAATAGTTAACTTGTTTTCATAGTCAATATTAGCTCCCAAGTGATTGTCATGAGTAGATAGAGGTGAGTGGGTTTTGGAGATTTCGTAATGGGTCATAACCTATAGTATCACCTATAAAGTAGTTAGATGATACAGTCATCGAGTTACACTCAAAACTAGTTTACTAATATTAAGTTCTTGGTTTGGTTTATATGTTTATTGTTGTGCTATACTGGTGTTGTTTGTGATCTAATACAACTTTTACCCAAGCCTATACATACCTATCTAGATCTCATATCATCATCCTTATCTCATAATATAATTATGTACATTCGTGTCAATACCATCTTATAAATATTTTATTTGTACATTTGTGTACATCATTGAAGCTCATCTCATCTTTCATCTTTTCCTATTTATCATCACACATCTCATATTAGTCACATCCTTTCTTAGTCTCATCCATCTAGCTCTAGTCATACCCCATCACTTACATACCTTTGTCTAATATTGGAATCCTGACATCACATCTTATCATAATACAACCTCATATTCTTCTCTTAGCCTTATCCTTAATCATCACTAGCATCATATTTATTACTTAATTGACCTTATCTATAACATATCTTGGTCATATCCTACTCTTTTTTATCACTATATCATCACATCATATTACCTTGTCTTACTTATCCTTAGAGACATTATCCAAACCATATTGCCCATCACAAAAAACTCACCTTAGTATACACCTTATCACTTTTCTTAACCTTTTCTAGATTAATCACCATGTCCAACACTTTATCCTTTGAAACCAAGTCTAGTCATAGTCCTGACCTTGTCATCCCCTTCACTATACTAGTCATCCTGTCAAGTATGTAGTAATATATTATTTCTCATTCATGTTAGAAAATAACACTTTCAAGATCAAGGCCTTGATTCTAAGCTTGCTTATGTCTAATCAAGTTTGAGTCATAATCATAATCCTATCAGCTTATTAATCTTCATCTTATCCTATTCAATTTGATCATCTTAGTCTTAAGCTAGTTTTAATCCAATAAATCCCTAGTAAAAAATAGTCTCTTGGCTAGTCTATCCCTTGTCTAATCTTATAACTTATCATAGATTACTTATTTAGATCAATTTCAAATCCTCAAATTCTAGCTCACATCCTCAATTGGTATACTTAATGTTTTCTTAGTCAAAAATCACATCACATCAAACATATAATAAAAATTGAGATTGGTCTAAAGAAATACTTTGTCTAAATTATTTCCACATATTCCATCTTCATCTCTTTATATTTTAATTCAATCACACATACCTACCGATTGGGACTGATGAACAACATCATCTATAATTTCTCCCATCTTGATTCATGACATATTAATTAAGTTTGGTAAATACCCCAATCAAGCAATGCATCATGGAAAATAGGGATGTGATCCTCTCTCACCTCCTTAATATGATCACTCCATATCCTATAAACTCCATCCATATCCACCCAACATTACATCTTGTCTACACCCATCCATATGAGTTTATTTCAAATCCTCATAGCGAGTTGTCTACCCCTTCTTGTATTATCAAATGGAATCTAATCATGTCCACCTCATCTAATAATAAGTCAAATGCTTCCACACCCAATTTAGGAAGTAAAGAGAGGTCTTACACTCCTCTTACTATATCTTTAGAATCCCTCTTCCACTAAATTATTTCCTCCAACAAGATGGTTTATCCAACCATACAACATCTTAATCCCACCAAGACTAATTCATCTTTATATAATGTTAACCAATACTATATATATGATTAAATGTAGGGGAATACCACTATTCAATGTCATAATTTCTAAAACTACATCCAAGACCTCATCGACCATGGTGACATTAAAATCAAGAATCAATAAAATGATTCTACATATATGGGTGAAAAAGAAGAGGAATTCTAAGATTCCATTCTTGATCATGATCAATCCCTTACCTTTACAAGCTATGTGCAAGAAACCAAATCTATATTACATGCTTCCCCAATCTTTGATGAATCCTCCATCTAATATGTGTTAGTTCCCTATGAACCTAGACCTCCCTTCTCCAATAATTCTTTATTCCATGGACCTATCTTTGGTGAGTCCATTGTCCCTCTATCATCTTCCTCTCACCCATAATAAAAAATAACCCAAGTTCAGAGGTTATTTGTAGATAATAAATATTATACTAGTAACATCTTGTCATGTACATCAGATTTAACATTGGATTGAAAACTAGACTTATCTACATCAGAATCATGTTTAATGACAATATTTGAATAAGATTCCTCATCAAAAACCTCATCCCTTAGAGATATTGTAATAGGTGAAAACTATGCCTATATTTTTGAGGATACCTCTAATCCATATGTCAACAAATCACAATGCATATATTTTTATCCAAATCAAGATGATGAAGACATAATAGAGTTATTTGAATCTTTATCTATCAAATATATTTAGAGTGAATCTAATCCCACATTTCATGTATGTCTCATAATGAGTATTAGTTACCCTTTTACCGATATTGAGGAGATTTTCTCCAATGTCAAAATTGGGTCTCCTAGGACCATCTGTGAGGACCTTGTTTCCCCATCACCACTCAATGACTTCATCATAGATCCTTTTCTTTGCCTCAATGATCATTTAATCACCTCCCTCCATATGGACAAACATGAACATAAATCATTGGATGCTTCCCCAAGAAACATAATATGCATAAAAAACATAAAGGTCCAAGACCGTATTAAAAAATCCATACATGATGATCAAATTGCCTTTGATCTAACAAGTTAAATTTTAAGAAAATTCAAATCATTAGCCAAATAAAAAAGTGTCTTCACCTAGTGAAACCCTCTATAACACACTAGGGGACCATCAAAGTCAAAATAATCATCATCTTTCAGGTCATAAATCAATATCCTCTAGTGAATCCCAATGTCAGGCACCTAGGGATAGTCAAAGTATAATCAAGTCTGAAGATAAAAATAATGTCACAGGCACTATCAATATGGATAATAATTCAACAAATAATCAGATCAAAGTAGAACAAAAAATTAAAAGTGTCTTGAATCTATTAAAATCATTTCTCATATGGCACCCATTAATTATGGAACATCCAACATGTCCAATGGTATTTGTGACTACTAAACCCACTTCCCAATCACCTATCACTCCTTCCTATCACAATTCTATCATCCATTCAAGTATTATAATTTACCATCACATCTAAAACATAAACCCATCCATTACACAGCTCACAAAATTGAGTTGTCTTATCTCTTATATGGGTGACAAAGGTACCTCGTATAAATTTTTGGAGGGGTCTCATTCTATAGATAATGAAGGTCACAAAGACATAAATAGATCTATTATCATAAACATAATCCCAATATCACATATATTTAGAAAAAGTGTTGGCTAAAGATCAATAAAACGTTTGCATTCTTCATCTTGCTTGCCTATAATAAATTGAGAGGCCAAAATTCAAGAAAGTCAAAAAATTCAAAAAATGAAATCTTTCATCCAATGGTGAAAAATACTATTTTGGCACCTTAGACAATTACAATGATGAAAAAAGTTTCCAATAATAATGTAAATTAATCTATCACCTCCATTTCAACTCAACCCTTCCGATAAAAATCCATACTTTGTCAATCCCATCCATCTCATCTTTGTCTCTCCCATCCCTCTTTACATTGTTCCTACACATCAACTTCCATCATATCAAACATCCTATTGTGTCCTTCCCTTCTTCTATTCTATCTTCATAAGGGAATGGAATATGTCTTGAGAAATTTTATGGAATCATCTTGGTATATCCTCCAATGGACACTCAAGAAACTAAATATTTGATTCTTTCAAAATATGGTCATTTTTAATCCCTTGTCCATCCTTAGTTGCTCCTCATCCCCTTTTCATCATCCTGCTCATCCATTTATCATCCTATCTATCTTTATCCTAGTTTCTTAGATTTATATTCCCTTTTCTATTAATCCCATTTGTATAGTGTAAATGCATATTCTAAAAAGATCAAAAAATTGAGATATTCTCAAAAATGTAAAAATTATAAAATTCACAAAAATGCAAAAACATCTAAGTTGTCTTATTCTATGTCATATTGTCTTATGTCCTAAATATCCCAGTTGTCTTATAGAAGGTCTTAGTCATCTTATAATCTTGTCATATTTAATTATCCTATATAATGATGGTATTTGATAAGGCCACCAATTGCTTTATTTTATAGCCTCATCCATACCTAGTATATATCTTTTTATATGTAAATCTCCATAGCCATCCATGATTCATGCAAATAAATGAATGGATTTATGATTTTATGTGTGCATTGATATATACATGTTATGTTATGAATTAATGATGCTTTCTATTTGATTAGATTATACTTGTGTAACCTTATTTAACAAACATTTGAAAAGTAACATAAGACTACAAGAATATTGTTTGGGAAAAACACTTATAAAGAATACCACATTAAAAGGAGATTCCACCAGTATGTTTCCCATAGAAACTTATAGATCCTACCTACAGGTTGCTTGTAACAAATACAAGCTTCCACTTATAGGGTCCCCATAGAAACTACTAGTTTCCACCTATAAGTTGCCTATAACAACTTATAGTTTCCACTTGTAGGTTACCTATAGTAACTACAGGCTTTCACATACATGATACCATATCCACTATGCAAAAAATAACTATTATTGTGATAATATTTGATTAGATCCTAAAGACAGATCTAGATATATTAAGAACCAAGTGGATGATTGAAGAGGATCCTCCATATATATTATATAGACTCTTCACATGAAAATATTCTTGGATGTGCTTCCGAAGATGAGTAAGAAAAGAAAAATGGAAAGGAAATAAAACAAAAAATAGTATATATTTTCCTTAACCCAATCAGGCCTAAAACAAATAACTTTAATTACTAACCATCTAAAGTTTGATTGGGGTAGTTCCCAAAGTATTTGTATCTTTTTTAGTTTAGTGTTCTTGGTTAGAATTAATAAATTACCTTATGTATTTAATGGCATAACCTAGATTATATTGGTAATAAATAATAATAGAGTAGTAGAATTGTAGAAGTCAATGCATTCTAAATATTATAATATTTTCTAGAAATCTTTAATTGTTACAGATCTTGGTAATGAGAAGGTTACTTCTATAAGAATTTTTTTTAAGTATCTCTCGAAGGATTGGAAGTCAGTTCTGAATAAGGAAGGCCCCCCTCGGATGGAGTTCCAGTGAAGATCATGATCCTCTTTACTTTAAAAATGTTGTGTAAGTTGATTTAAATATTAGTTTTATTATATAAAGTGTGATGCATGTGTGATTCAAAAGTGTGAAGTATTTCTCTATATTTTTTATAATAATTTCATATAATAACTATCTGGTGAATTTAGTATAAGTTTGTTATACTATAACTAGTAATCAAGATAATCTATGGATCAATAATGCATATATAGTGTTGACATAATTGAAAAGCCTACGTACCTTATGTTGATCATTAGTGTTAATTAGACTCAAAATTTTAGTATTAAATGTGTAATATTTTTGCACAAAATTTTTGTACCATTGTTTGGGAGGGTATCAATTATTTCTTTCTAGATCAATTATTTCTTTTTAAGATTGATTAATGAACTATCCTACCCAACCAAACGAGTTGAGTGAGGTCACTATGGTGTCTTATTCTAGATGTCTATGTTTCTAGATGTTTATGGTGTAAAACTTTGAATGCATTTTTACAATCTTGTGATTTACTTAGTTAATGGTTTTATTTAAAATTTAATTTCCTTCATGAGTGATTTACTTTTCAAAAATTTTGCCTTTCATTTTCTATTTTCATTTCTTGATTTCTAGGTTAATTTTATTGCTTTCATTTCCTTCTTTCAAGAATAATTTTCCCTCTTTCAGTAGATAACTTTACTACTTTTTATAAGTAAAATATCAATTCCAATCATTTTGATAAGTAAAATATCAATTCCAGTATAATCTTGGTAACCACTCCAAGGCCCACCCTTCACAAACTAGAGGAAATAGCCCTAGATATCCAATCAACCCTAGTGAAACCACTAAGGAGGATTCACTTCACAAAAACAATAACTTCCTAATCTTATGTCGAATACACAAGCTACACCGAAGCCTAACTAGTTCCCTATCTATTCTATATATAATCTTAAAAACAAGTTAATGCAACTGACATTCAATACTAAACATATTTAGTAACAAACATACATGGTAAACATTAGGGAAGTTTAAATATGTTTAGGGAATGTTCTACCACCCCTAGCCCCACCCATAATAATGGAGTGAGATCAAGAAACTCTAGAAGATCATGGTAACCCACCTTCACCACCATAAGAACTCTCTAAACTAGAAAATAATGTTTTTGATGAAATAACCCCACCATTTTTATAATGTCTTAGTTTTTAGTGCCATGTAATTGAGATTGAATATGATTTATTAAGACAACTCAATAATCTTTGTATTAAAATTCCTCTCTTCTAGGCCATCAATGATGTGCCCATATATTCTAAAGATGTTAGAGACTTATGTCTATGTAAACCTATAAGTAGAATAAGGATCCCAATATAGTGCATGTGATTGGCCAACTAGCAAACATTATGCTGGGAAACACCCTATTAAAGAAATATTCAGATCTAGGATGTGTAGTAGTAACAATCTACATCCATGACCAACAGTTGTCCAATACATGGATAGACATGGGGGATAAAATAATTTTAATGACAACTAAAACTATGAATAAACTATAGTTTAATAATATTCATCTAACATTTATAATTATATAAATGGTTGATAGGTCTACAATCAAACCATAAGGAGTCATTGAAGATCTTGTCATTACTATAGATTCTTGAGAGTATCTTGTAGATTTCATTGTGTTATAACCAAAGTCTAATTTGGGTGGATACCCTTTTATCTTAAGATGACCTTGGCTTGCCACAATTTATGCCTTCATCATATTTATATTAGGTAACATGTTGATATCTAATAGAAACCACACTAATAATTTCATCCTCTATCATCCAGTATAACAAACATTGGCACTAGATCATACATTATAGTGTCAAGAAGATGAAGTAGACTAGCCTCTCTTGATTCTTGTATTCACCATAGACCATGTATGTACCTTGTTTGATTAGGAAGAAGATATAATTATATCTAATGTTATCCATAATAATTACCAAACTCATTTTATAGTTCTCAACCCCCTGTAATGTGTTGAGTGCCCCTTTTTTAGCCTTTAGGAAGAAGATAATTATGACTCATCTGTACAAAAAATATTCCACAAGATACTGCCTCATAGCTTTATCCAAACCAAATATATTATAAATATAGAAATTATCAAATCACTCTCATGGTAAATTTAAATCTCTCTAAGAAAAACATTGCTTATTAATAGCAAGTTAGAGTCAAATGAGGAAAAATACCTAGTCAACATTTTGCATGCAAAACTACATGATTTTGCATGGGATTATGAAGATATGCAAGGAGTCAACCTAGAAACATGCACACATCATATCTATATAAAAAATAATTGCCAACTAATCAGATAGCCACATTGTAGGATGAATCCATCTCTTAGAGAAATAGTCAAAGTGGAATTGCAGAAAATCTTGACCATTGGATTTATATATCCCATCTCAAATAGTGAATTGGTTTCACCATTGGTAATTATACCAAATATAAATATAGAATGATGTGTATGCATATATTATATGGAACTTAATATAATAAAAAAAAAGGATCACTTTCCTCTACCATTCATTGATTAGGTGTTTGACACACTAATAGGAAAGAAATATTTTGACTTTTTAGATGGCTTTAGTCGTTACAACCAGATTAGAATTTTTCCTAAGGACAATGTGAATACCACCTTCATTTGTCCCTAGGGTACTTATGCCTATGTTGTATTACCTTTTGAGATGTGTAATACTCGTACAATATTTTCAAGGGTTGTACTAAGTATATTTGTAGATATGGCTAATGAATGTGTAGCAATATATATGGATGAATTTATTGTTTATGTATAAACATTTGATGAGTGCTTGAGGAACATGGATAAAGTGATGCAACACTATCAGGAGCACCATTTGTATTTAATTCAAAATAAATACTACATGCTTATGATAGAAGGCATTGCCTTAGGCCACCATGTATCTGGTAAAGGAATTAATGTTGACTCTATAAAAATTAGCATTATAAAAAATATGCCTATTCTTTAGAAACAAAAAGATGTCAGGAGTTTTTTTAGGACATGCTAGTTACTACAAAAGATTTATCAATAATTTTATCAAAGTAGTAGCACCTTTATTTACTCACCTGACTAAATATGTTGAATTCATATGGACTCCTACCTATGATACAAACTTCAAACAATTGAAGGAATTATTGACCTCCATCTGTGTTTTACGTGTTCCTAATTGGAAGCTTCCCTTCCATATTCACATAGATGCTTTAGATATTGACCTAGGAGATGTGCTACACAAAAAATAAGAAGCATTTAGTTATGCCATATATTTTATAGGCAAGAACATACAAACAATAGATTTAAATTACATGGCCACTAAAAAATATTTCCTGGTAATAGTCTATGCTGTCAACAAATTTTGTCAATATATAATAGGGTATCAAGTCTTTGTTCAAACAGACCATGAACCTATTAGGTACCTTATAAACAAACTAGTTATCCTAGGTAGAGTGATAATATGGCTTATATTATTACAAAAATTTGATCTAACTATTGTAGGTGAACCTAGTAAGGCCAATGTCATGGCTAACTTATTATCATGATTACAATCCCCTTAAGAAGATACCATAGTGGATGACTGATTTCTAGATGAGTACCTATTCTCCCTCACCCTTACCACACCTTGGTTTACTAATATTGCTAAATAATTTATAATATGGTCACATCCACAATAATTCCTCTCTAAATGAAAAAGAGCTTTGATTCAGAAAAGTGGTAGGTATTCATGGTTTTCTGGATTCTTTTTCTACATTGAGCCTGACTCCATCATCAAAATATGTCTCAAAGAAGATGAAGTTCTAGATATCCTTAAATCCTTCCATGATGAACCATGTAGAGGGTACTTTCTAGCTAATAATACAATAGTAAAAATCTTGAAGACAAGATATTGTTAGCCCTCACTCCATAAAGATATAATAAGGTATACTTCTCATTGTGATAGATGTCAACATATGGGGAGACCCACACATTTAGATGAGATGTATTTATAGCCTCAAATTGTGCTTGAACCATTTGAAAAATGGGGCCTAGAATTTATAGGACCTTTTGATATAAAATATAATAACAAAGAGTACATCCTTATATGTACTAACTATAGCACTAAATAGATGAAAGTAAAGGCTCTTACACATGTTAGGGATGAGAAGATAGCACCTTTCCACTATGAATAAATGTTCACAAGATATGGTGTTCCATAAGAAATAGTCACTAATAAAAGACCCCAATTCATTACTAGTTTAATTATTAGCTTGGTCCAATAATACAAGATTAGTCTAATGGACAAGTGGAAGTCACCAACAGGGAGTTAAAATATATTTTGACCAAGACTATTAGTATGTCCCATAAGGATTAGGAGGCTAGACTTCTTGAAGCTATTTGGGCTTACAAAATTATGTGGAAGACCACTACAAGATTCACCCTATATGAGTTGGTCTAAGGGAATAAACTTTTCCTGTCAATTGAATTTGAGCACAAGACCATATGGACAAAATTGGAACTTAGGATGGATATATCTAAAACACAAAAATAATTGCTTATGTAAGTGAATGCCTTAGATGAATATAGATAATAGGCATTGAAGAACATAAAAATTATATAATAGTAGTGAATTTAATGGCATGATAGGTATATTAAGACTAGGAAATTCAATTTAGGAGATTGGACACTTCTTTTTTATTCAAAATATGAGGATCACAAAGACAAACTCCAGACCAGATGACATGGTCCATTTGAGACTGAGAATGTTTATCAAAATGGAGTAGTGCAACTCCAAACCATTGATATGGTAATATTTTGTCTATTGGTCAATGGCCATAGACTAAAGTTGTACAAAAGGCCACTCACTCAAGAGGAGTTTACCAAGAACATACACAAATAATTACAAAAAGGATAGAATGATGTACTAGATCAACATAATGTCTCACAAAAAAAAGGGAGAACCAGCCAACATATAAATGAATAAGGAGAGGACATCCTAGCCCTCCTCTGGCATGAAGGATGAGACCTTCACATTGTTCTTGACTAGTCACCATCATAGCTAACGTGGCAAGGATCTAAACTAAACATTCTACTTTAAACAATAGTTGGAGTTAAAAAGAACAATAATGATAACCCTTTTTGGTTATTATTTGTATTTTTTGTGTAAAAAATCCACCTATTAGCTATCTGTAACTGTAAAATGGGCCTAAATGGAAAACTAGCTCACTAGATATTTAGGGGTAAAAACCAAAACTAAAAATAAACAATCTTTTTAAGAAAAATTATTCATCCTCCTTTAGTTGGCAAAAGCTATTTTGTAGCTATTATAGGCACCTCCCTTACCATTACTATAGTCACCTTTTTTAATTAATATAGCTCATTATGTCATTATAGGCACCTCCCTTATTGATATTATAGATATTATGCTTGTCTAGAAATATTTTATTTTGAAGTTATTTTAGGACATATAATGATGTGGAACTTGTCCATAGTATAACATAATGAGCTATATTTTGAAAACATTGGAGGTAATATTAGAACATATCCAGCATGGCTTAATAGGGAAAGAAAATAAATAATTGTGCTACACATATGGAGACATTCAACCATATGTATGAAGTATTATAGGAATGGCATACACTCTATTTATAACTACTTCCATGTCATCATTTTCCATAAAAAAAACAACAAAAAATCCCAATAATGAAAACACTTGGGAGTTATTGGTAGTCTTTATTTAAAAACCAACTTGATGGCAGACCAAGTAGTGGAAAACAAACATTAATTGGAAAACAATCTTCTTGGATAATAAAGGGTAAAAACAAACCAAAAAAGACATGAAAATATGAAAACCAACAAATGGTTGCTTAATTTTGTTCTCTCATTTTCAACATAGTTTGGACTATAATTTCTCAAACATTTTTCTAGAATATTTTCAATTTGGTTGACATCAATAAAGGAAAGGAAAAATGAATTTATTCCAGGTTATTTAATTTTTTTATTTTGATTTCAAATTTACTTTTAATTTTTTT
>JARHVA010003167.1:1912500-1920000 GCA_037957365.1 Torreya grandis
TGAAGTATGCAGTCATAGGTAAATAGAAATAGACATAATCAAGATCTAAAGGCTTTACCTTTATTTATCGTATATGGATAGAAACATATCTTCCCTATTACTCTAAATCTACCAGAATATCAATTCATGTAGGAGTACATAGACAAGCATGATAAATTTTGGTCTACATCTATAGACATTATTAAAGTGGAAGATGCACAAATAGAATCTTGACATAATTATATTATTCATGATGATATCATTATGGTATGGTTTGAAAAAATATATAATATCAAAGTTTTTATAATTTTAAATTTAGTCCTCTTATGGGATAAATCACATGAAAATAAAGGATAGCATGATAAGTTCACTCCCTTTTGTACATATCAACTGTCTAAAATTTTGGGTAATAATGATTTTCAATCAAGATATCTACAAGGTAATGACTTGATGTTTCTAGTCAATGTGCAGTTCTTAAAGCATTTTTGCATCGCTTCTCTAACTAGGAATATCTATTAATTACTTTTAGTTATTATCTAGTGGTACAACTAGATTAGATTTCATGTTTTCCTATATTAGATTTCATTTTTTTATTAGATTTATTATACTACTTTCCTTGATTATAATTGATGCTTTCTAAATGTGAAACTATGACTTGCATGTATATTTTGAAGATTAACCTACATAGAGGTTATTAACTATTGTGGACATTTATGGGTATGTTCACCGTGAATGATGATCTTAAAACTAATGTATGCATCATTCCTAAATGGAAAGTGTTATTTGAATTAATTAAGTTTATCAAACCGTTGAAATTTACTCTAACATTTTCCTACAAATTTTAAAAACACCTCTCATTCTAAAATATCAATTGCACACTTAAATACGTAAGTTTTTTTAAAGTTAATAAACATTGAGGAAGGTAAAATATTTAATGCATATCTAATTTATAGTTTATTCCTTTACAACAAACCAATGGTGATTCCCAACCCTTCTTCGAAGAAAAAGTTTTGTAAAAATAAGAAATAAATTAAAAAAATTATATAAAAGTGTGATTCACGGAATCTTTACCAAGGCTATGGATACCTAGCTTGTAGTAGATAAATTATTAGAATGGAATTAGAGGTATCTCTATTGGGGCTATAAAAGCCTCAATAGTAATAGAGCAATGACCAACTTCCTATATTTTGGTGCTCAAATAAAAAATATTTTGAAATAAATAAGATCACTGAAATGTTTAATTTCATTTAACTCTTTATTAAAACTCTCACGACAAGGGGAATGAATATTCACATGATCACACATAATCGTAGGTTTGGGAAGGGTCAATATGCTACATGATTATGTTAAAAGACTCTTTCAATTTTTTGGTTTATTTATTTCTTTATGGTAATGTTTGAAGTTCTGTATGATGCAAAATAAGAAACTATAGGTTCTTAAATACTCATGTGTATTTCTGCATTTAGTCACCATTTGTTGTGACCAACACACCTAATTTTTAAAACTTCAAATAAGGACCCATTTGTTCTTATAGATTTCGTATTTATTTTCATTTATAGAATGTAATAACTTTGAATTTGATCTTGTTTAGAAAATAGTCTTGATTTTCATGGAGTTATTTTATGACTTTTTTAATTAGGGTATTATTCAATAAAAAATAATTTTTTATTATCATGGATGACAAAGACTAATAAGTGAATGTTCAAATCTATTTGGCTTAAATTATGGAGGTCATCACTTATGTGTATTATTTCCATGATTCAGTCTAAATATATATCAATCTAGGTCTTTATTTAGTGATATTTTTCTTCTTGGCATTCTATTATCTCATCAATAGTTTTTAAAAGAGAAGCTAGATAGGCATTAAGCCAAACCTCCTAGGGCAATGACATCATGCCACTTATATTATATCTCAATTAATTAATTAGTTTTAATAGAATTGACTAATATTATATCTATCCAAATGTTTAGAATAATATTCTCAATGAGATCTTTCCATGCGTCATTATCAATCTTCATCACTTATTATGATCAAATATTTTACATTAAAAAGGTGACAACTACACATGGAAACAAGATCAAGGCACATGGCTTAATATCACTACATCAAAGCTATATAATTCAAAACCAAGTTACCAAAATAATTTAATGTTTGGCTTGGTGAGATCTTACCACATGGAACCATCTTGCTACACTAATATACAATGTCAATATGATAGGTCATAGGGTTACAAATAAATCAATTGAGCAAAAAGGCACAATATCTCCCACTTAGAAAATTCAACAATCATATGTCACTTACTGATGTAGACACATATGTATGGCATAGTCAAATGCTACATGTCATCACATTGCTTCCTCATGTGTAAAAAAGGACATAGATATTTAAGGGAGGTTATGAACCAAGCAATCAAGAGAAATCATGATACATGTCCTCTATTGACACAAATAAACCCCAAATCCAATATTGATCTAGTCATATCCACACATAATATATATAGTGACCAATATCTATTTATATATTTATAATTTTGAACTATAGATGGATTTTTCAAAGGCTAATCAAGTGAACAAAAAATGAGAAGTAAAAACATGACACATGGCCAACAAAAATATCATGAAAGCATATGTCATAAAATCAAATTTAAATGGAAAGATAGTTGACATGGACCTTTGCTCTAAAATGAAATCCCACAAATGAAATATTATGTCATTAAATTCAACTCCCATGATTTCATTGATCATCCTCAACTCGACTTGATCTCTATATGTTTTCGAAGTACAAAAGATGACTAGAATCTATATCTCTATACCTACTATAGAATTTTAAATTTGAAAGCATAATTTTAAGATTAAGTACACTGCAATAAGGGATTTGGAAGAGAATATCCATCCATTTCTTATATTTTTCTTTCTTGCATTATTTCAATTATTAGATATAGTCTTCAAACCTAATTCGCTCGTAATCAAATTCCTTCACTATTGAGCTATGTATATAGAAGTAGAAATGACTAGACCATATATATATATATATATATATACATATATATATATATATATATATATATATATATATATATAGATAGATATGTATGTATATATATAGATATGTATCTATATATATATATATATATATGTATATATATATGTATGTATATATATATGTATGTATATATATATATATATGTATATATATGTATGTATGTATATATGTATATATATGTATGTATGTATATATATATATATGTATGTGTGTGTGTGTGTATATATATATATATATATATATATATATATATATATATATATATATATATATGAGAATGATTTACCAATACCAAATAAATAATACATTTGTGGCTTGTTATCTAAAAAATTAGTATGAATCCACAAAGTGTCTATGCAGCCATGGGTATTTCCTCTCATCAATGTCTTCTTCAATTTGTTTACCATTGCATCTTTTACCATTGATATATTTCACAAGATTCATATAATATATTTGTAGAATTAAAACTTGCACCAACTTTTGATAAGTATTATAGACTCTCAAATAGTCATATGATATATAAATTTGATACCATTAAAAAATGGTTAAATGAGAAATTTTTTAGATAAACATTAAAATCCTAGACAAGTAATCCTAATAACATTATGAAGAGAAAAAAAAATCCTATTATGAAATTTAGGAATGGATTTAGGATTGATATGGATCTAATGAATATAATTTATGTAAATATATATGTAAACTATGTAGATAATGATTGGGTCCCTTTGTTTTTAATTATATTGGATAGTAATAAAATTATTACTATTGGGGATGTTATTAGCCACAACTTAAAACAACATAGGGTGTCTCAAAATAGACCAAGTGAACATTTATATATGATGTCCTATTTATTAGATCTTGGATGTGCTACAATCATCTCACTAGGAGAATCCCAATGGTGACCAAAGAATGTAGATACTAGAATTTGTGATGAATTTTATATCTTCCAAATTTATAGGTTTAGAAAACATATGTAGAGGACTATATATATTTTACCCTCTTTTATACAAATAAATCAATCATAAACATATGAAAAAATTATCACAATAAATAAGGAGATCATCTAAATCACTAAGAAATTATTAGTATTACCCTAATCATAATATTATCAGAAGAAAAGGAACTAATGTTACTCCTTTATACCTTCCTAGACATGTGTCGGGTATGTTGGGTTAACAATAGATAATTTTTTATTTATCTATGAATGTTAGTGTTGATTTCAAAGCATCAAAACAATGGATTTTCCATGAAACACCCTTAAGGATTGAAAGACAACAATACATATATTGGAGTCAAATTAATGGCGATTAAAAGTAAAGACCAAAGTTTCACTTCATATTGATAGAGTATATATATTAAGAACCTTATGGGGGAATAACCTAGCATAGAAAAAATTATTGTGGAAGGTAAAAAGATAATTATGTCTTTGTTAGTTATTCAAATGAGTACAATTTTGTATAGAGATAAGATTACTGTGAGGTATGGCTTAAAATACACAGGGTTAAAAGGACTACTCAGATTGGTCAAAATATCCAATATAACCCACACATAAATAAATGTGATGTAATTTATATAATTAATTTTAAATAGGAACCTATTGGGTAGACTAATGAATAACTAACTAGGAAGATACTCAGAAAGATTCCACCTCCCAAATCTCCCCAACCACAAGTTTATACATTAGACGTGGTTAGTCCCTTAATCCCTCCTATCATAGCTTATTATGTTCTTAAGAATTTGACCCACTTATCCACCTCTATCCACATAATAATTATTAGTCAATCATTCACTTTTAGTTCATGTTTCAACTTGAACCATTCTGATCATTCAAGAAAAGAGGATATTGCCTAGTAATTTTAGTCATAAAAAATTTAATGAGAAATAAGAATTTACAAAGGAATATTTGGTAAAAAAAATAAAATATAATAAGAAAATTTATTAAAATATAAAGGAATTGAAACATAACATGATGTACTTAAAAATACACCTTTACAGGTTTAATTTAAAAATTCTAATTCTATCTCTTCTCCGGACACATGTCTAAAGGTGATTGAAACATGAGAACAAGAAGTTGTTGTAATTAATGTGGATATTGTAATAAGTTTGTTTTTTGATCCATCCAATACTATAAAAAAACTTCAAATGGATATATCAAACATTGTTGAAATGGATAGTGCAAACACTACAACAGGCATTACACAAGTTATAGTTCCAACTTCCCTTATTTTTGATGTTGCTTCAATTTATACTGATCAAGTTGTTACTATAGAATCTACTATTTTAATTTATTCCACAAATATTTATTATGCTTTATGTATAAATTTCAGTATTCTCATTGTTCCAAGTCCTTTTCTTCTATGTGATTCATTTGTTACTAATTCACCTACTTTCAAAGATAGTAACATTGTTTTGGATGATCTTGTTACTTCCTCAAACAACCAAAAACATGAACTAAGCTATTATTTCATAGTTTTAGGATATAATAAAACCTGATGGACCTTCTCCTATGGATTCATATGAGGACATAGCCTCATAAGGTCTATTTGATCTATTTCATACTCATTTGTTTACTCAACTAGAGATTTACATGCCCTTTGTTTATCCCATATATTACTCTATGGTTAAAAATATTTATGAATATCCTAATGTGTTTAAGTACATTATCCATAATCAACCTAATATCAAGATTTATGTAGATAAAATGGTCACACCTACACTGCCCACTTCATTTTCACCCATTCCTCTAACATTCATTGGACCTCCATCCACCATTCCCACCTCATCCCTAGAGACTTATTCTAGATTTGCACTTGTATTGGCCTTACCATTGATATAATAAAAAAATTTATAATGGTAGAACCATATTAGGCTTGAAATTAATGAAAGCACCAATTAATTGAAAAGGATGAAAACAACTAAAATGTTTGATGTTGGAAAGCAAATTGATGTTAGAAGAGAATAATTTTTTTTTCAAACAGAGAAGATAAAAGCTCAGTCTGAGTATTCTGATGAATTTGAATAAGACCCAAAAACTATAGTGGATGATATAGGTGGTATATTTACAAAATTTTTATGGTATATCATCCAAGTAAATAACAAATTTGAGTCTTATCCTAGGGTAGAAGTCTTATTAGATGTGCTGTAATAAGTAGATAAATATCCTCACATTGTTAATGGTTTAGTATGTTCAATCTACAAAGTACATTAAAAGTAACATATTCATTGGATAGAGTGGTAGTATTTAATGAAGCAATGAAGATTTTGGTTGCTAAGATATACACTATAGCCAATACAATAATGGATAAATCATAAATAGGTTTAATTTTATTAACACTCCCAAAGATTATATTATCCCTAATTTATGTGAACACCACAAAGGATGATCTCATGGAGTGGAATTTGATAAATAAGATTTAGTTAATCCATTTAATATGAAATAACATGAAGCCACTTAATTTGTAGGACTTACCCTAATCCCTTTCATTTATTCTCAACAAGGCTAAATAATTGATTTGACATATTGCAATAATTTACTTAAAGATTATGTTGAGCATTTTAAAATACAGGTTAAAGTATTAAATTATGAGAAATGAGACATGTTTATATAGTTGGACACATTTTCAAAGGAAAAGTTGATAAAGCATAGGTATTAAAGAATTTATTTCACATTGATATCATTACTCATAACAAGTTGATGGAAAGTATTATTACTTTATTTAAACTTCCCATCATTAAATTTTAAGTGATTAAATTTTATTTTAAATCATGTTCTAAAGATTATGAAGATAGGGAGTGAGAAAAACCAGATACAATAACTTCACACATTCAAAAAACCATGACTACACATTCTTTTACTATGCAGTTAATGATTGGGACTGCATAGTGTACCAATAATTTTTCTATATTTATTTCACTTGTAACAAAAAAATTAACTTATATTTAAAAAATAGTGGTATCTCTACATAATATTGTAGTAACTAGTTAATATATAGATGATGTCATGCTATCAACCCATAATTATGGCATGTCTAGTCACATTTACTAATTTAATTTAATTTTAGTTTATCTTCAGTTACCACCAATGGTTCTTTCTAGATGTCATAATCCAATTTTTGAGTTCTATGTTAATCATGTTTGTTTATATATTTTCTTTGGGAGTAAGTAAATTTTTGTAATTGGTGATCTAGATTAAGAACATAATTTATTTTTAGTATTTGTATATGCAATCCTATTTTGAATATGAGGTCGTGACTATCTAGAATTATACATATGTGTTTTTTATACATTGTATTGGGAATAATTTTTTCAAATTATTATAGATATGGAAAGTTTTATGAATGTTATGTGCATTTATGTGAATTTGATTTTATCTTCTAGCTTGTGTTTCATTGAGGAATTTCCATTACATTAATAGAATATAGAGTAGGTTGTGGGATTATTTTTCTGTAATTATTTTAATAGATTATAATGTTTGTCTA
>JARHVA010003167.1:1927500-1995000 GCA_037957365.1 Torreya grandis
TGAATGTTTATGGTTATAACCATTGAAATAATATAAAATTTTCTAAAAGACTTTAACCAAAAGAAACACCTAAAATATTGGAACCCTAGAATGAGTTGGAGAATGTTGAGGATTGAATTACAAAAACTATACGAGCAGTAAATAGTCTCATAAAATTATTGGGTAAAAAAGCATGTCCCTCATTCCCTTCTATGTTGACTATGCATATAATGATACTAAATAGTTATTAATGCAAAGAGATGGATTCAAATCATGTAACCACCAAACCAGGATAGATGTTTATCTAATCAAGATTACCAAATGTCTATGGTATCTTAATGAAATATTCAACCTTGCCCAAATGGCAAGTTGATGCTTATGTTGTATGGATTTCAATAGGCTACTATGAGTATTTTATACTATCATTTCTATGGTGGACTATGCTGTACCTGATTTAAGAATTAACCTTCATTATCTTATCTATATTGACTGCCATGCTTCAGGGATTTTTTTCACTATATTGGTGTCTTCCTTCTTTCTATCAACCATCACTCTCTAATTATTGCTCTTCCAAGGATCTATAATTTTTATTTCTTAAACAATATGGAATGGTATCTTCATTTATTAATATTTACTGACTTATTATATGGTAATCCATCTCTTGAAAATAATTAATCTACTCCTACACTAATTTATTGAATGATCTCACTCAATATATTCTTTTCTTATTCAAAGGCAATGCAAACTGCAACTACACCTCACAACACTTAAAATTGCATTATGAATCACTTTGATATCAATGAAGGAAAATGATGATTGAATAAAAATTCAATTGATGGTTTTATTAGTAATCAAAATCATATATATATATATATATATAAGATGAATGATAGTTACAAATCCTATAACAACCATTCGATCACCTAATTACTATTACACCTAAGTTTCCATCTAAATATGTAACTAATGCTATCTAATCAATCTAACTAGCACTATAACAGATTTCAGTAACTAAGCATTAATCAACACATTTTAACAATGTTATATTATCAAATTTCACCAACATTTTCCTCATTTTTTTTTGAACTTGTACTATTATTATTTATACATTGCAATGACTTATATAATCCATCTTAGGTATTGTTCCAATAAAATATAGTGAGCCTCATTTATATATTTACTATGACATGCTACTCCTATATGCTACATGATTCATATATAAATTATATAGTTATATAATCGTTTTGAGGAAAGCTAACTACCATATTACATTCCCCTCACTATTATCAATGGCAACATGCCATAGACATATGACCTACACACTTATAAATATTTCAGAATTTATAAACTTTCATTAAGATTTACATGGTTTAGATATACATTTGCATTATAATATTACACATTGCACCTATTTTTATAGATATTATACATAGTCAAAGAGCAAAAGTTACATTTTGAAAAATAATTCAACTTAAGACACATTATATGTGTATATTACATGAAAGTTGATGGAAGTTCACAAGTAAATAATCCAACTTATTTACTAGCAAATACTGATATTATATCAAGAAGCATCATTTTCAACAAGAAGCACCATTTTGAGCCCTTTTTCGACAATAATTATGTAATTTTAGTAGTGTGGTTGAAATTAAACACCCTCAATGGACTAACATAGCTTTATTTTTAGGTTGAGTTGTTTAGACCACTTCACCTATATTTTATTATACTATCATTTGAGTTGTGTGATTGAGATGTAACGATCTCAATGGTCATGTCAAAAATCACCCTTGGACTATATTGAGGGCTTAATTACCTTCCAATCTCCTTATCTAAATTTCCAAGGTCCAATTTTAAACTTCTCTCAATTCTAGTGCTTCATAATGAAGCATCTTTACCAAGTTAAAGTATCAGGGGGAAACATCATTGAATCAACATGTGAGTGTACTTCTTCCTTTATCTCTTTATTTTAAATAATTTCAATTATTCTAATTTAAAATTATATGAAATTAATTTTAAAATAAAATTCTCTTTTTTTATATGTCATACACCAAAAAAACACACAAATTGGGCTTGATCAAAGGGAAGATGTGTTATACACACGTAAGTACACATTTATTTCCTTCAACCTAGTAAATTAATATTTATGTATTAATATAGTAATGGGGTGGACAATGTAGTTACTAAAATACAAGTCATAAAAGAATCTTAGTATTTTATACTTGAATAATATATATATCATGTATCTACCATTCATTTATATACCTTTCTATTGCCAAAAGGATCGCATTCACTGTTTCATTATGTCTAACTATTTTATCTTATGCTCTTATCCAACAATTTTTGATGATCCATATCTTTTTCCATAAAGTAAAATCTTAAAACTTAGTATATATCCATAAATATTAGTTTCATATCCTCACTATCTACTTATTCTACCAAAAACTTAATCCCACATAGGGACACTTGCATTGATGAAAGTGTTTAGATTTTTTATTAAGTGTGCAGACCTCAAAAGTCATCTAATTTGAAAATATATTTTAATCCTATGATGGTATTATTTTTATTATTAAAACCTATCATGAGATATTTTCAAAATGTGTGGAATAAATTCAAATATAAGCATACTCATTATTAATCAAATAAATATCAAGAAACCACCTATTCAATCTCAATCAATCAATTGCGCAACTAATGTTTGCTACCTTATTCTTACCTATTTTTATATAAATTATATTATTAATCATATTACATGTCTTAATAATTTTTTTAAAGTTACAAGGTAGATCACTTCATGACTTTACATATAGTATATTGCACTATTATGCACACACAATCCAACACTGAGAGGATAAAAACATGATTCTGACATCCTCATTAGAGTATTCACTATGTAGGGAATGTAGATTGATTGAAGGGTCCTTAATGTTAGATAAACACCATGATCCTATTAAAACATTTTTTGAAGGTAAAAATACCTAAGGTGAATTTCAAGGGTTTGATCCATACATAGTCATTGAGAGCCTGCACACATGAATAAAATACATCAATTCAAAGGTAATTAAAAACCCATATGATTTATGTGTTTAATTTAGAATAAATTGAATTTTTAGTACATGATAATTACATCAAGATCAAAAAAAAAATTGATGCAAGTTTCATAGATAGACACAATTATCCACTCATCCATAAATAATATTTCTAAAATTTCATGACTAGATCCTAATCTTGTCCCTACCTATTTTCACGTCTTTACTTCTATGATATGCTTTCACATTTTAGTATAATCTAATTATTATCTATTTTCATAATTATGCAATCAAAATACCATTTTTCATGCACTTTATATATTTACCATAACCCAGCACTTCAAGTAATAATAATCATTTATTAAAATTTTTAGTTAATTGACCTAAACTCTATTATATTTTGACTCATTCTTGTGTATAGGATATTATAACCAATTAAACCTCCAAATATATTTAAAAATGGTTAAACACGTATAGGTTTCGTGTGATTCAATTAAATCTTATGTCCTACTCCTATGTTCTCAAAACTTGTTAACAAAGTCTTGACTAAATTTTTTATTTGGTTCAATAGGTCTTTATCAGGGAGATAATATTTCACATTACTTATTCATCATCATGGAAAACGTCATGATTATATCCTTATCAATGTAAAATTATGTAAATATCATTAAAAAATTTAACATTAACGATAATGTACAATTATCTCATGGATAGTTTGTGGATGATATATTTCTAGGAAATTATACTTCTATTTATGAGACAAAAATTTTGAAGAAAAAAAAGATTGTTGTTAGCATGGCTTGTAATAGGAGGTTAACCTATTAAAATAAAACATTTAATTTATACACAATTTGACTCATAGATAAAATAATATTAAAACAATTATTGGAATTCAATTATTTTCTCTTTCCATCAAATACGTAAGGATTCCCCTTGTTGATGGTCGTTGTAAAGAGGAATTTTTGGATAATATGATCACAACCTTATAAAAAAATTGGCTTCTTAGAAATTCAAATGGATCTATTGGGATGGAAAAATGTAATTCACTCAAGTTTTTCCCCAAGTAATATCAGTCTACATGATGTTAGTGACACAAGCTATAGCTAATGTTAAATCTAAAGTATATAAAATCTATGTGGAATGAACCTTCCAAGTCTAATAAAAATGAGCTAGTGAAATTAAAATAGTTATATATACCTATATCAAAATGGGTATTTTATATGATATTTGGTTCATGATGAATGAAGAATTTGGAGATGAGGTTCTATGAGGAGTCTATAAAGATAAAGATAATACTTGGATCATCTTATTCCAAAGATGGTATTTTTATAATGTAAATGATCCTACAAATATTTTTACAATAGATCATTGGATGTATGGGTCTGATATTTATAATTTATTTTTGAAATACCTGGATCTTATCTCTATGAAATTATAAAAAATGGCATATCTCTAAAATTATTTAAGGATCCCTAGTTTAGTATAGGTCCTCTCTACAATCATCATTCCTTCAGGATTTTAGAAAATAATTTTTCAAACATGTGGTTCCCTTATCTTCTGATTATTTGAATGAAAATCAATGTATATGGGGACCTTAGAAAACATATAAAAATCTAAGTCTTTCCATAACCAATTATTCCTATGATCTTCTAACTTACCTCAACTTCCTCATGAATTGTCAATATGTTAGTAGCTTAGACGATATTGATGGCATAGAATGGAATGAAGAGCCTTCAAGAGATTTTTTAGTTAAGCAAGGTTATAACAAGTCAATATCTCATATTAGTACACTAATATGGCATGTTGAAAAACTATGGATCACTTGGGGACTTCTTAAAACTAACATAAATATTTTTTTTACCATGAAGAAAAAATCAATTTTATTAAACATACTTTAAAGCATTAGTTTTTTAGGGGACCTCTTGTTGCATCTTCTATAAGAATAATTATGAATACTGAAACCACATTCTCATTCATTGCAATATTTCATAGATAGTTTGGTCTTGGTTCTTTATGAAAATGAAAAAAAAAATTGATGGCATTAGGTTGTATTAAGAATATTTTAATCAACTCAAAAAAAAAGGGAGGTGATCAAATAAAACCCATTTGGGAGATGGATCCCTTTCTAATCATCTATACCTTATGAATGAAATAAATAATGGAGTCTTTAGGAACCTATCCCTCACTGAATAAATCCTTACTCTTAAAATTGAGGTGTTCCTTCAATAGTTTTTAAGGATAAATTTATGCCTCCAAAAAATAAAATCACTAGATATGAATGCCATATTTTCTTAAAATGTAATATATTTAAAACTAGTTTCAACCTCCCTCCTTAAAATAGTAAAATGTTAATGGTTTCTTGGAAACCCATGAGTGACAATTATTTCAATCTAAATTTTGATGAGGCATCCAACGGTCAACAAAGAAGTTCATGAGGTTGAAACATATTAAAAAATATTCTAGGACAGGTGTTGTCATGTTATGCCTTTAAAATTTTGTTGTCTTAAATAAAATCAACTGAAGCACTAGCTCTTATCAAAGATTTGAGAATTATTTTTGTATCTAATTTAAAAATACTAATTATGGAAGGTGAATTTCTCTTGATTATCCATTCCTTTAAATTGATAATAATTATTTAGTGATAGCTCAATTCAATCATTCAAATTATTCTCCATGTCATTCCCTTTTTTGAAGATATTTCTTTCACCCATTACTATTGTGAGACTATCTCTGTAACTTATTTTATGGCTAACTTTAGAGCTCTTCACCTTATTCATAATGATGATTGGCAATATGAAGGTCCCCCCTCCTTGGGAAGAATGCAAAAAGTTAATTAAATAAGCACTTGACCAGCTTATAACTTTACATTTGAAGCTTTTTGGAATTTGGCATATTTTGGTCTTCTCATTCAAACTGGCAACAATGGAATCGATGTTTTAGTTTTCAAGAGTTTGTTGAGGTCCATGACAATTTGTTGCAGGGTGTTTTACGGTTCATTGGCATTTGGCACTAGTTTATTTTTTGATTATGGCAATGGTTTTGTTGGGTTTGAGGATCCTAAGGATACTTGGCTTTGGAGTTGGATCAAATCTTTTATGATGTTATGATGGTTTTACCTGTCATTTTCGATACATGGACAGATTGTGTTTGAGGAGCTATGCGAAGCTATGGTGGTTGTCTTGGGTTCAATTGTCGTCAATGTCTTTTTTTTTTTTTTTTGGCCTTAGTTGTGATTTTTAGATTAGTGCTTTTTAGATTAGTGCTTGGTGGTCATTTTAGTGGTCGGAGACCAAGGCTTTTGGTAGTGGCATTTTCTTGCATCCTCTAAGCTCTTCAATAGTGGTTCTTCCATTATGCACCCCTGAGCTATTTTCGGATGTGATTTCTATTATTAGCCAGTGGATTTTATAGTGCTTCCATTCTATTGTATTGCCTCTTGTTGTTAGCTAACTAAATTTTTTTTTTAAAAAAAAATTTTGAGGGCTTTCTATTCATCTTGTTCTATTCATCTTTTATCTTTATTAATTAAATATGCTTATCAGATTCGTTTGTACCATGGGGTAATGGCCGTTTTTCCCTTATGATTCTGTATTAAAGAATAAATACTATACAAAATAAAATGTCTTATCTATTGTTGTACTTTGCATGCTTACAATTACGAGTCTATCGACGTTCATGGTGTTAGTTATTTTGTGTTTTATTTTGGGTTCATACCGTTAGTTTATTTTATTTAACGTTAATGTTGATGGCGTTATTATATAAACAACGCAAAATTACCATATATGCAGTTATAAATTTTCAAGAAATATTGTGTGAAATATTCAATGAACAAGTTAAACTAATTATTCACATTCATTTGATCTGCTGTGGTGCAAACTTACTCAATAAAAGATGAAATAAAACGAAGACAAAACTTACATAGTAGCCGCAATCCTGGATCGTGAGAAAAACATTCTCCTTTTAAAAAGTCACTACTTTAGCGTTGAAAACTTGCTATTTATTTACAAACTCTAAATTCTATCCTAAATAAAACTATAACTACACATTTGTCAATGAAAAACAACTCTTTCACATTGACTATCCATGTAGAGTATAATATCCAGGAAATCATTAGGAATTCACCACTGATGTGCCCATATGATTCAAATAAAATAGGAAACGAAAAGGGATCGAATCTCACTAATTTCTTCAAGTCATTGGGAGACTTCTTTCACTGGGAGAAATTCTCTTAAAAAGCTGCAATCGCCTATGTTTTCCACTGTTTCGAAAATATCATTATCAAACATATCATTGTCTTCAACTTCGGATCGAACACCATCACTTCTTCCATCGCTGCTTTTGGGGAGGCTGTGGGACGTTGGGAATCGAACAATAATGTGGTTGATCTTGAAGATGATGATTGATCACGAATACTTGTAGATAATGATCTCTTTCTTCCAGTGAGGGACTGTACAACAGCACGGAATTCTGATGGGCTTCAATTAACCATTACACGGTTTGAGATATAAACTACCCGGGCAGCTTTACCTCTCCTCCGTCCCGTCTTCTAGAATCCTCCTGGTGTTGTTGAATCTGACCAGTGAACAAATCTTTTCTTCCATGAAATCTTTAACGAATCCACAGGCAATAGACTGCCTTCAATATATGACAGAAAATTATAAATACAGTAAATTAAAAATAAAAAAATTCCAAGAGATATTTATATTTAAAAGCTATCGGACGTAGAGAATAGGTTTAAAAAGAAAAGATCTTTTTAAGCTTTAGCATACCTTGTGCTATGCTGAGTGCCAATGCAAGTTAGTTTACAGAATAAAATACCACCTTAAATTCTTTAATGTCCGGTGGAGGTATTTTACCATTATTTCTTTAAAATTAATATGTTATTTCATTATCAAATTATATATATAATCTATTCTTTTGAAGGTTATATTTAATTTTTTTAATATTAAAATATTTAGAATATATTATTATATTTTTATATTTAAAATATATAATTAAAAAAAAATTAAATAATTTTTTTTTATAAATCTAATTTATATGAAAAAATACATTCTAAAAATGAGCTTACTTCCTATTTAATTTGTGACTAGAGTCCATTAACTTTAATCGTATTTATTTCATCTCTCTAAAATCAAGAAATCATTTCTTTATCAAATAATAAATTCTTTCTCTTTATTCATATTTATGCTTGCATTATCTTTAAAAAAATTAAAATATATATGATATATAATCTTTTATATTTAAAATTGTAGTTAAAAAAAAGAGTAAAATGTGTTTTTATAAATCTAATAGCTAAAACACATCCAACAATACATCCGGAAAATAGGCCAATTAATCGGTATCTCTTTAAAATCAACATATCATTTCTTTATTAAAAAATAAATTCTTTCTCTATTTCTACTTATATTTATTTTTTTACTTTTTATAAATATTTAAAATATATTATATTTATTTTTATATTTAAAATCTGACTCAAATAATGAAAAAATATCTTATTTACAAATTTGATATTTAAACCAGTTAAAACCTTACATCCACAAAATTGACCTACCTCATATAACTAATGTTTATTAACCTTGTTTAATTAACTCAAAATAAATATCTTCAATATATAATTATTGGTATGAATGTTTTATGCAAGTCTCATTAAAAATTATTTAATAAAATGATGATGATGATGATATATTGGCCTTTATCTTTTTAAAATTAACATGTCATTTCTTTATTAAACAATAAATTCTTTCTTTTTCAAGTCATATTTATTTTTTTATATTTTAAATATTAAAATATTTATTAATATATTTAATTTTGTATTTAAAATTTATGACTAAAAAATAATCAGAAAATATCTTTTTTAATAAAATTGATATCTAAAACACTACAACAATACATAGATAAAATGGACTGATTTCATGTAATTAAAGTTTATTAACCCTTATTTAATTAATTCAAAATAAATATAAGCCTCACAAAAATATATTTAATTTATAAAAAATATAAAAATATCATAAATAATAAATTTATATTTCACTTAAATATAAATTATTTTATTAAAATTTTCAACTCATTATTTAAAAAACAATCTTAATGTTTCATAAGCAAACTTATTATAAACACAACAAAATTGTAATCCTTGAACCAAAAAAGGTTGAAAATAAAAGCCTAGGCGGATACAACAAATTTTATTTTGAAGATTTTAGGTAATAATTTAAATTTTAAAAATAAATAGATTGGTAATTGTAAGTCTATTGGTGTAGGTAGTTGCAAAGAAGCCCAAGGGGAATTGGAAGCGATTCTATCCCAATTTAAATTCACACTGCTTTCATAGATAAACCAAATATTATTTTATTTGATA
This sequence comes from Torreya grandis, assembly GCA_037957365.1. Classification (NCBI taxonomy): domain Eukaryota; kingdom Viridiplantae; phylum Streptophyta; class Pinopsida; order Cupressales; family Taxaceae; genus Torreya; species Torreya grandis. The sequence goes on from JARHVA010003167.1 coordinate 1,936,861, forward strand.
AATATGCATGCAATGCATTAATCACATTTCATGAAATGATGTAATCATCCTTTTCCACGAAATGACATCCAAGAATTTGATACATCCCCTTCAACAAAATCTTGTATAATAATGTGATATTATAATTGTTACAGTTGATTGTGGATTGCATTGACCTAAGAATGTGTAAAATTCTACATAATAATATGATAAAAATTGCATTGACATTCAACTGAAACTCTATAATTATTTAGAATGTAATACAAAATTTATATCTCCATTCACCTCTCCCAATGCATAAACATTTGTCTATCCTTTCATTTCAATTTATGGAGGGTTTCAAGTGTATTATTCAAACCTTGTAAAATTTAAGATAAATTTGTAATAAAAATAAGTAAATAATAATTTAATGTAAAAGGTTCTCGTTCCTTAGTTTTTAAGGATAATGTGTTAATTCTATTTCAACTTTTGCTTTCTCAAATTTCAAATATTTAATATTTTATTTTTAATATGTGTGTGTGTGTGAGAGAGTGTGAGTGTGTGTGTGTGAGAGAGAGAGAGAGAGTGTCTGTGAGTGAGTGAGTGAGTGAGTGTGTGTGTGTGTGTGTGTGTGTGTGTGTGTGTGTGTGTGTGTGTGTGTGTGTGTGTGTGTGTGTGTGTGTGTGTGTGTGTGTGTGTGTGTGTGTGTGTGTGTGTGTGTGTGTGCGTGCGTGTGCGTGCGTGTGCGTGCGTGTGCGTGCGTGTGCGTGCGTGTGTGTGTGTGTGTGTGCGTGTGTGTGTGTGTGTGTGTGTGTGTGTGTGTGTGTGTGTGTGTGTGTGTGTGTGTGAGAGAGAGAGAGAGAGAGAGAGAGAGAGAGGGGTTTATAACATAAAATCATAAAATATTAGAAGTGATGTGTTTTAAAAATTATTATAAAAATATTATAAGAAATTGAATATCAAATTAATTAATTCAAAAATAAATAATATAAAATATAATTCAGTGGGGATAGCCTAGCGATATGTGCATTGAGTGTTAGAAGTGGGAGACCTTTGGGTTTATTTCTACCCTGACCACCTTTATAGCATCATTCTCACCTTAGGCTTCGATGGATCAGTGACGAGGGTCCCTGATGTCGTCCTCTAGTTAGCTTGGTTTTCAATACGATGGGGATCAGTAGGTAACATGAAACTTATGTTCAATGTGAAAAGGCTTCACAAGTGGTTATAGATGACCTATGGTGATCATTTGAATTGATATAATTCTTGAGGATGAGATTCCAAATTATGTCCAAGACCCGATTCGTAGCACTAAACTTTGAAAAAGCTATATTATCTAACAATATAAATTCATACATACATACATACATACATATATCTATGTATGTATGTATATATGTATGTATCTATACATTTAAAATTTTATAATTGTTGAATTCATAATAATAACATTGGTAATGTTTATAGTTAAAAAATTAAAGATAAAAAATGTACTAAACTATTTGTGAAAGAGTAATATTATTATTGGAATGCTTCATGGTATCATATATTATACAAAAATTAATAATAATACAAGAAGGATACATAAAAATGTAGTTGTTTGGTATTCACGGCTCAAACTCCATTCATGCAGACAACATAGGCCAACCTTCTAGAGGCCATAAATTTTGACTGATAGCTCTATTTGAGCTCTTCCACATGCCAAAATGATTATCCCAAAAAGCTTGATTATGTTCTAAGCCACTTTATTCACTTAGATTTGATTTCAATATTTTTCAAAGGCCAAACGTGATCATTTGAGGATCTCAAATCAACTTTTAATGATTTTTTCAAGAATTTTTTAAATTTAAAAATTGTATATATTTAGAACTCAAAGTCAACTTCAGTTGAATTTCATCCCATAGTCTAATTTTACTATTTAGTTTATTTTAGGAACTTTTTAGAGCTGTCCACACTTACATGTGAAACTTACCATAAATAATGGCTACTAAAAATAGACATTTTTTTTAGATTCTAATTTTTGTCAAATTTTTCATGTAGAATTTAATTTCTAGGTTTAGAATTTTTTAAGCATGATTAGGGTTTGTAATTATTTAAAGAAATAAATACAAATAAATTCTAAGTATTTTATCTAGATATTGGCTTATTAGTAATTTTTTTGTTCTTGATAGTTTTTAGGTTCATTATCATGGATCAGAGCAAGATTAAATCTTATAGGAGTAAATAATGGTGAGAGTATGAGGAAGTATGGCATAGGTGAACCAAAGTATACAAGAATTATAGAGGCAAGTTAAAAAATTAATAGATGTTATCACCAATCAAGTAAGGAGGTAAGGTGATGACAATGACAATACAAATTGTGATTAAAACAAATTCAACAAGAAGAATAGCAAGAGTAGCCACCAATGATGTATGAGAGGATGATTCAGGGTTTAGAAGGAATGAATTAATGAATCAAAGTTAATTTTATAGATTATGAAGGTAGTTTAGAACCATATGAGTTGATATATTAGATGAATATCATGGAGAAATTATTTGAGTGGAAGACCATGAGAGAAGACAAAAGGATAAAATTTACATGCACAATATTGAAAGTTCATGCAATGATTTCGAGGGATCACCAACAAAAAGAGAGATAGAGAAAATGTAAAGAGAATATTCATTCATGGAAAAGTATGGACAAGAAGATTAGGGAGAATTTTTTATATGGATTATGAACAAACCCTATACATAAGATAATGAACCCAAAAAACTATAAAGAAGAAAAAATTAGCAATAGGCCAAGATCTTGAAGCAATACTTAGAATTGATTCATATTGATTTATTTAAATAATTATAAACCAAAACCATGCTTAAATAATCCTAAATTCAAAAATTAAATTCTACGTTTAAAATACAAAAAAAAACTAAAATCTAATAAAAAATGTCTATTTTTAGCAGCCCTTATTTATAATAAGTTTTGCATGCAAGCACACATAGATATAAATGTTAATTGAAATAAAATAAATATTAAAATTATACTATGGGATGAAATTAAACTAAATTTAACTTTTGGTTTTAAACATATACAATTTCTAAATTTAGAAAATTCTTTAAAAAATCATTAAAAGCCAATTCAGACCCTAAAATGATCATGTTTGGCCTCTAAAAAATATCAAAATCAAATATAAGTAGATAGATCCACTTAGGAAGGAATATAAATTTCCAAGATGGTAATTTTGGCATGTAGAAGAGATAAAATAGAGTACGAGTCAAAATTTATCGCCTTCGAAAGATTAGCCTATTTTTTCTGCATCATTCTCATCTGGTTCAAAATAAATCAATTATTATGAGTTGTGTTGATTGTACTACTACCATTTTTCCTTGTCAATCTTCTTCATATCCCATTCTATAATCAAAATATTATATTTTTGCTACAATCCTTCCTACTTCACCAAATACTTGTTGTAATTCCCTTGCCTTATGCACATTGTCTTCATATAAAAAACCTGCACTAATTTTTCCTTTTCCTTCTTTGGAACCTGTGAGTCCCAATTTAACTCTTCATCTTCATCCATTTCATCATCTTCTCAATGGAATTCATGTAAATATGAAACATTAAATACTAGATATATATCAAAATTATGTGGTAAAAATACCTCATATGCATTATCATTGATTTTCTTCATAATTCTACATGGTTCAATTTTTTTTGTACTTTAAATTGATGTATGTGTCTTTTAAAAATATTTTTTTACTCAACTAAAATATTAGAAAATCTCATTCTTCAAATACTTTGAACCTTCTTCTAACATCTACTAATTTATATTTCTCATTGCTTTCTTGGAACTTTCTTCTTACTCCTTGCAACTCTGCATATGCTCTACAAATACTTTTACATCATCACTAATTCAATTTTTAATTGATAATTATACCAAATATAAAATACCCATAGGATTTGTTCCATAAATAATTTGAAAAGGTGCATTTCCTATTGATCTATTTATTGAATTTTTATATACAAACTCAACTTGTGGTAAAGCCAAGTCCTATTGCTTTGGCTTCTCTCCCACTATGCATCTCAATAAATTTCCTAAGCTCCTATTCACAACTTTTGTCTGTCCTTCTATTTTTTGGTGATATGCACTACTGAATTATATCTTAGTACCCATCTTCTCCACAAATTCTTTCAAAAATAACTTACAAATTTTATATCTCTATCTAAATAAATAGTTTTTAGAACACCATATAATCTCACCATATACATAAAAAATAATTTTATAAGTCTAGTGGCATCATTGGTTTTCTTAAATGTAATGAAATGAACCATTTTATAAAATCTATTTACCACAAAAAATATTGAATCATTACCTCTCTGTGTGTTTTTCAATCCCAACATAAAATTCATTCTCAAATCTATCCATTGTCCTAGTGGATCTGATAATGGCATGTATACTCTAGTATTTTGTGCATATATTTTAGCCACTTGGCATATTTTACACCTTGAAACATACTTTGTCACATCTCTCTTAATCCTTGGTCAAAATACTTTTTCTCCACCAAAGCTATTGTCTTTGTCTTACCAAAATGTCTAGCCAAATGACCACTATGTAATTTTTTTATTATATTGTTTCATAGAGACCCAACTAGAATGCATAATTATTTCCCTTTGAAGATATAACCTTCTTGTATAAGATACTCACCATGAACAACATCTGCCCCACTTGTTAATGAATTTTTGCATTGCTCAATGACCTTGTTAAACTATGGATCAGTATTATATAATTCTTTGATAACTTCATATCCAACTACTTCCTTCACCATTGTAGTTAATAATGCTACCCTCATGTTTAATGCATCAACTCCCTGATTGTATTTTCTTGTTTTATGTTTCAACAAAAAAATTTACCCCTACAAGAAAGAAACCCACTTTGCATGCTTACTATTCAACTTCTTTTATGTATTCACATACTTCAAAGCCTCATGATCTCTAAATAGTATAAACTTTTTAGACAACAGATAATTCCTCCAATGTCTTAATGCTTATACAATTGCATAAAGTTCAACATCATATGTAGAATACTTTGTTCTTACCTCATTCATTTTCTCACTGAAATATGTTATTAGCTTTGCTTCTTCACTTAACATAGCAGTAATTCCCACAAACAAAGCATCAAAATCAACCTCAAAAACTTTGTTAAAATATAATAATGATAAAATTGACCTTTATATAATCTTATTCTTCAAAATTTAAAAGCTTTCTATGGCTTCTCTAGTCCATGTAAATTCCTTCTCTCTCATGCAATCTATTATTGGTGCCACAATACTACAAAAAAATTTAATAATTTTTTTGCAAATAATTGATAAACCATAGAAAATTATTACCTCTATAATTATTTTTGTAATATGCCACTCAATAATTTCCTTTTATCTTTTCTTCATCAATTTTCACACCATCTTCTAAAAATACAAATCCCAAAAATACCAAACTATTCTACATAACCTTGCACTTCTTTAAATTTGCATGCAACTTCTCTTTTCTTAACAAATCCATTACCATTCTCAAATGTGTTAAGTGTTATTCTTTATTCATACGCATATAAAAATATGATCAAAATAAATAACCAAAAACTTACCAATATATTCACTTAGCAATGTTTTCATCACCCTTATAAAGGTGTTAGGTGAATCAGATAATCTGAATGGCATCACCATCCAATCATATAAGTAATCCCTATTCTTGAATGTATTTTTCCATTAATATCCTTCACAAATTTGAATCTAAAAATAGCCACTCCTTAGATCAATCTTGGTAAAATATTTTGCTCCTACAAGCACATTCATCATATCATCTAAATGAGGTATAAAAAACATATACATTATTGTAGTTTTATGAATTTCTCTACTATCTACACATATTCTCCATCATATATATTCTTTTGGAGTTATCCATGCTAGTATTGCACATGGACTCATGTTATTCCTTATCGCTTTCTTCCTTAGCAATTCAGTAACCTATTTATTTAATTCTTCATGTTTCTTTGTACTCATCCTATAAGCTACTTGATTAGGTAGAGATGATCATTGAATCAAATCAATGTGATATTGAATATCTCTATTCAGTGGTAAACCATCAGGTAACTCATTAGGCATAATATCTACATATTCTTTCAACACTCTTATTTCTTTTATTAGTATTCACACCATTTTATTTTTAATTCTTTTCTACTTAGTTATGTCCTTAAAAACCATATTTTCAAAACTATCACCATCTATATTTTCCTTATTATATTACCACCTAAAGTATACCTTGTTTGAAAAATATTTGTCCACATCCATGCATCACCACCTTCCTTATTTATGATTTGTTATTTCCATAGAGCAATCACTATTATCCTTAAATTCTCTAATATATGCTCCTATGATTTCAATATCTTTCTCCTCTATCTCAACCTCAACTAAATTCACTCTTGGATGATTGTTTTACCTCCTTTCTTGATCTTGGTAGTGTATACACTCAAACACTCTATGTCTTTCTACTCCACATTTGTAGCAAACATAAAAAATGTATTGATTTGGAAACCATCCTCTACCACTAATATTCCCTTGTCTTCTCTAAAATCCTCATCCTCTTTGTCGGTTTTAAAACCCTTACATATATCATTTTTTTGCCTTTCGACACCACATGATTATTCTCCTCTAGTGGTATTAAACCTACCTCTATTGGTGTTGAATCCATTTCATCCCCTTATTATAGGGGATTTTCCTCTTCTTGGCCTAATACCAGATGATCTTCTAAGATTCTATTTATTTTGATTTTTTTCTACCTTCAAATCTAATTGATAATCCTCTTAAATCCAAAATATTCTATGCATTCTCAATTCATCTTGAATACAAAATTTCAAACCCTTTACATACCTTGAAACAATTTATTTTTATGTTTCATCATTATCCACTCGTATAGAAAGTTGGTAATCCTCATCTATATACTCATATATACTATGATCCTTTTCATTTAAATTATGGAATATCCTATCCAATTTTTGTGCAAAATATACATGAAAAAATGTATCCCTTATCTTCTTTTCCATATTTTTCCATGAATTGATGTTCTCTTTACTTTTTCTTTGTCTCTCTTTCTAGAGGCTATCCCACTATATCATTTAAGTACCCTTAAATTTCACACATAAAAACTTTTATTTATAATATTCTCTCTTAATTTTCCCTCTGAAAAACTTATCAATGCTATTAATAGAAACTATCAACTCCTCTTGTTTTAAACATAATCCATAATTTGTAATGTCAACAATGATTCCTTCTTTCCTTCTCTCTAAATCATAAACTATCCACTTTTCCATTGATGGTAGCTATTTGTATTGTTCTTCATTTTACTAAACATAATTTTCATGATCTATTTTTTCTTCTATGTTAGCTTTCACTCTCTTTTGTCTTTGATTTGCGATAATTATAGTTAATTATTTTTATTACATCTAGAGCGATTACATAGTCATGTTCATTACAACAATTCTACCCTGTCCTCTCTTTATATCTGACACCAACAAGAATCTAAATTTCTTTGATACAAATAATGAACCCAAATATGATAAAGACAAAAAACACAATGTGCATAGTACACAATAATTATGAAATATTAACTTGTATTGATTAATATTGATTGAATTGAAATATTTACATATAAGTGCATGAATTAAAACTCAATTTATAATTGAAGTTGTTAGGCAAAATTTAAAAATCTAAAAAAAAAACAACCTATTATTTTTAACAATTATTATCCTTAGTAAGTTTCACGTGCAATCTTAAACAACTCTAAAAAACTCCACATATCTCCTAACATTAATTCAACCTAACGAATGAATTTGGAATAATGTTCATGTCTAGTTACAAAAATATGATAATTTTAAAAATAGACAAAACCTAAAAAAATATTAAAATTCAGGTTTAGACCCTTACATGGTTACGTATGGCCTTTGGAAAACCATAAAAACATATTTATATGGATAGATTGGATTATACCTAAATAATTTTTTTATATGGTCATTTTGGAATAAATGAGAGTTCAAATGGAGTTACAAATCAAAACTTTTGGCCTATAAAATTTTATGCTCTACATCACTAATCACCTCTAAAAATCTTATATTCTCAGTTGCTAGGCAGTAAAGAACCAATCAACTGACTCCTAAGTGATCAAGTGACATTTTCAAGTCGAATAATAGTTTCCTAAAATATCATAACCTTACCACTATTTATCATATGTATTTACAAATTTAAACATGGCTTCTACACTAGATTTTATATCATCTCACTAAATTTGAAAATATAATTTTCTATGTCGTTAATTAGCACTCTTGTTATTCGTTGTAGACTAAATAAATGACAAAAAGTATGACAACTCCTCATGGATTGTAATAGAATAGTGTAGTAGATTTTTTTTTAAATTAGATACTCAACATTTATTCTGTTATTAGATTACACCAAGAGAATGTAATTTGTAATTTTTAACATACTATCAAATCATATTACACTTTCATACATTTATAATAATAAAAGTTCTAATCATTACAATTAAATATAACATAACATAATTTCAAGGAAAGTAATTAGTTTAAAATATAGCCATAGATGGTACAATAATACAACTACTACTGTTGCAGTATAACAAATAATATAATTACATTTTTATTAGGTATTTTTCCTTAATGAAATAAATAGATAATATGTTCCACGGAGTTTTAGTTAAATTAACTCATGTATCTTTGATAATCTCAAGTGTACTCTCCAAGTAAGTATTTTAGTGGGGAAGGAGAGCATCATCCAAATTCTTTTCCAAACCAAGCGTAGACCATTGATCCCACTCACAAACCCCCATCAAAGAATTGTCCCTCCATGAATATGTAGATAGTAATGGCACAAGAATCTAGACAGACATAAATAAAAATATGTTCTAAAATGATATCTTACAAACATAGAAATCAGATTTATAAAATGACAATGTTAATCTAACATTACTTAGGCCAAACATGTCAAATAACATATGATATTTAAAATCAATCAATTTCATACACACCACTTGATTAGATTACCTTCATCTGTCATTGGTTATGTTAAATAAGCAAGTGAAGTTTGTCTCATTTCTTATTTAGAATCATCAATGCTAGATTTGATTACCATATAGTTATAACACACATGTTCATGTAATTAATTCTACTATCAAGGATAATAAGATGCTAATTATAAAATAATTACTATACATATAAATAGTCCATTAAATATATGATTGAATCTCACTTATATTATGTGTCTCATAAAAATTATTTATGACAAAAGAATTAATCTACCATATATGTATTACTCAAGTCATTTATGGATTCTATTTGTTTAAACATAAGATAAACACAAAAATTACCATGTTTATAGCATAAAAATCATCCCTCAATATGTTTGGCACTCATCATAGCTCTGAGAACTATAAGTAAGTCAAAGTAAGTGTTTTCCCATAGTAATAATGATTTACAAACACTTTTTTTACTCTATTATATTAATAAGTTGAGCTTCCACAATATAAATATCATATCACATACACATCTTGTATGCATAAATATATATGTACATATATCATTATATACATGTACCTTATATATATATATATATATATATATATATATATATATATATATATATATATATATATATATATATATATATATATATATATATATATATATCTATATCTGTGTGTGTGTGTGAGGTAGATGTATATAATGATATATGTACATATAATACACATCTTATATGCTTAAATATATATGTACATATATAATTATATACATGTACCTCACACACATACACACATGTGTCAGGAATCTAGAACAACAAACATGTTCTGATGCCACTAGTTGGGATCTTGCTCCTCAGAAAGAGCACAGTATGATTACCAAATATAAGCAATTGAATATGCAGAAATAACCAGAAACACAAGTAACTAGAATTCACCAATAGCACAGAATATGAGAGACAATACACTATCTTGTATTAACACTAACAGAAAAGAATACAACAAAGAGCCGCCACACTCTTTCACCTTACAGAGATTCGCCACACCTCAAGTGTTCAGTAATTCTTCTCACACACACTCTCCTACACAAAAATGGTCCCAACAACCAACTCACACACAGAATTGGTGTTCACCTCACCAATCAGTCAGTAATAACCCTGCCGGTACATCAAGCACTCTATAGCACTTCAAGCTGATCTCTCATGAACCTGTAACCTGCAATTCAAAGACCAAACTTACATGTATATCCGCAATGAGCTTGCAACAACCTGCAACTCACAGATCTTAAAACTAGAAGGAACTCTTCCTTTCTATCTCATGCCTTATACAATACATGCCAATGGGTCTATAAATAGATCCCTAACTCAAACAATAACTTAGACTCTTAATTTAGACAATAGTCCTCGCAGCACAAGACTCTAACTGGTCTCAACATGCAAACTCTTCATTCACTTAACTGACTGTCCGTGAAAGGAGCAGTTCTGGAACACACAGGCGACCGACGTCGGTCCCTGCTTGTCTGGTTCTGCCGATGTCGGCCGACTTCCTGCCGTCGCCGGTGGCCTTCTGCACTGGACTCTGTCGACGTCGGTTTTGCTGCCGACGCCGGTTCCTGTACAACTCAGCAACCATCTGTTCCTCAGTTTGTAAAGGTTGAAGCTTTTAGCTCCACAACCTAACAATCTCCCACTTGGAGATAAACAGCTGCAACCTGTACATGTACCTGTACACCGTCTAGTTTGTTACCTTGGCTATGTATCCATCTTCAAAATCACCCTTGAAGACCAACCACCACAAAAACCATGGTGCAAAACCTGTCATCCAAATTACCTACCACATCCTCATCTACAACCATGTAGAAATAAACCTGAACTTGCATAGCATGTGCACCTGCTACTAGTCCCTGTAAGAATCCACTGAACTGTCCTCCAATGGTTCTGTCCCGGATTGGCTCCTAACTTGTGACAACTCCCACTACTTGGGAAAACTCAGGTTTAGTACATACCATGCACTCAACCTCATTATGTGAATCAAGACACCTGTTCATAGAACTGTCTAACCATCGGCGTGCTAACCGGTTTCACACAATCATCCTGAAACAAAGTCAACACATGACCTACCATGTCTCTAGAACACACTCTTGCCAAAGAATCTTGCTGCTCCCAGATTCTCCATGACAAACACCTGAACTAGCTTTACCTTTAGTTCAGTAATACCTGTATATGTAACCCTGCAACAAGCACATCATACAGAAAATAGGATAGTGTAGCTAATACTATCCAACCTGGTGAAGAGAAACACAATGAATAAACCTCCATTGCCCTGCAGCTAATACAAGATCAAATACCCTGATCTTCCATCTCACGTATCCATTTCCGCTCTTCTTCATCCTTAACATCCATTTGTCTCTAAGTGCTTACTTCCAGCTGGCCACACTACCCAAAACACCTGTTTGGTTCTCCTCCAAGGAATCACATCCTCATCCATGCCTAGCTCCCACTGTTTCCTGGATCTACCTGTTTTGCTTCTTCAATAACTTCCTGGTCCTATGCCATAAGTGAGCAACAAGTAGTGTAAAGAAGGGAAATGACGAATTTAAGAACTTACTTACACCTTCAGTCCTCCATATGGATGCTTGAGACTCCATGACAGCTTGCTGTCCACCCAAAATTCATCTCAGTGACCGATGCCGGTCACATCTCAGTCTACAGCCAAACGATGTCGGTTCCCTGCGACTGCCTCTCCGCCGACGTCAGTTTCCCCTGGCCGACGCCGGTCTCTGTCTGCCCCGAGTCACCAACGTCGGTCTGCACATAGCCGACATCGGTCCCTGTCTGGACACCGATGCCAGTTTTCCTGCCAACGTCGGTCTCTGTGTTTTTCTTGTGAGACCTGAATTTTTCTCGCGAGCTCCTTTTGGATCAAACCCTTGTCCAAATCACCCTTGCTCTGCTTAGAATTCCTCTACACCTTGTGCTGAACTCTGTCCGTCACTTTCTCCTTGAAAACCAAGGCTTTCCTGTTCTTGTCACTAACATCGGATTCCTCAAGAAATCTCACCTTCTTCTTCTGCATACAGAAATCACGATCCATGCCTTCCAAATCCGAAAGCATATCCTTTGACTCAAGAACCAGCATCTCCTTTTTATCTATGTGACCAAGCCTATCAAGCCACATCTCTGAATCTACAGCTGAAGTAGATAACCCAGAAGAAGAATCAGTAAAACAAGTAGATAGATAAAGCGTACCTACTTTCCTACCTCTAGCTATAACAAGTGTACCCTTGGTAACCTTCCAAGAGTCCGCTGTGAGAGTTACTGTGCAACCCTCTTCACCCAAACTTCTAACAGAAATCAGATTCCGCTTCAGAACTGGGACGTGCATGACCTCCTTTAACACCCATGTGTTACCTGTCTGCAGTTTCAGCTTCACTTTGCCTTTGCCAACAATCTAACAAGACTTACCATCCCCTACACAAATTTCTCCAAAATCTCCCTGGACATACTCATGAAAAAATTCCCTATGTGGGGATGCATGAAAAGAGGCACCAGAATCTAATACCCAAGATTCTACTTTATCCAAAGAACATACCAGAGCATCCTGTGCAATGTAACCTGCAACATCTACTTCTTCTTCATGTTCTTCATGCTGATCTGTACCCGATCTGCAATCTCTCTTTAAGTGCCCTTGCTTTCCACATTTCCAGCAGGTTATTCTGCCATACCTGGACTTGGATCTCTTGCCCGTCTTCGACCTTGATCTCCCATGCTCTATCTTCTCTCTTGGCCTTCCTCTTCCTTCAACACTCAAAGCATCTCCAGATGATTCACCTGTGCTTTTCCTGCGTATCTCTTCGTTCAAGATTACACTCACAATATCATCCACTTTTAGGACTTTTGAAGGAGACACAGTATTAGAAACTGCCATTACCAAACCTTCCCAACTTTCAGGTAATGAACACAAGATTAAGAGAGCTCTTATTTCATCATCAAATACAATATTGACTGAACTTAACTGGTTTACTAAACCATGGAAATCACTAAGATGGCTATGAACAGATCCACCTTCCAACATTTGCAAATTAAATAAACGCTTCATAAGAAATACCTTATTCGAGGCTGAGGGTTTTTCATATAAATTTGCCAAAGATTCCATCAACTCCACCATTGTCTTACACTGTGATAAGCTGGAAATCACAGATGATGCAAGACTCAATCTAACAGATCCCAGAGCCTTCCGATCAAGAACCTCCCATTCTTCATCTTTCATATCCAAGGGTTTGCTAGAAACCCCACCCAACGGTAAGTACAAATCTTTCTGATACAGATAGTCCTCAATCTGCATCCTCCATAATTGGTAGTTCTTGCCATTGAACTTTTCTATTCGTAGTTGACTGCTTTCTGTCATTGCTCAACTCCCACTCAAACAGAAACCCTGTGAGTAACCTGTAATTAAAACACACTAACCAGATCTACACCAATCTGTTAGTATCCCAACCAAAAGCTCTGATACCAATTGTTGGTATCAAGCTTAAGAACCTACAACCAAGGCTCTGATACCAGTTGTCAGGAATCTAGAACAACAAACATGTTCTGATGCCACTAGTTGGGATCTTGCTCCTCAGAAAGAGCACAGTATGATTACCAAATATAAGCAATTGAATATGCGGAAATAACCAGAAACACAAGTAACTAGAATTCACCAATAGCACAGAATATGAGAGACAATACACTATCTTGTATTAACACTAACAGAAAAGAATACAACAAAGAGCCGCCACACTCTTTCACCTTACAGAGATTCGCCACACCTCAAGTGTTCAGTAATTCTTCTCACACACACTCTCCTACAAAAAAATGGTCCCAACAACCAACTCACACACAGAATTGGTGTTCACCTCACCAACCAGTCAGTAATAACCATGCTGGTACATCAAGCACTCTATAGCACTTCAAGCTGATCTCTCATGAACCTGCAACCTGCAATTCAAAGACCAAACTTACATGTAGATCCCCAATGAGCTTGCAACAACCTGCAACTCACAGATCTTACAACTAGAAGGAACTCTTCCTTTCTATCTCATGCCTTATACAATACATGCCAATGGGTCTATAAATAGATCCCTAACTCAAACAATAACTTAGACTCTTAATTTAGACAATAGTCCTCACAGCACAAGACTCTAACTGGTCTCAACATGCAAACTCTTCGTTCACTTAACTGACTGTCCGTGAAAGGAGCAGTTCTGGAACACACAGGCGACCGACGTCGGTCCCTGCTTGTCTGGTTCTGCCGACGTCGGCCGACTTCCTACCGTCGCCGGTGGCCTTCTGCACTGGACTCTACCGACGTCGGTTTTGCTACCGACGCCGGTTCCTGTAGAACTCAGCAACCATCTGTTCCTCAGTTTGCAAAGGTTGAAGCTTTTAGCTCCACAACCTAACAACATGCACACACACACATGCACGCGCGCGCACACACACACACACACACAGACACAGATGTGTGTGTGTGTGTGTGTGTGTGTGTGTGTGTGTGTGTGTGTGTGTGTGTGTGTGTGTGTGTGTGTGTGAGGTACATGTATATAATGATATATGTACATATATATTTATGCATACAAGATGTGTATGTGATATGATGCATACAACATTATTATAATATATATATATATATATATATATATATATATATATATATATATATATATATATATATATATATATATATATATATATATATATGTTTTCATACATATATCAAAACATGAACATAATTTGGAACTGTTTACATCAAAATATCAAGAAATTAATACCACAAACAAAACACGTTTTGAATTAAAATTGTATTTCATTTACTAATATTCACTTCATTAGTTAACTTGGCTAGAAAATTCATGACTTGTTTACAAGTGGATAATTACTGAACAAACTATCATATAGAATATTAATTCAATGCAAAAATATCACATATAATTAAGTTTACAATAAAAATACAAAGGTAATGCCATTTTATACTGTTTACCTCAAAAACATAAATCCTACGGTGCTTTTAGTTTGACCTTCGATTAGTTAGAAACAAGATAGTGTGAAAAAAATGTGTTTACCTAAATAGAATTGAGTTCAAAACACAATATGAAAATAAAGATAAAAATAAAGTTCCTCCTATAATTTGATTTTTAGCATATAGGAAATGTAGTTTCCTTCATACATTTTCCATTTAATTTCCACATATATATACATATATTTTGATGTGTATACTTATACACTATATAGTATAAATTTTATTACAAATACACAAAATAAAAATACCTTAAATTTATATCCATAATTATATTTTCTAAATATACTACACAACCAACCAACAAATATACCTCAGAGTTAAATCCTATACACAACTATAGTTTTTTTCTTCTATTCCACAGGTTAGATTCATAACTGATTACTATGCATACCCCTGAAGTATTTTAGTATATCAACTTATCTATAATTTATGAGGATTCCATGTATGGATTATAACTCAATTAGAAAATAATTTTATATTTATATGGCCCGAATAGTGAGTATACGTAGTCATGTACGACTTGGTATAAAATACATAGGCATATAAAAATATAGGTATGTAGATTTGCCTTATGAATGGTTTTGTATAAATATGTTCCAATTTAACTACATATAATCAATTAATTTTCTATATTGATAGACATATTATAGGCTTAGTTGATCCTATTCAAATAAAACATCTTCTATCATTAACTATTCTCACATACAAACCAATCAATATATTTATTTTATTCTTAGAGTTTCTTTCTACATTTTTAATTTACCCAATCATAATAAAAGAAATGGTTATTATAGAATTCTAACAAACTAGAGATAAACTCAAATTCTATATAAAACAAACATGTAAGAATTTTAAGATGACACAAACCATGAAATAGAAGTTGGTTTGTTCTTTCTTCTTATCAATCTTCCATTCCAAAATCTATTATTTGCATTATTTACCTTCTTCTTTTTGAACTTTCCTTTAATCTATCATTGTATCATCAATAGTCTCAGCTTACTCTCCTTCCAGTATCCCCTCATCTTGCCATACTTCTTATTCTTATTCTAATCTCTCTTCAAAATATTTCAATTCTATGTCTAGATCACAACTTTACCATTTTGTTTTCAATTAGCTATCATTGATTTAACTTGAGCTTTAGTTATTATAAAAAATTATGCATGTTAACTCTATAGCTTTCATGGTTTATTTTCTCACTAAGAATATTCACTTAAGTCATTATATAAATGACAATTTTAGACCCTTAATACTCAACATAATTACATGCAATGGACTTAGCAGTTGAAGTTAACATTATTATTATAGTTAAGTCCTTAATCTAAATGTAAATAGTAATTATCATTTTAAAATATAAATTCAACAAATTAGTAATTCAATTTATAACATAAGACTAATGCCACTTTCATTTAAAGTCTCTAGTTATGGTTAATTTCATAAGATATCAATGCCACTATTGACATTAACTCAAAAATATTAACTACATTCTAATTTTGAATAACAATGTGACTATGGAGAAATAAATAATCAGATTTTGACCATAATCAAATCGTATTACACATTATAATATTTCCTGACACACAGAGATGTTATAATAATGTGAGAATTTTCATTATCTAATCATAGATTTTATATTAATGCCTTGACTATTTATTTTATGTATAAAGACATCAAGACAATGATATTTATCAAATATCATTTGAGTCATTGTGTTAGAAAACTACATTAGTGAAAACATCAACAAAATAATCAAACTAAAAGTATATTAACACTCAAAACAAAATAACTATCTAAATCAAATAAAGAATTAAATAAGTTATTTTATTATGGTGTGTGTTAGGTTACTATCAATTCCTTTTTCATCCCACACTCATCCCATCTACACCATATTCTCTGATGATGCTCTCCTTCTATCATGTTCTTAGAGAAAAATTGATCTTGCATCCATCTCACAACAAGTAGGTACTTAGTCCTAGTCATAATATATATCAAAAAAAATTTACACATAACTAACAAATATACATACATAATATACAAAAATACTAAAATATAACTGTCACATGATCAATCCATTATGTAAACTAATCAGAATATCACTAGTTTATAACCATTATATGTCATAAATATCAAATCATAGCAAAAATAATCAAATGATAACCATAATAATTCATGGATTCAAAGGTTATAATATTTAGGGTGAAATCTGGATGGAATATCCTCCCCCTAAAATTGGTTATGGTCTTGATGACACTTATTTAAATAATAATTTTGATTAACAAACAAAGTTGAATATATATATGGAAATACCCTATAAAATTTAGTATAATCCTTAAGAGTAGCACTATCCTTAGTGTATTGGTGACATAAGACTTTACACTTTGACACTTCTTTATTATATAATCAAAGTTTACAAATATCAATTACTTTGATTAGCTCTACCATGACCACTCTAAGATCTAAACACTATAAAGCATTGCAATCCATAACGTGTGAAGTATTAGCTTTATATATTTTAAAATAAGATACATGGAAAACATTGTGTAATAGAGCTAGGGATGGTGGCAATTCAATCCTATGCACTAAAGTATTGAGCATTTATAACACCTCAAAGGGTCCCACGTATTTTGGTGATAGTTTCATTGACTTCTAAAATTTAATCAAGCTCTTCTATAGCTTAACTTTTAAGAATACTTTATCACCTATATAAAGCTGCATATCTATCCTCTTTAGATCAACATAACTCTTCTATCATTGGTCTCAAACAATATTTGGCTAATTAACTTGACTTGTTCTTCCATTTTTAAAAGCATTTTTGGTCCAGAAAAAACCCTATCCTCTAACCTATCCTAACTAGTTGGTGTCCTTCACCTTCTTCTATAAAATGCATCAAATGGAACCATATTCAAATATGATTGATGTGAGTTATTTTATATAAACTCAACCAATAAAAGATAATATTCCCATTTTTTTTGTTTATCCATGTAATACATATGAAGAAGATACTTGAACACCTTATTAATTTACTCAGTGTGACCATCAATCTCTAGTTGATATTCGATATTGAAGTTTAGCTGCATACCTAGATATGAGTTTATAGTTATCAAAAATATATAATTAATCTTTATATCTTGATCCAAAATTATTTTCTTTATAAATCCATGCAACATATATACTTCTTTTACAAAGCTCTTTACAAGCATCGGTACATCATTTATCAAATTAGCTAGTATAAATTTAGACACCTTGATTAGTTTATCAATAACTACCAAGATCAGATCATGCCTATTATATGACATTGATAAACCTTAGATAAAGTCCATACTAATATTCTACCCCTTCAACTCTAGTATTTTATGAGGATATGATAATCTAGTTGGATGCACATGCTCTAAATTCACTCATTAACATTCCAAATAATGTGACACATAGTCTACCACAACTTTCTTCATTCCTGCATAGAAATAAAAAGGTCTAAGCTCCTTCATGATCTTTGTTACATTAATAAATCTTGAATATGGAGCATTTTCTAATTACTTTAGTAATGTGTTATGGAGATTCTCTCAATCTTGCACATACATCCTTCTATTTTAACAGAAAATGTCATCAATCTCATAGCTAAATCCTTTACACAAACAATTCTAAGCATTCTCAAAAAAATAATTTCTAACCTAATCATAAAATTTGTTTCCTAGTGAGAACTCATTCACACAATCCCTTAAAATACTCTTCATAGTAGCCACGAATACTTTGTAACTTCTACAACTCAAGGCATCAGTTACTATGTTCTCTTTACCTTTGATGTAATTTATTTCAAATTCATATTCAAACAAAAACTCTAACTAGTGCCTCTAATGAGCATTCAAATTTGGTTGGGTTAAAATTTATTTGAGTCCCAAGTTATCGGACTTGAACTCAAATGGTTTTCCCAATAAATATTATCTCCAAACATGCAAAGCATGAATAATTATTGCAAGTTCGAGATCATGAGGAGTAGAATTCACCTCATAAGGTTTTAGCTTTCTATATTCATAAGCCACCAATACACCATCTTGAATAAGGACTCCTTTTAGTCCCTCTCTTGATGCATATGTGATAATTGAAAATTGATCACTAGGATCAGGAACTACAAACAGTAGTCCTGAAGTATGCCTTCTTTTTAATTTTTTAAAATCTACTTCACATTTTTATAACCAAAAAAATCTTTGGTTGTCCTATTTCAAGGGGGTAATTAGACTAGCTATCTTGGAAAAAGTTGGAATCAACATTCTATAATAGCCTACTAATGTCATGAACCTTTTTACCTCATGCACAATCTTTGGAACCATCCACTCCATACTATCTCTTATCTTTGTTGGATATATAGAAAAAACATATGCATAAATAATATTTCATAGATATTGATCTCTCTCCTATAAAAATTCATACTTAGATAGCTTTGTATCAAGCTTATGCTTCCACAAACATTGTACAACCACTTCTATATGATGAAGGTGATCCTCTTCATTCTTAGAATATATAAGATTGTCATCCAAAAAGACTTAAATAAAGTGATCTAGATAATCTCTAAACAACCTATTCATTATATTCATGAATGTTATTAGTGCATTAGTCAATCCAAAGGGTAACATTGCAAACTTATAATTCCCATAATGAGTACTCAAAGCTATCTTCAAAATATCCTCATTATAAATCCTTAATTGATGGAATATCCTTGAATTTCATCAAAAATATCATCTATATGAGGTAGAAAATACATGTTTGGGAGAGTTCCTTTATCCAACATCCTATAATTAATGAAAATCTAAACATTACCATCCTTCTTCTTGAGAAAGATCACCAGTGGACCCCAAGGTGGCACACTAGGTCTGATTAACCCCTTTGAGAACAATTCTTGGAGTTGAGCCTTCAATTTATCCAAATAAATAGTTTTCATCCTTTATAGTACCTTAAATTATAGCTCCCATCTAGGTATGATATCAATAAAAAAATCAAACTCACATTTAGGAGGCAATCTTGTTAATTATTCCAAAAACACATCATGAAAATATTTTTAAAATGGGTGATATTTGAGAGATAGTTACTTAGGTTCATCCATTTGATTTATCTAGATGATAAATCCTTTACACCATTTTTCTTGAGCCCTCTTGAGTTGCATTGCATAAATCTACCTATGTGTCAACTCCTTTTTCTCACTCTAAATCTGTGTTTGATTTCTAAAATCATCCAAGCACTCAAACTTCTTCATGTAGAAGTCAATTTTGACCTTGTGGTTTTTAATCTAGTTTACTCCTAGGATCACATCATATGATCCTAGTAGTGATACAAATTGATCCACTACTATTATGAATTTGGGCAACCTAATCTTTTCTTCAACTACACACTTGTCAACCATGAATTTTTAGTTATTCTCATACTGTACTAAACATACATCTACCATAAATATATGTATTCTAGAAAATTTACTAAGCATTCTAAGATTTATATAAAATTTAGTAGCCCTTGTATTTATCAAAATAGAAAATAGATGTTCAAATAAATTACTTGATAGTTCTATGTGTGGTGCTTGAAATTTGGCTTGCTAGTTATCAATTCCTACATGAATACACCCCTTAAAAATTCACTACTAAGGATTATGACCTTTTCTCTTTTACTTTTCTTTAGTGCATTTATGAGAATAAAGTTCTCCTCCACAAATAAAATAGCCTCTATGTGGACCTTTTATATTAGTATGTAGGTCTCCATTGAAACCACCTTTGAAACTATTTCCTAGTTTATTATTGTTTGATCTATTGTTGAAATTGGAATTCTAATTCTTGAACTGACCCTTAGAGTCTCCAATCCTCTATTTCTATTTTTTCTTCTTAAAATTATGATTATTTCTTAAGATTATGATTATAACTTCCAAAACTTTTTTTCAAATTATCCATGGCTTGTAAAAGAGAATTAAACTTTTGATCCTACTTGATTTCCTTCTTAAAGACCTGGTCCATAGTATAAGGTCTATGAACATCTACCTCTCCACTGATCTAGGATTTTAATCCCATTACCCATTCATTAATAAAATCCCCTACTTCAGATTCTATAGATCTATGAGATTCTGATCAAAATAAAGCTATAGAAGTCACCATGACATGAACAATGTCACAAAGTACTCCCAAGTAGTGGTGATTGAATTAAGGTTCATTTTCATCTTCTTGGACCACCATGTGGCTTCCTCACCAACCAACCAATATGCTCTCCAAACTTCTTTAGTGACCCCATAGTAGTTTTGAATATCAAAATACTTATCTATCTCTATTAACCATGCTTCACCTTCATCACTTAGGATAATCCCATTGAACTTAGGTGGAATTACCTTTTTCATGTCCCTAGACAACTCTATAGTTACCTAAGTTCTCATTTATTATCTATTTTCTTTCTCAAAGTTATGATCACTAGGTTCTTCCTATTGTTATTCTTCTCCATGTCTATGAACTTCATGTTCAAAGGCTATGATTTGATCCCTAGTATCATTTATGTTTGTAAATATTTAATGTAACTTTTCTACTTATTTAGTGGTAAATTAGTTAGGATCAATTGCAGGGTTATTATTATTGACATTCAAAGAAACCTCACTCGACATTCTAGTTAGCATCATTACTCTATCTTTCAAAATATAAGAATACAAAAATATTAGTAAACTAATTAAGTCCTAGAGTTAAGGCCTTAGCTCTGATACCACATGTGACAACCCCTCATAGATTGTACTAGAATAATGTCATAGATTTTTTTTAAAAATAGATACTTGACATTTATTTTTTTATTAAAATATAGCATGAGAATATAATTAATGATTTTTTACATACTATCAAATCATATTACACTTTCATAAACGTATAATAGTAACAGTTCCAATCACTAGCATTTCGTATAACATAACATAATTGCAAGGAAGTAATCACTTTAGAATCTAGCCATGCTTAGTACAATAAAACAACAATATAACTATTGTTGTTCCATTATAGTAAATATCATAATTTCATTTCTATTAGACATTTTGTCTTAATACAATAAATAGATACTATTCTCCATGGAGCTCGAATCATACTAGATTATGTATTTTTGACAATCTCAAGTGTAGTCTTTAAGCAAGTACTACATTAGGAGGGAGAGCATCATCTGAGTGATTTTCCACACCAACTACATAACATCAATCCTTCAAATAATCCTCCATCATGGAATGGTCCTCCCTTCAAGGATAGGTAAATATTGATGTAGGAATCCAGAGAGACATGTTATTTCATAATGTGCTATAAGATTTATACCACATGATGTGTATCACAAATAAAAATATGTTCTAACATGATATTGTACAAACATGAAAATTAAACATATGAAATGATGATTTTAATCTAACATTAGTTTGACCAAAATTTTCAAATAACATATGAAATCTAAGATCAATCAATTTTATACACACCACCCAATCAGATTACCTTCATCTAGCATTGCTGATGCTAACTAAACTAGTAAAGATCAACTCACTACTTAGTTAGAACTATCAATACTAGAATTGGTTAACATATATTTATAACGAACAAGTTCATGAAATTAATTATAGTAGCATGTATAATTAAATGTTAATTACAAAAAAAATACTATGTATATATTTAGTCCATTAATTATATGATTGAACCTCAATTATATTATTTATCTCATAAACAATATCTATGATAAGAAAATTAATCTACCATATGGACATTATGCATGTCATTTATTGATTTTATTTTTTTAAAAATATGATAAACACAAAATTAACATCTTTATAACAAATACAATTCCTAAACTTGTTTTGCCCTCATCACAACCAAAATAACTATAAGTCAAAGTAAGAGTATACCCATAATAATATTGATTGACAAAATTTTTGTTTACTCTATTATACTAATAAACTGAGCTTCTAAAATATAAAGATAATATAGGTTACTCACATTCACATACACATCTCGTATGTGTAAATATATATTTACATATATCATTATATATATATCTACCTCGTATATATAATAATTGATATTCATGAATGTATAAATACATATATTATTATATATATATGTGTGTACCTCATATAGATAATAATCTATATACATATACATATACATCAAAACCTATAAATAATTTAGAATTGTTTACATCTGAATATATAACAAGACATACCACAAACAAAGCTTGTTCTAAATTAATCTTGCTTCCATTTTCTAATATTCACTTCACAAGTAGTTAACTCAGCTAGAAAATTCATGAATTATTTACAAGTGTATAATTCCTATACAGCCTATCATAAATAATATTAATTCAATGAACCATAAACATATTTAATTCATTTGACAAGAAAAATACAAACTAAAGCCATTTTATAATGCTTACCTCAAAAACATAAAACATATGCCTCTTCTAGTTCGATTGCTCACTAGTTATAAACAAAAGAGTGTGAAAAAAGATATGTTTACCTAAATAGGAGTGAGTTGAAACCAAAATATGGAAATCTAATGAAAAAATAAATTTCCTCTTATAATTTGATTTACAACATAGAGGAAACATATGATATGGAGCATTCTACAGCAGTGACTATTATATTCTACATATATTTATGTGTGTATACTTATACACTATACACTCTACATTTAATTAAAAATACACGAAATGTAAATAATTTAAATTCATATCCATACATATATTTTCTAAACTAACAACACAACCAACTAATAAAATATACCTCAAAGATAAGTGTTCTATATAGCTATGATTTTTTTGTCAGTCCACAAGCTTTACACATAATTGATTACTATGTATACACCTCAAGTATTTAAGTCTATCACATTGTCTATAATTCATGAATATTCCTCATGTAGATTATAATTAAATCTAAAAATACTTTTATATTTATATGGTTTGAATACTGAGCATATGAAGCCATATATGACTTGGTATATTATTATTGTGTCCTTTATTTCTAAAATATACAGGCATATAAACATATAGGTATGTAGATTTTCCCTATGAAGGGATTTGTATAAATTTGTTGCAAGTTAAATTTATATATTCAAGTATTTTTTTAAATTGATAGCCATATTATAGGCTTTGCCGATTCTATTCAAACAAAATTTCTTCTACCTTTAACTATTCTCACATACAAACTAGTTAATATATTTATTTTATTCACAGTGCTTCATTGTACATTAACTTTACGTTGTCACTATACAAGAAATGGTCATTACAGAATTCTAAAAATTAGAAGATAACTCAAATTCCATATAAAACAAACACACAAGAATTTTAAGATGCCACAAACATGAAAATGGAAGTTAGTTTGCCTCTTCTTCTTCTTCTCAACATTTTATCCAAAATCTATTGTTTGCATTATTTATCTTCTTCTTTCTGTACTCTCATTCACTCTATAACCATACCATTTATATTCTCACCTTAGTCTCCTTCCATTCTCCCCCCATCTCACCATATTCCTTCTTCTTATTGTAATCTCCCTTCAAAATCTTTTAATTCCATGCATACACTATCACTTTACCAACTTATTTTCAATTAGCTATCATTGACTTTACTTCAACTTTAATTATTATAAAAAATTATCAATGTTAACTATATCAATTTTGGGATTGAGTTTCTCACTAAGTCCATTTACTTAAGTTAATCTATAATGATAATTTTAGACACTTAATACTCAATGCAATTCCATGCATTAGATTTAGAACTTTTTAACATTACTATTACAGTTAAATTTCCTTAATTTAAATGTAACCAATAATTATCTTTTCAAAATTTAAATAAATCTAACTAATAAATTCATTTATAGCATAAGACTAATGCCACTTACATTTCAATTCTCTAGATAAATTTAATTTTATAGGATATCAATGAAACTATTGACATTAACTCAAAAAGGTTAGCTACATTTTAATTTTGAATAATAAAGTCACTATGGAGAAATCAATAAAAAAAATTTTACCATAAGATAAT
Source organism: Torreya grandis (assembly GCA_037957365.1). NCBI lineage: Eukaryota > Viridiplantae > Streptophyta > Pinopsida > Cupressales > Taxaceae > Torreya > Torreya grandis. The sequence continues at coordinate 1,961,939 of JARHVA010003167.1, forward strand.
CCTATTGTACATTATAATCTTTCATCACACATAAAGATGTTATAGTAATGTTAACGTTATCACTATCTATTCATAGATTATATACTAATGTGTTGACTATTTTTTGTACATAAAGACATCAAATCAAGACAATGATATTTATCAAATATCATTTCAATCAGTCATTATGTTAGACAAAAAAATTAGTAAAAACATCAATAACATGATCATAGTAGAAGTATATTATCTCTTAAAATAAACTATCTAAACCAAACAAATAGTTAAACAAATTAAACTACTATATTGTGTATTTAGTTACTAGAAGTTCTTTTGTCATCCCTCAATCATCCCATCTATACCATCCTCTCTAATGATGTGTTCCCTCAATCATATTATGGAAAATTAATTAATCTTACATCCACCTCGTGACAAGTACGTAGTTAGTCCAAGTTGTCATCATCATCATCATGATATATATATATATATATATATATATATATATATATATATATATATATATATATATATATAATGATGCATAACTAACAAACATACATCCATAATGTACACAAACAATAAATTAAGACTATCACATAATCAATCCATTATGTAAAATAATTAGAATAGGTAATAAATCTCAAAGAAAGACAATAATAATCAATTTATAACCATAATAATCCATACATTCAAAGGATATAACACTTAGGGTGAAATTAGGATGTAACACAAACTAAAAGAAATAAATGATACATTACATTAACATTTTAGATATAAATTATATGAAATTTAATTCATAAATTTTAATTTAAAATTAATATGACCTAATTAAACTAAACCATCTAATTATTCATTATGTTAAAAAAACATTCTTTCCAAATGTATATATCTTAACAATCCATGCAGACTAATATAAATAGTTAAAATATCTTTCCACTATTCTGTGAAAAATGAATACTCTTACAACATAATTCTTATAGGTAACAAACTCACTTGAATAAGGCCACAAACATTCAAAAATATAAATTAGCACATGCCACTCTATTTTTTGATGATCCATGATTTTACGAACACTTGGATGATCTTTTATCAAATACATGAGGTTTATAAAATATGAACTCTACCTCACATAGACGGAATAAGTGGTAAACCTACTCTTTTTACCATGAGTTATAATTGTCATGATGTTCCATTTCAATACACTAATTACTTTATTTGATTTTTATTTTTTCTTTTCTTTTCCATTTCCAATTCTTTCTTCCTAGTTTAAATTTATTTCTTCTCTTCTTACATATACTCTACTTTTTTTTATATCTTATATCCTTTTTATTTCCATCTTTTTGGTATTAGAACCACCACACTCTCCTTCCTTTGTGTTATTATACCCATCATAGTCCATCCTCCTCCACCAAAGGTGCATCCTCTTTTCTCTCCATTCTCTTTTGCATTGAAACCCACCTTTGTCTAACCACCTCCACCAAGATACTAGTTTTTGCATCACACTATCCATTATTTTCTTAAACCCACCACTGAGAAACAAACTCCTACTAAATCATTATTGGATTTTTGTACTTATTATCCAATATGTTGTTGGATTATTTTAATTTCCATTCTTTGCTATTTTTACCTCATCTTCCTCAAGGATGCCATATCCTTCACAACTTCTCTCCTTACAAACAACACCTCAATTTTGGCTTGTTCATTCATAAAAATCTTGAAAGTATCTTCTTCTTCAATAACTTGTTCATATGCTTCTATTGATATGAAAATAAGATTGTCCTACTTACTTTATTTATTGAGTGAATAATTATGCACTTATTGCTTCATCTCTTCACCTTGAAATGAATATTTAAATAGTTTATGTAATAAAATGAGAATGGGTCCATTTAATAACTGAACTTATCTCTATGTTTTTAGGTTAATCATACTCCCATGGTCACACACTCAAAAATTAGGCATATTTTATTAACTTAGCACAAAACATGTATTGCATTCAACAAATTTCTATGAATAACATAATGAAAACTAATAATAACGCTCTCAGACACACACACACACTTTCTTTTAAAGATTTATTACATTAGAAAAAAATGTTCTAGACTCTCATATAGTTCCTCATAAATTAACACAACTCTTTACTCTACTTCTGAAGTGTTCTTCTCTAACACATCTCATCCCTTTCTCAAAAACTGACTTCTTTCTATAAATATATTATCCCCTTGATATCCAAAGCTTCATCGAGTGTCTCTTTAAATTCATTGAACTTAAAATAATGTACATTAGTTTGGAAATATTAATGTTTTTGAATAAAATGTCAAATTATCAATAATGACTCCTTCCATACATTTAAAAATAAAGATAGTCATAGATAATTGTTAAAAATCACTATTATAATAGTTAAAAATTTGAATCTTGGCATGTAGTAATAATACTAAATCAACAAGCACCTCTAAAAATATTATCTTTCTAGGTCATGTTTTGATAAATAACCAAACTACCAACTCTCTATTACTCAAATGACATTTTCAAGATGAAAGATAGTTGGAAAAAGTATCATAAATTAATTATATCTATTAAATTTAGTTTAAAACTTTAAACACCAAATTTAAACTACATTTAATGAAACTAAAAATTATCAAGACAATAAAATTACCAATAGGCCAAGATCTCAAACAATAACTCAAACTTGATTTTGTATTAAATGACTTGAAATAATTATAAACCCAAACCATACTTAAATAATCCTCAACTCAAAAACTAGTGTTGACATGCAAAATTTGGAAAAAATTAAAATATAAAAAAAAATCTTATTTTTAAAATATCTTGAAATATTCCAAAAATTTCTTGAAATATCTTAAACACTATAATTATACTATGGGAAGAAATTCAATTGAATTTGAGGTCTATTTATAAAAACATACAATTTCTAAAAATGAAAAAAACTCAAAAAAAAATTAAATTATAATTGTAGACCTTGAAATGATCACGTATGGACTCCAAAAAATATCAAAAACATTGCTAGGTAGGTAACAATTTTTTTGATATGGTCATTTTGGCACATGAAAGAACTAAAATTGAGCTATAGGTCCTAATTTATAGCCTTCAAAAGGTTGGCCTATTTCTCTTCGTCATTCTCTTCTGGTTCAAAACAACTCAGCACCTGTGAGTTGGCCCGATTGTACAACTACCATTTTTCCTTGTCAATATTTTTTAGATCCTATTTTGTAATCCAAGTGTTATATTCTTTCTTCAATCCTTCCCACTACACAAAATACATATTATAATTCCCTTACCTTATGCTCATTGTCTTCATATCCAAAACCTACACTATTTTTTCTTTCTTCTTATTTGGAACCTATTGCTCCAAACTTGCTTCTTCATCTTCATCATATGCATTATCTCTTCCATGTTATTCATATATATCTAAAAAATTAAATAATATATATATATATATATATATATATATATATATATATATATATATATATATCATTTTTTTGTGATAAACTCATCTCATATTTATTATCATTGATTTTATTGACAATCCTGCATGGTCTAATTTTCTTGTACTTCAACTTGTTGTATGTGCCTCTTAGAAATATTTATTTTCTAAAGTAGACCATTATCAAATCTCCTTCAAATAACTTGGATCTTCCTCTGACATCTACTGCATCTTTATATTTGTCATTACTTTTTTGCATCTTTCATCTTACTCTTTGCAACTATTGCATATGATCTGCAAATGCTTCTGTATCATCACTAATTCAATCTACAATTGGAAATTAACCCAGATCTAAAATACATAGTATTTTTTCCATAAATAATTTTAAAATATGACTTTCCTATTAATCTATTCATTGAACTACTATACACAAACTTTGCTTATGATAAAGGCAAGTCCCATTGCTTGAGCTTTTCTATGACTATGTATCTTAAAAGATTTCCCAAGCTCTTATTCATAAATTCTATTTGTCCATCTATTTGTGGGTGACATGCACTACTAAATTGTATATTAGTACCCATATTCTTCCACAAAGTCCTGCAAAAATGACTTAGAAATTTCATGTCCCTATCTAATGTAATGGTTTTTAGAACACCATGCAATCTCACAATATCCTCAAAAAATAATTTTCCAACTCTAGTGGCATCATTGGTTTTATTACATGGAATTAAATGAACCATTTAAAAAAAACTATCTAAAACAACAAAAATTAAATCATTACCTCTATGTGTGTTTGGCAATCCCAACACAAAGTCCATACTCAAATCTATCCATGGTCCTCTTAAAACTAGTAATGCAATTTAAAGTCAAGTATTTTGTGCATGTGGTTTAGTCACATGACATATTATACACCTTGAAACATATCTTGTCACATCTCTCTTCATATTTAGCTAAAAATACTTTTCCTCCACCAAAACCATTATATTCATCTTGCCAAAATGTCCAGCCATATCACCACTTTGTAATTCTCTTATTATATTGTCTTGTAAAGACCCAACTGAAATGCACAATTATTTAGCTTTGAAGAGATAACCTTTCTATATAAGATATTCATCATAAAAAAATATGTATCCTACCTATTAGTGGATTCATGCACTATTTAACTATCTTACCTAAATATGCATCAATACCATATAATTCTTTGATAAGTCCAAATCCAACTACTTCACTCACCATAGTAGTTAATAATTCTACTCTCATACTTGATTCATCAACTACCTTAATATGTTTTCTTAGTGTATGATTCAACATAAACGTATACCCCTACAGGAAAGAAACCCACTTTGTGTGTGTACTATTCAATTTTTTTTTATGTATTCACATGTTTTAAAGCCTCATGATCTGTAAATAGTATAAAATACTTAAGCACTAGGGAATGCCTCTATTGTCTTAATTCTTGTATAATTTCATAAATTTAAACATCATAAGTAGAATACTTTATTCCTATCTCATTCAATTTTTCACTAAAATATACTTTGGCTTTCCTTTTTGACTCAGCGCAATACCAATCCCACAAATGAAGCATCACAATCAACCCCAAACACTTTGTTAAAATACAATAATGCTAAAATTGGCCTTCTGGTAATATTTTTCTTCAAAAATTCATATCCTTTTGTGGCAACTCTAGTCCATGAAAATTCCTTCCCTCTCATGCAATATGTTATTGGTGCCACAATACTACTAATTTTTTTAATAAACATTTTTTGAAAAGCTAGTAAATAATGAAAACTTGTTTCCTCTATAATGATTTCTGGAATAGGCCACTAAAAAATGACCCTTATCTTTCTTCATCCATTTTCACATCATCTGTTGAAACTAAAATTTCTAAAAATACTAAATATTTTACATAAACTTGCACTTCTTCAAATTTACATATAACTTCTCATTTCACAAAAAAATTCATTACCATTCTCATATGTTTTAAGTGATCTTATTTAGTCTTACTAAATATCAAAATATCATAAAAATAACCACAAACTTACCAATATATTATTGTGACACTATATTCATCACTTTCAAAAATGTGCTAGATGTATTAGAGATTCTAAGTGGAATCACCATCCACTCATATAATCCATCTCTAGTCTTGAATACATTTTTCACTCATCTCCATCACGAATTTGAATTTGATAACAACCACTCCTTAGGCCAATCTTTGTAAAATATTTTGTTCCTGCAAGCACATACATTATATAATCTAAATAAAGTATAAGAAACCTATAATTTTATTAATTATTATACTATCCACACACATTCTTGATCCTCTATCTTTCTTTGACATTAGAAAAGATGGTGTTACGCATGGACTCATACTCTCTCTTATCACCTTCTTCTTTAGCAAATCAGTAATCTGTTTATTTAATTTTGCATGTTCTTTTGGAATCATCCTATAAATTATTTGATTGGGTAGATTTGATCCAAGAATCAAATCAATGTGATGTTGAATATCTTTCTTCGCTAGTAAACCATCGAGTAACTCATCAAGAATAATATCTGCATATTCTTTCAACACTCTAGCTAACTTCGTAGTTATTGGTACCATTTTTGGTTCTTCATTATTTGCTACTAATGCATAAGAACATGCTACCATCATATCTTGGATAAATTATTTAGTAGAGAACATGGTTTTTGTCTTCTCTTCCTCCCTAATAGTTAACAAAACTACTTTTTTACCACCTTTCCAAAAAGTATAAGTATTCTTTGCTCCATCACGAATTACTTTCCTATCGAATTACCATAGGCTTCCTAATAACACGTGATGAGCATCTATCATAATAACATCACACCATATTTCATTATTAGAACTTTTTATTATAGAAAACTTGATTAAGAACCTTATATCTACTATAACTTGATTCCCTTTCTTAAACCATAAAATATGATAAGGATTTAGATGTTTTTCACATTATAGATTTAATTTCTCAATCTTTTTTCTGAAACCATATTTTCACAACTACAACCATTTATAATTACTTTATATACATATCCACTTGAAGTACATATTGTTTCAAAAATATTTGATTGAAGCCATGCATCACCACCTTATTAATTCTACACTTGATCCTTCCTTAAAGCAATCATGGTTCTTCTCATCATCATATTCTCCTTAACATGTATTGGCACAACTTTAGTATTCTGCTCTTCTATTTCAGCCTCAACTAGATTTACTCTTGGTTGATCTTCTTTCATCCCTTCTTGGTCTTGATAGTGTGGAAACTTAAATGATCTTTTTCCTCCTTATTCAAATCTATAATAGACATAAGATCTATACTAATTTGGAAACCATTATCTACAACCACCATAACCTTATCCTCTCTAAAATCCTATTTCTCTTTGTTGGTATTGAAACCATTGCCTATTATCATCTTATCTTTCTATATCACATGACAATTCACCTTTATTGGCATTAAAGCCACTTCTAGTGGTATTAAACCCACCTCATCCTCTTATTAGAGGAGATGTGCCTCTTTTTGAAATAGTAGATGTCCATCTAAAATTTTGTCTATTTTATTTTTCTTTTACCTTTAAATCTAATTGACAAGCCTCCTCCATGTTACGTTTTTTTATGGATGCTGAATTCATCTTGAATAAAAAATTTCAAACTATTTACATAACTTGCAGCCTTCTTCTCTTCTATTTTATCATTCTCCATTCATAGGGAAAGCTTATAAAATTCATCTATATACTCTTATATATTATGATATTTTTGCCTCAAAGTCTAAAATATTCATTATAGGGTTTGTACATGATCCACAAGAAGAAATTTATTCCTCGGCTTCTTCTCCATCTTTTTCCATGAATTAATCTTCTCTTTACCTTTTTTGTCTATCTTTTTGTAGGTGATCCCACCAAATCATTGCATGACCTTTCAATTTTATGTATGCAAACTTTAGCTTTTTGTCTTCTCTCATAGTCTTCCATTCAAAGAACTTCTCCATGTAATTCATCTAATCTATCAACTCTTATGGTTTTAAACTGCTTTAATAATCTGAAACATCAACCTTGATTACTTTATTTTTTCCTTCTAAAGCTCAAACCATCATCTTTTCCATTGATGATGGTTTTTGTTATTATTCTTATTCTTATTAATTTCCTCATCATGATTCGTGTCTTCCTTAACACCACCTTATTTTGTCTGCTAATTGGTGACAACCTATGTTTATTGTTGAGTTTACCTTTGCAAATTTTGTATAGTCTGGTTCATTTATGCAACACTTCCTCATCCTCTTGCCATTTTTTACTCCTCTAAGATTCTAACTTGCTCTAATAATAGATAATGTAGCTAAAAACTATAAAGATATGAAATAATAACTCAGAATTGTTTTGTATTGAATGACTTTGAATTATTACAAATTCAAACTATGCTTAAATAATACTCAACTCATAAATTAGAGTTTACATGAAAAATTAAAAAAACCTAAGATTTTAAAAAAATGTCTATTTTTTAAATCTTCATAAATATCTCAAAAATCTCTCGAAATATCTTAAACACTATAATTAGACTATTGAACGAAATTCAATAGAAGTTGGCATTTGGTTCTAAAAATATACAATTTCTAAAAATAGGAATATCTGAAAAATTAATTATATCATAATTTTGAATCCTTAGATGATCATGTATAGCCTCCAAAAAAATATAAAAATATTTTCACATAGGTATAATTACTTAGAAAGAAAATGAATTTTTTGATACGATCATTTTGATGTGTGGAAGAGCTCAAACGAAGCTACGGGACAAAAGTTATAACCTATAGAAGGTTGACCTATTTTTTATGCATCAACATTTTATATCATGTAACCAAATTTTGAAATTCAATTTTCTATTATGTTAAGGAACCCTCTTATCAAATGTCTCATATTAAATAAATGATACAAACTGATGGAAACATATTTTATATTAATCATGTAACTCTAAATTATTTAATATTTAATGAGCTTCTTGTAATTATTAGGTAATATCACCTCACAAAATGAAACCATCTAACTATTCACCATATTAAAATAATCATTCTTGCCAAATGTTTGTTTTCTAATAGTGTATGTAAACTGACAAAAGTAGACAATGGATCTTCAAACAATTTTACAGTAAAAGAATATTTTTACAATATAATTCTAAAAATTTAACATACGTATTCCAACAAAATGATGAACATAAAAATCTAAAATAATACAAAAAAACTTTATTTTTAGTTGATACAAGATACTCATATAAATAAAACACAAATATATATTTTATGAAAAATGAAAATGCTATTATTTAAAAATATATATTATTTATTTCAAAAATTAATATTTTTATTAAAAAATATGGATGACTCAAAACATTCATTTTCTTAAAAACACATTAAATTAATCAATTTTGAAACATGTATTTTATTTATAAATATTTTTTAAAAATGTAAATTTAAAGAAAACGTACAATGTTTTTTCTTAAATATTCAAGACACACAATTATGGGAAAAGTAGAAAACCACAGTATTTCTCATCTCCCGAGCATTCAAATGTATATATTCCAACCAAAACTTATCGTTTTCAATTCTTAAGATCTCAAATACAAAAATATGGAATGAACTGATGAGATCAAATCTATTTGATTTATTTTTGTTAGTAAAGCTTGAAAATATAATAATCTGAATATTTTTTTTGTTTTAATTTTTTTTATTATTATAAAATGAATAAATTTAAAACATAATTTATATTATTTTTAAAAGAAAATAATATTTTTACATTGCTAAGATTCTAAATTAAAGAATATTACTAGAAAAAATGATTATTTATTTTTTAAAGTTTTCAAATATATACTTGAAGTAAATTTTTTTTTTTCATTTTTTAATCTTTTAGTTTCCAAAATTTTGAAATTCATATATTGGATTAAAATTATAATTATTATTTTTAAGTTTTTGAAAAATATTTATTTGAATAAAAATATCTTTTACAACACACATATCTCAATTAAAAACTATTTATATTTTATTTAATTTTTTATATCTACAATTTTCAAAAACTAAAAATATATATATATTTCACTTATGATTTTTTGAAGTGAAATAAAAATAACTATTCCAAACACATTTATTAAAACATTATTTATTTAAAAACAAATTTATTTAATAACAAACTATTGAGAAGACTCTTTAATCGCTCCTACGGAAGAGTTCTTTCTCGGCTCAAACACACACTACAATATGACTAAGAAGATTATGAATATTGAAATATTTCAACTACAAATCAAGCCAGGTTTGAGAATTTATGTAAGTAATAAAGATAATATGTATTGAATTTATAAAATAAAATTAAAACAATATAATATACTATGTATGTTTAAATTATTTAGATTTTAAAGGTCTATTAAGATTACAAATATAATTTAATCTATTCCATTGATTAGAAACTAAGTATAAGTATTCAACGCAAATACATGCCAAGTCATATGATATAATTTTTTTTTAAAGTACATTAGAATTACATATATAACCTAACCTAGCCCACTGATGACAAACCAAATACAAATATTCAACGCAGATGCATGCCAAGTCAGGTGGCATATGTCATTTATGTCATACCAATAATTTGAAAACCCCTACATATATTCAAATTATAGATAAAACAAAAAATCTATTATAATACTCTCTTTGGCCAGTGAAAATTATCTATTTTTAATTAGTAAAACTTGCCTATGGCTAGAAAAGTATTTTTGGCCAATCGAAAAAATAAATAAATAAACTTCTTCTACATATATTTCTAAACTATATATCAAATATATGAAACGACATGGGTGTCATATGATTGATCTGTCAGAAGTCAAATAGGATAAAAGTTGACGGATTATTTTTGTCTTCAAAAGAATAATAAATAAATAATGTAAAATGATCTCACATAAAACATAGAAAAGTCTTATAAAATTACAGAAAACATATGATGTCACACAGATTTTGTTATTTCATTGCTATTTGTAGTTAATATTATTTGTGTCCAAAAAAAAATTGTTATATTTTTCTTTTAAAAAATGAAAATTTAATATTACTTTGATGTGGGTTATGTTTCTTATTAAGGCATTTTCTAACTTGACATAGCTCACATTCTAATGTGTGATTCTTTGCATTTATTCTTTTATCATATTTAAATTAAAGTTATATTATTAATTTTATATTATTGTATTTTATTAATAATTTTGTGCTTTTTAATAGAAAAATAAATAATTTATTATATAAAATTAGACTTATATTTATGGAGACATCACATTTTTATTTATATATAAATTTTTAATATTTAATAAAATAATTAAGTGGGATGTAGTTTAATAGTAAAGATGATGGTGTAATAGGTTTTATTTAGACATTTTCAAAGATATAAATCATAGGAGATACCCAAAAATGGATGAAATTGAAATCATGTCCCAAATGAGTTTGGCGGAATGGATACCTTTCAATCCTTGATATTAAGTTGAATAAATTTTTGTACACCAAACCTATATAAAAATAAATTTTCAATAAAAAAAATTCAAATCAAATCAAAACTTAAATATTAATAATAAAAGTATCATACATACATATATATACATATACATATTCTGAAAAATAAATTGATTGATAGTAATTTAATGTTTGACAATTTTTTTCTATTATTTCATCATGTGAAGTTTATTTACACACTATTTTCATTATGCATATGTGACATATTTTTCTAAACGAAATACTTACACCCAATTGTTATGATTGGCTTTGAAATTTAATGTATATATTTAAAAAATTAAAAAAATATAACATTTTACATTATATTACCTAAAATTTTCAAATAAATTAAAACATGAAATTTAATAATTACTTTTTTTTTCTTATTTTTCATTTATTAATATAATAATATAAAAAATTAAAGAAAATAATTGTTTGATAATAAATTAGTGTTTTGTAATAGGTGATTTTAGTTTGATTTTCTTTAAAATTTAATGTTCACATACTCGAAAAGGAAAAACATGGGAAGATAGAAAAAATAGAAAATATCAACATAGAATTTCTTACTAATAACCTTAATACATGGATGTGTCTATTTCAATATTAAAGTGATTGGTGAGGTTAATGTATCCATTATTTTTTTAAGTTTTTGAAAAAGATGGGAAGATAGAAAAAATAGAAAATATCAACTTAGAATTTCTTACTAATAAGCTTAATACATGGATGTGTCTATTTCAATATTAAAGTGATTGGTGAGATTAATGTATCCATTATTTTTTTAAGGTACATGCGACATTTTCCTAAACAAAACTCTTATATATAAATTTTTAATTATGTATTAAATTAAAAAATTAAAAAAATTAAATTTTAAATTTTTTTTAAAATTTTATAATTTATTATAAAAAAATTTATAAATCAAATAAAAACATAAAAATTTATTATTAAATTATTTTTTATATAATAAAATATTTCAAAAAAATAATTAATTGTTAATAATTTAATATTTTATAATTGACAACCTTAATTTTATTCTATTTAGAACTTAATGTCCAGAGAAAGAAAGAAACCAAAAAGAAAAAGAAAACGGAAACAAAGAAAGTAGTAGTACGAAGAAACTTGTTACTATAATCCTAATACACGTATCTGTCAGTTTCGCTGTTAAGGTGATTGGTGAGGTTAATGCACGCAATATTTTCATTATGCACATGTAACTTATTCTACTTTTCCACCCAACTGCTATCGATGCCTATGAATTTTAATGATATATAAAAATGAAACGGAAAAATAAAATAAAAACCTTCGTGCTGCAAATCTAAACCATAAAGGTATTACTAGTAAATTATAACGAATTCCGAACTAATTGTCGAACTAACCAAAGATTACAATAATCTTTACGCCAGGATATTTATAGTTGCAGTAGAATAAAACTATTCAAAATATAATGTTTTCTTCTACTACTTACTATCTGTACATGAAGGAAAAACTACACCCACAGAGAGAAAGTAGTTATTTTGAGTAAAGTGTACAGTGACCTGTACTCTCTTTCATGGAAACAGCCCTATACTGCAGTCTGCATCAGATGTACTGTTCATGAAATCGATGGAAAGAAAATCAGAATAAAGTGTACCGTCTAAGAATCTTTTGTCTGGAACATGCTGGTAACCATATCATACATATCCTTCTGCTGAAGTTCGGGTGTAAGATCACCTTCCGGCATGCGCGGAGCAATTTCAGGCTGGGGGATCTAGTTAAATTGCTCTTTCAACTTCGGTACCTTCGGTTGTAGACTGTCATCACAATCACAGTTCAGTGGTTCACAAGAAGATGATGATAAATGATGATCATGAGTAGCAGAAGAAGATGTACATGTCGGTGGCTTTCGTCCAGTGAGAGAGTGCCACCGACATGTACATCATTGCTTATAATTTCAAATTCTTCACACACGACATAACCACCAATTTATGATAACTCTACAACGTCAATCCCATTGCTATCCTCCCATTTATCCCAATAATTATCCATCCCACTATGCTCCTGTTGATCAATCCCAACATTGGCAAGAATGTTTGCCACCCTATTAGCTTTGTTGTAACAATGCACACATTTCAAAGCATTAAATTTTTTTCACAACTCCTATACTGTATACAAAATATTTTCAATGCTCCAAGCATTAGCAAATTGTTTTAAAACATCCTGAATTACCACTTTTGAATCCCATTAAATCTCTAAAATGTCCACCCCACAACCAACAACAAGATCCAATCCCGCAACCAAAATTTGTGCCTTAGCTTCATTATTCATATCGTCCTTCAATTTTGAAAAGGCCATACTAATCAACGAACCCTTATAAACTTTCACTACATACCCTTCTCCCAAACCCTTTGAATTTCCTCTTTAAAGACTATTTGAATTAAGTTTAAACCAACCTAACTAAGGAATAACCTACACCGTGTTCACTCTACTCATCTTATTAGACTCTTTAACTATTAAACCATTAACAAAGGAACACACACACACACATTTTTAAAAAAAAATTTAATTGACCATTGAATATATATATATATAGACACACATATATATATTATATAGTTAAAAATAATTTTAATTGACCATTGTTAAATTTATTTGTTTTGTTATTTATTCTTTATACATTTTTTGAATTTGACATGTAATACAATCACTGTGTGATGTTTGCAAGCGGTTATTCATCTTTAAAAAATATTACTCGATCGTTTCCCGTTCATTGTTTTGTACAGGTTGAGTGATATGGCTATAGCGGTGGTGGCGGTTCGCTTTGCAATTATGGCTTTTCTTAATATCTCGGTCTGTAGTGATGTTTTATTTCAATTGTTATAGATTGATAATATTCTATTATTTTATTTCATTTAATTTTTTTTATTTTTATTTTTTATTTTTTTGGGTGGGGGGCGAGGGGGGGTTTTAGTTTTATCTGTTAATTTTATTAGATTAGTGTGATTGTTTTGAAATTTGTTTAATTTAACTTACCTGGATCAACAACAAAATGATAAAAACTGATACCTTAATTTTATGAAATGTTTTACTATTTAATTAATATATATGTAAATTTAACTAAACTACTTAATAATAATAAAGAATAAGCAACAGCCCAAGGCCATTTTCTACCGATGATTCACCGAATCCATCTATTTTATGTGAATTTTTTTAATACACTATTATTTCATAACCAGTAGCAATCGGGGTCACTTTTTCATGGTCAACAGCCTACTCTTCAATTTCTAGGCGAAGACTAAAGATAACCCTAACACTTCAAATTAATCATTCCATAAAATTCATGTTTTTTACCGCGAATTGTTACTGAGATAGTCAACTATGAGAGGCCTTACTTTTATCTCCACAATATTTGGAATAAGATTATTTCATAGTGAAGATCACACACTTGTGACTACAAGCGACTCCAAAAGACAAAATCTGAAGGTAACCCACTTTTTAAGGAATTTGCAAGGAATCCAAGTGGAAAGTTCATATGTAAAGGTAACTTCTTTATTAAAAAATAAATTAAAAAAATATGAGAATACATTTATAATAAATATAAATTAAAATAAATTAAATTTAAATATCTATTTTTTATTTTATGATTATTAAGATTATTATATGAAAAAGTTTTTCTTTCTCTATCATCAAAGGTCTCGCGTTATATATTTATTTCCATTTCTTCCATCATCGATTTCATTTGAAATTCATACCTCTAAAACATAAGTTTTTGATAGTAATATATTTTAAAGCTAATTGAAAACCTTGATATAGAGGAGCATGTCATTAAATTGATTTTTATTCGTGTTAGGAAATTGGTGTAAAAAGAAAATGAAATTCTAAAAAATAAATCATGCCAACATTTATGTTTAAAATATAATTTTTTTATGGTAATATAATTTACAATGAATTGAAAAACCTGATACCATTAACGTAATTTTTATGTGTTGTAAAATTAATGTAAAGAGGTAGAGAAATTCTACACAATGAATAGTGTTGTACGCATAAGTCTTTAAAATTGGCAATCAATGTCCTATTAATTTAGCTTCAAAACTATATATTGCAATGACCAATAGAAACTTACATATATTCTAACAATGATAGTACACTATTGTCTATACAAGTTCATCAAGATCAATTTTATTTTATTATTTCATTCTTAAAATTCAATAATCGTAATTTTAAGGGGTCATATTCAAAATCATGAAAAGTAATACAAAATGGAGCTCTAAGATTTATTCAATTAAAGAAGAGATTTAAGAAAAGGATTTCAAGAAAAGAATATTGATGAGAAATTAACTCTATTTACATAATAAATTAGTTACAATTATATTTAAATAAAATCAATAAATTACGATTTAATTTTACTTGGAATAAATGAGTAAATATACCTTTTGTACAACTAATAATACTTATTTAATATTTAAATAAATTATAATATGATTCTTAGTTGAAAAGATGAAAACTTCACCCAAATATTTTGCACTAATAAATGTCAAGTATGGAGCCCTTGGGGCTATCACATGACCATGGGGATATATTTTGGGGGCATAGAGAGCTCCAAAAATGTGGTGAGTATATTTTTCCCCAATCCATATTTTGTGGAACTTTGCTCCACATGTGACTGGAATATTCATTTTATTTCCAATTTCTATGTACTCCATGTTTTGTGGAGTCAGTTATTAGATGTTTATTTTCCATGTTGACTTCCTTGATCATAGGGAGTTAGTTGTTATTAGAAAATGAAATGACTTCCTTCTTTCAAGGAGTTGGTTTCAATTACATCTCTTTATAAAATGTGTCATTTGGAGGGGATATAAACATGGTGAGTTTCTACTTATTTGGTGAATTTTTTTTCCTTTATTATATACATAGGTGTGGTGTGACTATTCAGAGTGATGTGAATTTTTTCAAGATGTGAATTTTGAGAGATAAAGTCAAAGTGTAAATGGTTTTGCAAAGTGTAGGTGTTTATTTACAAGGTATGGTATAGCATCTTGTGAGATACAGTATTGTGCAGGTATAGGGGAAAGTACGTCATAGCATATGTGCAACATTTTCTATAGAGGATATTCTATATTTGTGTGAGGTTCTTTGTAATCTTGTTTACATATTTTATTGAGGACTTTCTTAGTGGATGTAGCCCACATTGGGTGAACCATGGTAGATATGTGTTATGATTTTATTGTTATTTTTTTATCTCCATTTAGGCTTTCATTTAATTGTGATATGTGGTATTATTTTTGTGATTCATGTTAGTGCATAATTAAATATGATTTCACATTCAAAATCTAATATGTGATTTTATGATGAATTAAATCTAGGTTTAAATTATTTTAATTCCTAACAATAAAAACCATACATACAAAACACCATTATTTATAATATTAGGAGCACCATCGCTATGGTTGAGAGAGCATTGGTAGGTTTTGTCAATGTTAAAAAATAAAAATTTGATTCATAGGTCCTATGTTTCTAATGCAAGGCTTCAATTTTTTACCTTCAAATATTGCATTGCACCTTATGTGTATTTATAATTTTATTTGTTGAGATAATATATAACTAAAATTATTTTGGCATAATTTTGGGTTGTTTATATGAATTTATAATAGTTGTGAAATAATTACAATGTTAAATCAATCAGATACCCAATGTGATGATTTATATATCAATTAATTGAAAGCACATATGTTATCATTCAAGGAATGTAGGGAGATACTTAAACTACTTTGTGTATTTCATTATGTTGATTTATATATCAATTAAGTGAAAACATATATGCTCTTATTTCAGGTATATAGGGAGATACCTAAATCATTTTTTTATTATGAGAAATATATTTATTTTATTTATTCATAATATTTATACATATTATATTAAATTTAATAATTAAGATAATATAAAAATATTTATGGAAACACTTTGAAGTATAACTAGTTAAATATACCATACACTCCCTTTTCATCTTGATACTAATTCTACTCATTAAAAAAATGTTATATTAAATACTAGAAAAGAATCTTTTTGGTATCATTTCTATATATTTATTTTTATCTCTAAGGATTAATCATTTAATAACTTAGATATGCAAAATAATCTACTCTATAGTTATTGAACCTCACAAATAAATGCAATCATGACTACTCTCTTAGTAATAATTACAAATTTTGAGATCAAGATAGTGGGATTTATATAGGCACCTCATGGTACATTTTAAATAACAACAGAAAAAGAAAATGTAGAATATAGATTGAAACACTAATAATTATAAAATATGTGAGTGTATCTACCCATATTTGATATAAGATTATCATATAATTTATTTTTATTAGGTTTAAATGTATAACCTTTTTTTGGAAGATTGAAGTACATAGTGGTATGGTCTTGCATGAACCCCTTGGGTTCTATAACTCTCATTGTTTTGTCTAGTTTTTTTGTTACTCTCTATTGAATGTATAATGTTTTTGCCATCTTATGGCATGGATCCATGAGTTTCTAATTTATGTTATTTTTTTTTTTAACTCTTGAACACTATCATTCACCTCATCATACTTATATTGATGCAAATGCCAAAGGGAAAATAAAAGTGTCCAAGATTATCCCTTTCTTTATATCCATAATTTTCACCTTGTGACTATTTATGAGAGTTTGTATGTTTTTTCTATTGTTCTATTTTTTATGCACTATGTATTAATTCTAATTAAAAAGGTTATTTATATATACAAAATTAGGACAAAATATTCAATCATGAAGCAAGTTTCTCAATTAACATACACATTATTCATTGAGAATATATGGATTACACCTTATACTCAATTGTATATTTCTAAATTTTAAAGTATTAGTAAAGTTAAAATTACACATAATTACTTTTAATAACGGTTACAATAGAAGAAAGAGCATATAGTTACACAATTATCATTGCACACACTAACCTTAAAAGGATAACTATATCTGAGTGTGATGTTATCCATATAGTATATGGCTATGTGGGAAATAATTAGTAATATCAAGGTTATTATGATTAATGTAACTAATGTGTTAACCCCTTTTTTTAATCAATTCATTTATGTTCAAAGACAAAGAATCTAGGGGTTTGATTATTGAAAATATTCCACACATGATTTAATTCTTATCTAGAGGTAAAAAAAGACTACAAGTCTAAGAATATATTTAGGAAACATCACAGCTGATTAAAATACATAATAATATATAGAAACTTCCACCAAATTAAGGACACCTACACTGATGTAAGTGTCCCAAGGCTAACACAAGTATCTAAGAAGGAAAAATAATTAAAATAAGGAATAAATAGAGCACAATGTTGGCTTGTAATACTAAGATAATATGAATCATCCTGATAACCTAGAACAATGTAGAAAATAAGATACGTTCTCTCTAATAATTTATTATATAATTCTTATTATATTTATTTCATGTGCTCAAATAGGTTAATTTCAAATAAAATATCATTTCTTACCTACATCTGAATATCTGATTATTTTATTTTTATAGTGTGTTCATGTGAAATACCCATTTAGGATAAAACATTTTAGTGAAACTGACCTCTATGTTTAATTGAACAAAAACCTAGTGTGCCTTAGGGTTAAATCTGAAAAAAAATTATGTATATAATTTTTTTAGATACAATTTTCCTTGAATGAGCATTGTGTAAGTGATGCATGTCTTTTTTGTTTCCCTAGGGTCTTGGGTGTGTTTAGGTTTATAATTTTAGAATATTCTAGTAGGTGATCTTTTGGTAGAGTAAGGAAACAAAGAATTCCATAATGATAATGAACTTTATTTTATTTATAAATATGCAAGAGGATGTGCAATAATCGCCTTATGTACTAAACTACCTAGATTACCAAATATCTTCACTATTATAATGGCTTATTGAAGGGGAATTAAAAAGGACTATTGGGAGTTAGCACACATGATAACTCATTGTGGAACTCATAGTAGAACTCATAGTGGTAACTAGTTGAACTCCAGGTGGAACTCACCCTCTCATCCACACAACCTCTTATCACACCTAAGTAAGCTGAAGCTACATGTGTAGGGATTATCTATTTAGTAATTAAATAGAATACTAAATATCTTACACCAAAACCCCTCCTTAAATTTAGCTTAGCTATAATTGAAAGAGAATATTGGTCATAAAAATAAGGCCTACTAAGGTACCCATGTACAATGTAACTTTGAAAATTGGAGTAAAAAGATAAAACCCAATTGGAAAGAGTGTTCCTTCTAAAAGAGAGATAAATAAAGTAATGTAAGAAGATAAATCCACACTCTAACACCCCTACTTAAGCATAAATTAGGTGGGATAAAATATTGGGCACTGACAATGAGGCCTGATGAGGTACCCAAGTACATAGAGATGATCCCAATATCCTAAAAAGTATGAAGGATGTGTTCCTCCACAAGGAAGAGAGATAATTTATACATATAATTTCACATGGTGAATGTTGTAGAAGGTCCCTTTATAATAAATGTTATCTCTTTCTTTTAGAAGAAATAAACCATGAGCTATCAAACTATTGTATTCTAACTCAAGTGGAATACAGATATGAGTCATGGTGTAGATCTTTGTAAAATACTAAATGTCTCCCAGATAGTTCTTGAATATGACAAAATTTGATGAAGTATAACAAGAATAATAGTATAAGGTGGAAAAATAGAATCATGTAATAAAAGGGAGAGAACAACCAAAGAATAAGATAAACATGGAACATCCAATAAAATAATGTCCATGGGAAAAGGAGATCAAATATCAACAACCATCAAAACTGAATACTGATTTGAAAATAAAGCACTCAAATCTTCAAGATGAATTTCCATAAAAACATATGATTCATTAATAGTCTCAATGTGTATAATATAACTAAATTTGATAAAGTCCTATGAAATGCAAGCTTGTGAAGGTTCTAGAAGATCAATAATATGCATAGGAATGCATGTAGAATCTATAATGAAATAATTAAGGTTTAGTAAAACTTCTTCTTATAATGTGGCTTGATAGAATGAATAAAACTATCCACCATGAATGTATTATCACAAAAAATAAAATTAGGAGGGGAGAGTACTATAGTCTCAGAAGAGACAATAGGAAGATTAGGAGGAGGTGTGATGCAAGTCATAGTAGGATCTATGAAAAGATACAATAGGATGATCCAACTAGTTTAGGGACACTCTATATATTCCATATGGTAATTAAGATCCATGTAAACATGTAATAAAATAATGGTAAAAACCCTGTCACAAGTATTATCCCACTTATCAAACCAAACAAGTCAATGGGTACATAAATCTTTCCATATAGGAATGGAATGTGATTCTTATATGTGAACAAGTGTTCCATGTAAGAATGACATGAAGAATAATTTTACTTTATGAGAAGAACAATTAGTGTAGAACCAAACTTCATCCTTTGAAGTCTCTCAAATAGGGTTGACATGATTGAGAGAAGACATCAAGGTAGTGCACAAATGCATGATACAAATTGCAATGAACCCCTAAATCAACTCATGAAAGGGATGTTAGGCAAAACCAAGAATGCATCCAAGTGAGCATTCAATGATGGAGTAACATAAAATAATTGTGTACACTCTAAAGATGGACTTTGAATTAGGTAAAAAATGAGTCCATATAGATGAAAGAAATTAGTATATGAAGTAAGATTCAAAAAGTAGTAAGGCCCATAACATAGGTAATCCCCCTTAAATATGGTGGATATGGTGAAATTGATATCATTATTTCATGTTCTTCTTTTGATTGTGATTTTAATTCCACATATTTTGAAGAGGACCATGAAGATCCTAGTTCTCCCATTTATCCTACATTATGTATATTTGAATCTAATGATGGGGTACTTGAAAAAACATCACATGTCCCATTATTTAATTCAATTCATATCATTCAATATTATTAAATTAACATGCATGAGTATATTATTCTAAATGTTTAAATTAATTTTTTTTCCTACATATATCATTTTCAAGAACCACTAATAGTTGAATGTACATATTATTTAATCAATGATTATATTTTTACAAAGAATGAATTTGTACCTCCTCTACAAATGATTGAAAATGTTACTCATGTTGATACTTCTATTCCCTCTTTAGTACATGAAAATGAAAATAGTGAAAATACTTATTTATCATTAGATTTACATGATAAAAATCCATGTACTACTTCTATCCCCATCCTTTTAGGTTGGAAAGATGATAATACTGTTAAAAATAGTGTAGATGCATGTTCTTCTACTTTTCTTCAAATTGAAGATAAACAACAAAATACCATTGAACACATTTTTCTAATGAATGATTTTCCTATTCAAGTAGAAATAATGCAACTCAAGATTCAAATGCTAGTTATGATAATGCTGCCTTCTAAAATGGTCACAATCTAATGAAATAATTTACTGAGTGAGGAATCAATAATGCAAATCAATATTCAAATGTTATTTATGATAATGTTCCTTTCTCAAATGGACACGATGTATCTATATTATAGAGTGATATTACATTTTTTTATCCCTTATTAGTTTAAATTTATAAATGAAATTGAAACTTAATTTTTTCCTTTTTATGATAGTGTTTCAATAAAAATAGAGAAAATTCATGTTTGTCCCTATTTAAAATTTTATTCTCAAAAGCTTGTTCCAATTCTAGATGAAACTAATGACAGTATACTTTTTATCCCACTTCCATGTAATGAAAATTCAAGTGGTCAATTTATTACAAATGGTAGTTGTATCAAGCTTCATGACATCTAAAATTATATAATAAATTCTCTTCAATCATCACGTAAAATGGATGATCCTTTGCCCAATTATTTTCAAACATGTCATAACCCTAAATTAGAATGCAATGACAATTGTGAAGAGGCCTTCATTCTTATGATTCATATAGATGGAAAATTACAACCTATGAGTACATATTTAAAATCTCAAAAATTTACTCCGAGTAGTATAATATCCATGATGATTATGATAGGATATCTTTAAAAACAAATGACACTTCTTAAATTACAAGTACTTTCACGTGATGCCACTTTTGGTGATAATATCCTTAAAGATCATGATGTCTTTAAACATCCTTGTCCTAGAATTTTTTTATGCATACGTTACATTATTTTTATGGTAAAGGAGAACCTAAAAAAAACTTGAAGTAATATGTACACTCCTTGGACCATTGGGATAAATATGGATGCTTATTATTAAAATCCTACAGTTGTAGTTTAACACAAGAGGCTATTGATTTGTTTTATAACCTTACAAATTGGAGCTTACTAAATTTCAAACAACTTTAAGACATATTTTTAAATGATTTTAATAATCATGATTAGATAATTTACCATTAGGTATTTTATAATTCTTAATGTAAAACAATGATGAGTCTATTTGAGATTATGCTATCAGATTTTAGAATCTATTATTTTTGTTGAGCTATACACCCTAAAATTGGAAAGTGATATTTATATTTAGTAGATCATTTTTTATCCATTAAAATAAAGAGAACTTCACAATCCTTTTACTTCCTTCAATATCCTATACATGAATTTGCATAAATATGCATGTGCACTAACAACTATCAATAACAAATAGAACAAATAAAACAATAAAACTCATGAACCACCATAAAACCTTCTTCTAAATCCACATTTCATACAAAGGAGCAAATAATAAAGGTTTTATATAGAGGAAAATAATCCACATATAGAATACCTCATATAATAAAAACATATACCTCTATTAAGATTGAACAACTTTAGTTTTATTGGTTAAGAGATTGACCACATGATTTACTTCATAAGATATTGGATAAACAATTGTTTAATATTACTATAAATTGTTACCATCAACAACACAAATTCGAAAAGGTAAAAACACAACCCTTATTCACATACCATGGTATTAATGAGCATCACAACAATGATTTTATTTTTGGATAAAATATTAAATAATTCATAGATAGAGGAGTTACGACACTTCAAAAAGAGACACCAAGGTATCCTTATCCCACTTATTGTAGAGGTTACTCTAATAGGTTCGAGACATCCCATGCCTCTCCTACAATTGAATCTATGGTCTATCATCAATTATGGAAGCAAACCACTAGAGTAAGTCTTTCTCCTAGTACACCCTCTATGATGGCATATCTCTACCATGTTGATCCTACCAAGGAACAATTAATTGATCAAGCTCTGGTTAGATATAAACTTGGGATAATGACATAACCAAATATTACATAACCCAATTATACTTCAATAATTATGTTTCATAAGAAAAAAATAATGGGTATGTAAACCAAGTATGACATTTAGAGATGAAATAAATACACAAGTGATATTTCCAAATACACAATACAAAATGTTAGAACATGAAACAACTGCATAGTTACAACATGATCATTATTGTCAAGTATTTATATTCTAAATAGAATTAGATTATGTATGGTGATTGAATAAGTTAAATTAATATATCAAACCAAATTAATAACTACCAATCTGTTAACTCGTAAACAAATTAAAAATATATTACATGTACAAAACATAAAAGAATTTAAAATACTAAAGATAATGTCTTATCCATTACAATGAAATATCAAGGATTCCATCATCATATATATAAAAATTCCCAAAGGTTTATAAAATGAAACCAATCATGTTTAAGGTTATATCTATGGGAGTACAAAATTCATCATCATTATTTCACTCCATCAGCCTCACATCTCTCCATGTAGAGTCCTTAATATCTTAGTTAGGATTGCTCTTGAAATATTTCATCAAGACTGCTCTTGAAATATTTCATCTAGGGATTGTAACTAATGTGGTAACAAATCATTCTCATGGCAAAGAAAATAATATCAATTGATCAACACCTAAATCAATTATGTATAAATCCTTTCATGATTCAAATTCCTATCATGTTTTGTAGGCAACTCATCTTAGTCATTAACCATCATGTGGTATGCTTCCACTACTCTTGCCATAAGATCTAACTATAGTTCATGGTTACTCACAATGTCAACCGATATCTCTACATACCTGTCACTAACATTATTCCATGAGCACCATATCTATGCTAAGGTGTAAACAATATGATCTATCCATTATAGACCACCCTAGTTTACATTCAATCAATGAAAAAAAGTTCAAATTAGATATACTTACTAAATAAAATCTTCCAAATATCCTAAAAATAAATAAAATACAATAATATACTTAATGTTGATCTGACCACTACATCATCTAAAGGTTTTGGGCATGTGGGATTTCCTACACCTCTCCCTCCTCCATCTCCATCCTATGTTGTAGGTAGTAGATCCAAGGGAAAATTAATACATAATAAAAATGTACAATAGGCCTTAGACCACCATTTTGTATACATTTAGGTACATACCACATCATCAACCATAGCTAGTGAAATAACTAGATCCATTTACCTAGATAGGAATGGTTCTATGTATACATATGTGGGGATGGGTTTATCATTATCCTATGACCAAATTTAACTATTTGACACCATGGATAGGGATTACAGGGGACTCCCTGGTGAATACCAAAATATCACACCACTCAATCACATTAAAACCAATCAAAAAATTTAAGAATTTGATTAACCAACCACATGATAACACAAACTTAACATAACTCCTTGTCATTCTCAATCCACCTAACAAAGGTCTTATACAATTGATAAACAATATTTGCTAGGGTTAGATGGTCAAGTATCATGTGATAATCCATAGTCGATACTACTCTTACCCAATGTAATACCCATAAAGTAACAAAAAGCTATAGATGGGCCCATCTAGCTAAAGGCTTATCAACAAGACTTAAAACCTAAAATATCCTCATATTCACATAAATATAAAAGTGTGGTTTCATCCAATCCATCACATTGTGTTTAAAATTATAATTTATAGAAGTCCGTATATAATGTTTCCACCATGGTGAACCCCTAAGAATATATGGAACCCCACTCATCAATAATACACAAAATGTGATACATTTGGTATGATATGGCTACCCCACAACCATCCATGAGCACAAAAGGAACTAGAAAACAAAAATTAAACTTTCAAAAATGAGGAAAGCTATATTTGACAATATCCTCTAGATAGATCATACCATAAGGCTCACCCTCCTCTCCTCTAAAATCTATGAAATATATGTGTGATCTTTTTATATATCCAATACTCTGAGTATTTCACCTCTTGGCTAACCCTATCATAAGATGAACATCATAGTTTACATGCCCTAATCAGCTAACATACCCTAACCTAACCTGTTCAATAATCACCATATTTTCATCCTCTAACCCTCACTCAAACAAGGAATATAAATACCTCCCATTCGTAAAGTTGAGGATATGAACATCTTCCTAAAAAAATAAACAAGAAAAAGTTAACAATAGTCATCAAATAAATCAAATGTTAGAAATAAAAAAACCAAAATCTTAGAAAGAGTAATCAGATGCTAGTGTTAGATGATACCATTAACTTTGGGAAGTAACAAAAGACACTAACATTGGAGATGAGACAATATTGTCAAGTGTTCAACAAAACCATCCAAAATGTTGATGGTAGTGTCCATCAATTTATTTAATGCCCAAAAATAGGCCCAAATTTTGAGAAAATAGAACATTAAAAAAATGTAAATTTTTTGAAATTTTCCACTTACCAGTTCATCAAGTTCTTAGCATCCTAGGGTGGCCCAAAGTGCTCAAATTACATTTCACAAACAATTCATTCACTAGGCATCTGCAAAATTACTCCAAAGTAATAAAATTTGAAAGATTAAAAATGGAAAAGAAATCATATATATATAAAACATCATGCATACTTATAAACTTGTAGTAAAAATATCTTGATTAACATTTATCAAAATCAAAAATCATTAGTTGTTATAGGATCCATACAATGAGAACTTACACACTATATATATTCCATCATTGTGTAAGTGCTCGTTGTATGGATCCTAGAAAACCTCATGGTTTTTTATTTGGATGTTCCATATTGGAGATCCCACTCTTGGCATGTATACTCAGGGAATCACCCAATGGAATTAATGTAAAACCATAGCAACCCATCTCATCGTTAATATATAAATAACTTAGAAGACATCAAAAATAGTTTTTGCATGCACATAAACCAAACTCAACATGGTACCTCTATCAGATATAAAGATATAAATAAAATTATAATAGTCAAATATTTATCTCTTTCTTCATGGTCTATTATGAATAATGAAAGGGTACATGAAATAAAACATGATCTTATCAAATATAATAACTCAACTAATGTATTCAACCCTAAATAACACTTAACCATGAACCTAAATAAATTTTAGGATAGGTGGGTCATTACATCAATTTTGACATTAAAACAAATTGATATCAAATCAATTTGACATTAAATTCACTTGACACTATTTACCTAATGTTGATGTTGAATTTTTAGTTTTTACCGTTTCATTTAACTTAGAGTTATAGGGATTAACTCTTGAATGCTTTCAATTTAATTCTATCATTATGCTAAATGAAATTGACACCAAACCTAATCCTTATCCTTAAACCCACTTTGAAAACAAATCATTTGAGTGCCAAATCAATTTGATGCCCAATGGTTGAGGTTGAGGTTGATGTTGATGTTGATGTTTATTTTCTTTTTCTTGTTATCACTTTCACTAGCATTTATATTTGATAACATTAATTTATTTTATTATTCATTTTTACAAAAATGCCCTTTCCCTTATCATGAGCTTGAATAAAAATTAATTAATTCCAAAAGAATTTATATGATTTAATATAAAAATATCATTCAAATTTTTTTCTATCCCATGAACACTACCTACTGATTTTTTTTTCAAGCAGAATTTCCCCTCGTAAATTTGCTTGAGAACGAAACCCTAAACATGTCCGTCAATTTCTATCTAATTTTTATCATTCCCATCATTAACTTATCTCAAACTTTATATTAGGAGTGTAATTATTAGTGTTACTTGGAAGTTCAAAAGCAAGGGATGACACAATGCAATTTGACATCCAGCCAACATGATTTGGAATCTTTCTAACCTTTTCGTTGAAAATGTATTTTGGTTCTGACCATAACTTTCCTTCTTCATCTATAATACGAATTACAGTTTGTGGCACATTATGCACTCCTATGTTATTCCTCAAATAGGATACATAAAAGAAATCATATAATCTTCACTTGTTTGAAAGGTCTATGGCATATGATTCTTTGCCCGCATTTCATTGTACCCCATCTGGGCCATAATATTTTGGATATAACTTCTATTTCCAAGATGCTTCAACATGGAATGTTTATATGGTTGCAGACAAAGAGATATCATGTTCTGGATTTCATATTTCATCATTGTCTTATGTTGATATGCCTAAAGTTTTATCACGATAGCAATTACAATTAGGTTTTCCGTCGAAATTTGTTGATTGTTTTACATATCTTACAATGCTTCCTGTACCGCCGATACATTTCCCATATGAATTAATCACTTTAATACTAATGGTAGATCATATTCATATAATGCTTTAAAAAGTGTCATTTTAATGTGAAAGTGATATGTTGTATTTTACCAACACTAAGGTAACCATTCCTCCTACTTTTTAAAACTTATCTCGTACATCCATAATCGGATACCTATGAAGGCACTTATTAATCACCTTTGTTTGACTCTCAATTTGGGTAGGTAGGAAATGCCCATGTTAAATGTAATCCCAACATTATGAAATAATACTCGGCAAAACAACACTTTCACATATTTAATTGTTATTACAAATAATTTTATTTGGCATGATTTAGAATTTAAACAAATGTAGAAATATAATTTCTGGAAAACAAATTTAATCATTATTTTTAGAATTTGAAAGATTTAACATAAAGTTAATAGATAAATTTTTTAACTTGACAATATTTAGTTGTAGAATTTTTAAAGAAACAACATATGAGACATTATTTCAATGGGAAGAATCATACTCAACTATAAATTATAGAATATATTCTTTCATGTTTATTAAAAAATAATTAATATAATTTTTTTTTAATTGATTTTTTTTTACATAAGTTAGGTTTACAAAAATGTTTTCTTGAATCTAATATTAAGAATTGAAGAATATTCGTTCAACCAAATTTCTCTGAACATAATTTCGATTTAATTCTTTTTATTGATATCTCTTGAAATTTATAAGCTGATAAATAATTAAACAACACTTTTTA
Organism: Torreya grandis; assembly: GCA_037957365.1. Classification (NCBI taxonomy): domain Eukaryota; kingdom Viridiplantae; phylum Streptophyta; class Pinopsida; order Cupressales; family Taxaceae; genus Torreya; species Torreya grandis. Next base: position 1,990,129 of record JARHVA010003167.1, read on the forward strand.
TACTATCACAATCATTATTAAACTACAACCCATTTAATTTTACTCCTTATTTTAAATTGAGATGACACAAAACAACATAAAAAAATAACATTTTGTATCGAAGAAGCATCTCTTTCTCTAATGGAGAGATGCTTTTACGAAATCACGGAGGTAAAGCAGGTACCACCAAATAAGTAGCTTTCAGGCAGGGATTGTGATAGATGGGTGAAGGTTCGGCTTCAATAATCTAATCCGGTTGGACTATTGAGGACTGCCCACGGGCTTATGTCTCTCTACACTTGCATAGGTCATGCCATCTCACATGTTTCCTGCCCTCTTCCATCTTAACAATATTTCGTTTAAAGCTATATATCGAGGGGCCATGCCAGATAGACTTACCAAAATAACGACGGCCAAATGCTTACTTTCCTTGATCTTGTTACAGATGAGATGATACGCAAGATAAATTATAGAGAGGGCCATCACACTGATGCAACTGTCAAAATTTTTATTGTGGTTTGGCATCGGAATAGGAAAATTTATATCGAAAAGAAAACCATAAATTATAAACAGAGGGACGTTGGGGACATTTTAACATGTAAAATATAAATCTCACCTTTCTTGTATGTTTTCTGCAATACTGAGTTATATTGAAGAATTTTTTTATTTCTTTTGAGAAGTTGTGTGATATGATTTTTTATCTATTTGATTGTGACGAAAAAAAATTATGATGATTTTCGAAAAGCTCTATGGCACACAAAATGATACAATTATAAGTAATATTTTATTAAGTAATTATAAATACATATGAAAAATTAAATTATTATTAAAACATGAAATTGACATTTCTCATTAAAAAAAAATTTAAAACACAAATTTGAAATTATTGTTTTAAAAATTATTTATATTATGTAATATTAGATTATATATATTATTCTTAAAATTATATAAAAGATATGATATAAGTATTCTTTCACTGACATTAGAAATTGGGAGATATAATAACATAAATATATAAATTTTTAGTTATCTTATAATATATAAAATAAAAAAATTATATACACTTTTAATTAGTTTACAGCTGATAAACAATTAAAAAATATTATATTTCAAAAAAATAATCATATAATTACAAATAAAATATATAAGATCAAATCAAATAACAATATATCATTAAAATTTGATATATATAAAACAATTATTTATGCTATCATAATGGTGTAACTTTATTTTTACATCTAATCATAATATATTTTTTTAAATTTTCTAATGATATACTAAAATTATATAATTATAAGTTTCCATATATATAACGTAATTATGTATGTTATCATAATAATATGATCTTATTTTTACATCCATAATATTATAAGATTTTTTGATAAATTTTTAATGATATATTAAAATTTATATATTCAATTAATTTTTTATCTATATTTTTACATATTCTCATAAAATTTATATATTCAATTAATTAAAGTTCTTAAATAATTTTTTGCATTTGGTAGAATAATGATGTCTATGGTAAAATAATTATACAGATATCATAATTATATATGCTATTTATAAAATTTTGTAACAATTATATGTATAACAAATTATGTATGCTATAATGATACTGTAATCTTATTCTTACATGTATAATATTATAAAAAGATTGAGAACTTTTTATGATATAGATCATAAAATAAATAGATATTACTCATTTCCATACACAACTTATTTATAATGTAATAGTTTGATATTAATTTGATATTAATATAATTTTTTTATAATTTTTTTATGATTTATTAAAACTATATATATATATATATGGGGTAAAAGTAAAATATATTTTAAATAAATTTATATAAAATATATTTATAAAAATTTATCTATTATTCTACGTAACTTTATCAAAAATTTGTTATATTCATAAAAAGTTTTATGAAAGTCCTTCAATTAATGTTGATTTAAAAATAATAAAGGTCCTTACATTGGTGAAGTTGTTTCCCTTTTCGTTTCCTGTTTTTACTTCCACATCAATGTTGAATTTATACAGGGTGAATCAGTGTTAAAAGAGTTTTCTTTCAGTGATTAATGCGGTTATTTCAGTGGTAGTTATACAAGTATTTATAATACAATTTAGGGATTGAAAGTAAATAGCAGGTTTTCAATACTAAAGTAGTTGCTCTTTAAAATTCACCCGTTCTCACGATATAGGAAAGCGCTAACCATATAAGTTTGCCCCAATTTTGGTCATTGTTTTATTTCATCCTTTTACTTAGTAAATTTGCGAAAACAATATTTAATATATATCAACACTCTCTTTGAAATGAGAAAGTAAAAAATGGTAGCCTCTTGCAACATTTGAGAAAATATTGAAAATAGATCCTGATACGTTGAATCAACATAATCTAGTAAGATTAGTTCATGATAATATGACACGTTGAATTTTTTCAGTCCATAAATGACGTGGACTAATAGAACCCAGAGAAAAATAAATAATAGAGATCTCATTGAATGTGACACATGATTTTCTGTTACCACATGGATTAAAACATATATTAAAAGTAAAGGATAAGGAAGCCCGATAAAATGGACATGCAAATGAGTGACATGGAATCCTCATTCTACCCGTCATGATAAGTTTCAGGATCGTGTTGCATAATAAAACTTAAGATAAAACTACAAAACCCTGATAACAATACTTAATGTGAAATGAGATCATTACATGTGGTACCACATCACATCATGGAGCACAACATAATTCTACACTGAAGTTCAGACCAACTGGTTAGAATAACTACATAAATCAGTTAATAAGATCATGACATGCAGTAAAATATTGTTTCCTGGAGACAAGTGAGAAGTGAAAGTCAAATAAGAAATTTTTTTATCATGTGAGTCCATCAGAGCTTGATACACGGCATCATCCCACTTCACAAAGCATAATGTTCAGAAAAGTTTTAATTGATACATATTAACATCGCTTGAGAAATGCTAATGCCACATCTGGAACCTCTGATCTCAAAGAGTAAAAATTAAATAACGGACCTTGATACGTTGAAATAATGTTAGCCTTTGAGAATTATTCGTGGGAACATGGCATATGGTCTCCTCTGACTTCACACATCAGACATGTTATAGAAGGTGACATCTGGCATACTCCCTTTAATGGAAAGTGATTTTAAAAAGAGCTAAACAAAACCAACAAGGTGATGACAAGTGTAACACTCTCATTGAAATTAGATAACCGCAAAGCTTTGAAATTTAAGGCTCCTTGAGACATATAAACAAAATAAGAAATTAAGTCTATTATTTCATCAAATCTTTGACTTTGCTACCCGAATCCATACTAAGATGCTATAATACAGTTACAACTTGTCAGAAACAAGGTAATAAATTTCATCATTCACTATATCAACAAGAGTTTTTTTTAGCGGTTAGTTCTTCTGTAATTGTTAAAAAATAATAATATTTATTATCTAAAAAGAATTTGAAGATGAGCAATATATTGTGGTTGATTTTTATTTATTTTTTAATTTCTATCTATTGTATTGTAGTAGTAGTGCAATTTAGTATAGAAACTAGATTATTGTCGATAATACAATTATCTTTGTATTCTAAATTATGTTATAAATAATTTTTTATGTATGAATTAATTTTATAAAAGTTTTTATTATTTATAAATATTTAAATGATTGATTTTATAATAATATCATTATAAATTGATATATGAAATAAATATTTAAAATATAAAAATATCTTCCACAAGCATAAAACCAAAAAATAAAATTGGACAATTTTTATTTATAAAATTAAAATTAACATATACCTACCTATTAGTAAATCACAAAACTCTTGAAGGGATGTTCCTAGAATAGTAATTTTGTCTCGAATGTCTTAAATTAAATAACTTGCTAGTTTAAATACAAGATAACAAAGTATAACATGTTAGGGTTTAATGTCCCATAAGCTAAACTTAACAATCTATTTAACAAGTCAAAAAGTCATTTTATGTAATTATATAATAACCACATTAAAATTATAAATTTCATATTTTCTTATTCTTAAGGAAATAAAGATAAACATAATTCATTGTAATCTTTAATATTATAATGATTATAAAATATATATTCCATATAATAAACATTCCATGTTTCATTGGTTTTCAAATGAACTCATAATGCATTAAATTGTAGAATGTGTGTGTACCCACTAAATGTTGGCACAATACATTATCCACAAATTACCATCATAAGCTAAACTCTTTAACTTAATTCTCCGATCTTATTTAACTAGTGATCTTAAACTCAGTGAAGGTTCATATAGAGGAAAATGTAATAAATATAAGGTAACTCAAGATGGAAATAACAAAGATAAATATAAACATTAATAAAATGGCTATCAAAAGAATCAAGAGAGATAAAATGTAAACGACATAATCCATAATAAATCATTCAAAGCCTAACATAATTTCACATAAAATAGGTTCGTAAAACCCACATCTGCTAAACATTTATGTATTGAAAAAGGTGTGTAATTAATGCTAATTATAAATAATCTTGTATAGAGTGGCTACATTTTAACATTATGGGAGTAAACCAAATCACTAGAAATACATACTTAGGACTTTACCACCTCTCCCACAAATAATTCCATGCATTTATGCTACATAAGTATATAGGCATTCACACATTCATTCTAGGAGGGAGAACTATATCGCCGTAAGACCCATTTGGGCTATGTAAGCATCCCTAAGATTATGCAAGGTTTTTAAAGTGTAGATCTGTTATTCCCCTAACCCTTTTCCCCCTTTTTGAATTAGATATCTATTTACGATACATAATCATTGCATATAATCTGGAATTGAAAGTACTTTACAATATTTAAATTGAAAGGGAAAAGCTT
>JARHVA010003167.1:2000000-2020000 GCA_037957365.1 Torreya grandis
ATAATATGCACCATACATAACTAATCAAATGACATGTAATACTACATCAATGTTAATTTATATTTTTTAATTAGTAGCCCCTTTAAGTATAGCTTCCCTATTCATGAAGTATATTAACAATATTTATAAAATATGGGATTTTACAATGTTATTTTTCCTCATAATTTTTATCCCTAACTAGGTAGATCTTCATCTTGACATAACTAAGCATACATAACTCCGTAAACAATTTATCAAGGCAATATAGTTTTTCATATTTTTTTTTACATATGAGTATTTGAAAATATATACTATTTTCTATTATAGGATACATAATAGGTTCAATAAGTACACAAATATATTCAAATTACTCAATTTCTGACAATATATTAGTTAAACTATGCAATTCCCCACATTCTAGTGCATTAATATACATAAGATAATAATTCAATGGCCCTTGTACATATTAGTATACACATGATATGTATTATACACAAGTTTTAAAAATATCAAAATATAATACACTAATCAGTAATTCTTAATAAATTAATGTATATTCAACTTTACAATTTATATGGCCCATAAATATAGTCACCTCTAGTGGTATCGTCAAGGCATATACCAATCCATTAACCATTGATACAACTTTTAGTAATACAAGTATACTTATGAATTAAGAGTCTATTATTCAACACTGAAAGTTGAGAGTAATCACCACATTAATTATCATAGATATACAAAATATATATCAACATTATTAATATCGGTAATAGATTAATATTATTAATATGCATTAATATATTTGCGTTATTAATCTCTGATATAATATTATTCTTTTGTATATTTTATATTGAATCCCATGGTAATACATCATAATTATTAAGGGAATACCTTTGTATATTGGTGACTTATAGAATATATACTTGCTAGAATATATTATGATATCCATAAGACATGATGGCTATAATAACATTAGTGTAACTCATCCTAGATTAGGAAGTATTCATTCATAACTATTATATCATACCTCTAATAGAATGGGTGGAAAGCACAACAATATTTGATGAGTTCTATAGTTGATTTATAATAGAATATTATGACTATTACTACTTTTAAGACTTCTAAAAATATATCTTAAGTAATACATATGGGCATATACATATATCTTAGAACCCTATGCTCATTATCTTGGTGTATTATAGTATACACCATTAGCATTCATGTACATGTAATATTGGATTAGCATTACAAGTTTACATATACACATTAACAAAATATATGAACATACTAATTGGTATATCTATTAGTTTACAAATTTTCACATACACAAATCATTTGGTATGTCTATCTAGCATTTAGGATGTAACCACACTATGTCAATATATATCTAGTTGTATGTGATCTATCATATACACAATATTTTATCCTAGCATTTAAAGCTCTAATAGATTTGGATATGTTCATTACTCCCATATTATATATACATATCACTAAATTATATTTACAAAAGTAAGTATAACTCATACAAATATTTAATATATATAAATATTTTATACATATGCAATGGAATTTTATGGTATCTCTATATTTAAAAACCATTAAATCTCATCAATGCATGTCACCCAACTTGCTGGAATAAAAGTCTAAAAGGTTTGCTATTCAAATGTATGCATTCATTTAGTTTTCGATATATAATATACTATGTGGGAATAATTAAATCATTGACATAACCAAATCACTCCAAACTTCATTGCATTACCTTAATTTTTTGTTCATACATCTCTCAAGTATTAGATATAATCATCACTATATATTAATCCATTTTATAATTTGCACAATGTAGAGCAATTGAGATTGAGATTTCACTATACTTAGAAGCTATAATATTTCACTATTTACAAACATGTATTGTCTAATAAATCCCAATGTTGAATCACTATATAAATAGTAAATTGTCACCTATATGTATTTATACCCAACTATGTTTTTTTAAACACATCATCGCATTATTAGTGTGATAACAACACTTGAAAAATCAAATATGATAAATAAATAAAATATGGACAATTCACCTTAATCATAAATGAATAAATAAATAATATAAATGTTGTCAAATATGATAACCTATATCTTTCACTATAAAAAATAGATATCTAAAAAAATAAGAGACCTACTTGGAAGAATTGATCTAGCAAAATTTCCTCCACTTCCCCTTTGCTTAACTTTTCTTCTCTTCCTTGCTTCTCTTATTTTATTTCCTAAGAATGTGGTTCTTTCCCTTTCCAAGTTATCTATTTTTTTTAATATTCCTTTCCTTTATGGATTTTTTTGTTTAAAAGTTTTTTTTTTTCAATTCTCCCCTTTTTTCTATTTGGAATCTTTTTTATTGACTTTAAGTATACAAAGTTGGGGGATAATTTTGTGGACATTTTAGGTAGCATGATTAGATTAATAAATAATGTGATCACATTATTTAATAAACATAATCACATTATTTAAATTATGACACATTAATTATCATAACATGGTCATGTTATTAAACAATATGATTGTGATATTAAATAATTTGATCGCATTATTTTAAATAATAACATGATCACATTATTAATATGAGTGCATTATTAACATGATCAAATTATTATTATTTTCCATAATGTGATTGTGTTAATAACACAATAATTTTAATAATGCAATCATATTATATGTGTCAAAAAATAATCCCCAAATTCAAATTCATCATTTTGTATTTAAGTTTCCTTTCCTATCCATGGCATTTATGATCGTGTTTTGTGTGAGAGAGATAAGAGCTTTAAATGAAGGTGCTAAACTCATCCAAAGAATCCATTAATCAATAATGCCACCATGTAGAAGAGGTAAGTGCTAAAAGTCTACACTTGTTAAGCTTAATTTTTTAGTATTTTCATTATTTAACCCTAAGTTTTAAAAAAATTAGTAATTTTTTATGTTAATTTATTTTTTTTGAATAGCCCATCCTGCAAACCTTGCTAGCCCTCCATATAACCTCCTTGTTCCTTCTCCTAACCCTATATAAAACCCTCTTGTTCTTCCTCATATCTTTCCACCTAACCCTTCTACAGTTCCAAAAAATTCCCCATGTAGTCATGGGATTATAATTGACAGCATTCTAGGAAATAAAATTGAAATTAAAAAATTAATTGGGAGAAAAATGGATCCCACTTATACCAACCCTGATCTCACCCATCCCATCTAGCCAATTCCTTAGAGACATTATTAGATTAAATTGACTCTATAATGAGTCATATTGATATATGGACTTCATATCAAGATAGTTATAGGGATTACAATGCTAACATATTGTCATCACTTAAGGTCAAGAATAATTAAATATCAAAAGCCTCCATCTACACCTTATTCATTGATCTAGCCACCAATGCACCATTTTTTGTAACTGTTAAACATTTTTTAATACATTGTTACCAGCATAATTTAATTAGAGACAGTTTTTGGGATCAAAGGTAGATGGTATTTGATTATACATAGTTTAATAACCACAAGGTTCCATTGTATTTTTTGAGGAAGCTCTACTATGAATTTTTCCCTAATGAGATTCCAAACTATTTTTATTCTATGTGATATTTTAAAAATTATTAAACCTTCTCTCTCTCCACCTTTGGTCCTGTAAAATTTTAGGGCATTTACCTACTTAAAAATCTAAAATTATGTAAACAAAAATTTATTTTGAGCTCTCAAGTTTTTATTTTTTTTATCTCAGAGAAAATTGTCACTAATGATAATAGAGATCGATGATGATTACCAAAATCAACGTCAATTTTGTCATATTAGTAGTTTTTCCTAAAACCATACCAAAATATGTGTTTCAAAATAAAAAATGGTTGATAACCAGGTTAAAACTTATAATTCTCATAACTCTATAAGAAAGAAAAAACAAAGGCAATAAATAGTTTGTTGAACACACAAATGGACATTTTCATAAGAAGAAAAATCAATTTTAGCTATGCTCCCCTCTTTCTCTATTTTAATTCAAAGATCACAAATTGGTGATAATTTACCAAAATAATCATTGATCCTTATAACCTTGTTAAAAAAGCACATGAATTTCAAAGCTAAAACTCTAGACTTAAATATTCAAATGCATCTATTAGAAAAACTAAAGCTAGTATATCAATCTCCATAGCTATATGGGATGCTTGGTCCCACCAAGCATGCCATTATGTACTTTAAGTTTTTGAAGAGTAAACAATATATAGATTAGTTCTTTTTTAATCTAGATGAGAAAACATAAAACATAATAATACATTAGTAATAAACACTCTTTCCTAAGAACTAGGGAGAGAATAACACAATAAGAAAGATCACAAAATAGAGATAAAAACAATAAAAATTTATTACCTACATTATCAAATTTCATGATTATTGGTTGGTGTAAGTATGTTCATGCACGGATTATGATGATTTGAGTCTATTAACAATGATCTTCCATGGTGGTAGCATCTTTATAATAGTTCTTAATGTCTTGGTGTGAAGCTTGATATAAATTGAGAATTATAACACTGCGCTCAAAGGCTTCAACAAGGTATTCTAGTATAATAACCTTGCACACAAAATATTTTTGGAATATGGTGTTGACACTTGTATTTATATCTAAGAGAACTAAAATCTAACCCTAGTTAGGTTAGGTTAAATTCTAATTTGGGTTAAGTCTAAATTAGCCTAAGTTGAGTTAATTTAACTATAGGTTGGGTTACGTCTCTCATAAAATCTTGACACCTAAGTTTCATATATTTGTGAGGCATGACAACTCACTTTAGATATTTGTGAGGTTTGAGTGATATTTTTAATATTTAGGAGAAGATAAATGATTGTATTATCTCATTTGACCTTTGACTTCATATTTAGGTAGAAAATTTTGATAAATAAAATTCCCTAATTTAATTTGGGTTTTTTCAGGCAAGTTAATTAAGGTTTTCAATATAAATAATTTTTTTTAGTGTTTTTTGGCCTTTGGTAATTGTTTAATAAATTATCAATTAATAGTTTGACAAGCCAAGAGTGTCAAATTACTAGATCATAATTTGACTAAGGTTAGAATTGAACTATATTAGTGATTCATATAGGGAAATATACCAAATAAGCTAGTCTCATCATGTTTTTAGGAAATTGAAACTCTTACACAAATGAATTTGGAAAAGTCAAGTGATTTATTGATCAGAAATTTGGTTCTAAAAAAGGCTTCAAATCAGAGTTTTAGTGGTGGCACACTGTGGAGCTCGTCAAGAGCTTTCTGACACTTTTCATAGTTCAAAAAATGAAGTCTAGATGCTCAAAATATGGTCATTTGAAGATTTGTCAAAAAAAAGTCACTTGCAATATTTGTCACGTGATTCAAAAATGTATCAACATTTGGACCTATCAGAGGTCGACACATGGCACTGTTGAAAATCCAAGTGGGCCAATATCCATTTGACATGTGGCAAAAAATTAAGTGCAAAAAAATTGGCTTAGGTGTTTTTTATTCAAATGTCATTTGATATTTTCAAAATCCAAGGTGCTAAAATGGAGGGAAGAAAATTCAAAATGCATGTTTGGCACCTAGGGAGGAGAGCCTGAGCACATCCAACAAGGAGAGGCCAAGTCAAAGCACCTATAAAGGAGAGCTTGAGCACCTAGAATGGAGGAAGGAGGTTTTGAACCCCTAACCTTGTGGCAAAAAGATAGGAGACTTAGCCACTGCACCATAGGGTTGCAACTGATTATAAAAGCACAAATTTGTATTTGTTTTAAATAGTTTCTGGATTGCGTTCTTTTATTTTAAAGGTTGAGACTTTGTCAAAGCTTTGAGAAAGCTTATATAATGAATTTTTATCCATTTTATAGCCATAACACTCAGTCTTAATGCTCTTTTTATCCATATTGTATATTGGAAGAGTATTTTTAAGCCCATAGAGGAGATTTTTAGAACTTTTATAGCAACTTTGTAGGTGTGAAGACTCATAGAATTTGAAGGTGTCAGGGTTGATTATCAATCATGGTGAAGGTGAATTTTTGTATTGAGAGATCAACTTGCAGGAAAGTTGTTTATTATTTCTAGGTTGTTGAAATGACCTTAATGGAAATGGTCCACTCCTTTAGAGAACCCAGAGATATAGGCATCATCTATTTAGCCAAACTCCGTTATCACATTTCATGTTTCTTGGTAATTTGTCATTTTGATGCATGATTTTTATTCCAATTTTTTGATTTGGTTTAATTAGTAAATGAACTCATGAAAGTAATTTTCATTATGAAAATTATAACACAATGTTATTAAAAAACCGGTTCAATAATAGAGAATGATTATGCCAAAACACTTTGCAAGTTTTTTTGAGTTTTTCAAGAATTTGTATCAGTTTTGAGAAATCAGTATTCATGTTTTGAACTTCACTTTGATTTGAATCAGTGGAGTTTACGGATCAAGTTGGTATCAGAGTGATTAGAATGCAGGGAGTGCTTCTAGTTGTGTATTGACAATTGCTTCCAGAATAATTGGATTATTGGTTTATAGATTGATTATATTGTAGTGTGCAGTGTGGAATCAGGTGTTTGTAGGAAACCATGGCCAAGTTGTCATAGATTGAGGTCATCAAAGATGAAAATGCAATCTTGAGATGCCAAAAATTTGAAATTGAATTGCAAGTTGCAAAGTTAAAATCTGAGCTTGAATCCAAGGATGAGCTCTTGATTAGACTGCAATTTGGTGAGTGTGAAAAGGTAAAGCCTTCAATTTCAGATGCAGAAACTATGATTGAGTGCAGTGTAAGTTTATCACCACATGAATCTTCAGCTTCTTCTACCATTTCAGATTTAGATTCTAGTAATATTATTTTTGGTGATTTTGAAAGATACACTAAGGGCATATGATCTAAATTGTTGTTTAAAATGGGTTATAATGGAGGAGGACTTGGTAGAGATAGCCAAGGTATAACTAACCCAATTTAGGTTGAGCATAGACCTCTTCATGCAGGTTTGGGTTATACTAGTGTGCAGGTGGATGATGGAAAAGTTTCTTCCATGGCTAAAGGAAGATGACATTCCAATAGCGAGGGTTCTAGGCCACTAGTTCAAAGGTGTAAAGGTAAAAGAGGTATTGAGATTCCACCTCCTGATTCTTATACTAAATCCTTTGATCCAATTGATACTTTTAAGAAGTTTAGATATAATAGATAGAAGATAATGCAATCATTGCCATGCACTTTATGTGGGATGAATAACCATAGTGCTAAGACTTGTTGGAAACAAAAATCTTTGTTTAAGCAAATTGCATGTTTGAAAGACCATTCTCATGATAAGATGGGAATTGGCAAAAGGGGACCCTCACCTAAAAAGGATGTTTGCACTCATTAGAAAGTGAGTGGACTTAGGATTGATAGATGTTTTAAGCTTCATGCATCTTCACATTCAAGTAATGTTAGAACTAAGATGATTTACAAACCTCTCACTAAGGATAATGAAGCTAATTCAATCCATAATGTAGTTGAAAATGCAAACTAGGATAAGGTAAAACCTACAAGTGAAAATCCATTTAAGAGGTTAATTTAACAATATGCAATTAATAAGGAATCCACTAAGGAAATCAATTTCACTAGGAAGAAAGAAATGCTAAGTGGATTATCACTACATTCTTCTTGCAAACCATGGTTAAGAATTCACTTAAGGAAATGAACAAACTTTGATAAGATGTAGATTAGAGTTGGTGGGAATACTTCAAGATAGGTTTATCATATGAAGTTTTTCAATTCTCACTTTTTGATAACTCTAAGTTTTTGAATCTCCTATTTATGTTTTGTAAGTTGTTTAGAGGACTTGAACTCATTTGATTAGTTGGAGATAATAGTAGAAAGAATGTTGTAGGATGAGTTGATTCTTTGCAACACTTATTTGACTATTATTTTGAATGTATATTTGGCACATGGATGTATAGATGCATGTTTAAGACCCTTTGGGCATGTTTGGATGTTAGGCAATATAAACTTTTTGTTGTTTGCATTTTCTTAGAATATAAGTCCCATTCTAGGGAATTGTATTGCAACATGTCCACAAAACTTATTGTATGTTGTCGGTATTTTAAACTTGTCTTACAATTACATTGGGAGTTGTTTTAGTTTTTGGCAATTCACCACTTTACAGGATGTGACATTTGGACAGATATTTTTGGTATGTTGTATTCACTTTTGCAGTTGCAGATTCACTCACTCATGCCTTTGGATTAGGCATTTTTATATTTTTATTTTGAATCATTTTAAATCAATTGTTTATACCTCTTGTTATGATTGGGTTCTATTTTCATGGATGTAGTAGACTAATTATAAGATTTTAGAAGATATTGGACTTTTGGAGACCAAAAGCCTTCCATTAGGGAGGTGTGATCAGAAATTTGGTTTTGAAAAATGTTTCAAATCAGAGTTTTAGTTCTGGCACACTATAGATCTCATCGAGAGCTTTTTGATGCTTTTCGTGGTTCAAAAAATGGAGTCCAGATGCTCAAGATATGGCCATTTGAAGATTTGTCAAAAAATGCCACTTGCGATATTTGCCACGTGATTCAAAAATGTATCAAAATTTGGACCTATCAGAGGTTGACACGTGGCACTTTTGAAAATCCAAGTGGGCCAATAGCCATTTGACATGTGGCAAAAAATTAAGTGTAAAAAAAATGGCTTAGGTGTTTTTTATTCACATGTCATTTGACATTTTCAAAATCCAAGGCACTAAAATGGATGGAAGAAAATTCAAAATGCATGTTTGGTGCCTAGGGAGGAGAGCCTGAGCGTGCCCAATAAGGAGAGGCCAAGTCAAAGAACCTAGAGAGGAGAGCTTGAGTGCCTAGAATGGAGGAAGGAGGTTTTAAACCCCTAACCTTGTGGCAAAAAGATAAGAGACTTAGCCACTATGCCAAAGGCTTGCAACTGATTATAAAACCATGAATCTGTATTTGTTTTAAATAGCTTCCAGATTGTGTTCTTTTATTTTAAAGGCTGAGAATTTGTAAAAGATTTGAGAAAGATTATATAATAGATTTTTATCCATTTTATGGCCATAACACTTAGTCTTAATGCTCTTTTTATCCAAACTATATATTGGAAGAGTATTTTTAAGCCCATAGAGGAGATTTTTAGGAGTTTTGGAGAAACTTTGCAAGTGTGAAGACTAATGGAATTCAATGGTTCTGGGCTTGATTATTAGTCACAGTGAAGGTGAATTTTTGTTTTGAGAGATCAACTTGTAGGAAAGTTGTTTATTGTTTCTAGGTTTTTGAAATGCCCTTAATGGAAGCGGTCCACTCCTTTGGAGAACCCAGAGATGTAGGCATCATCTGTTGAGACGAAATCCGTTATCACGTTTTGTGTTTCTTGGTAATTTGTCATTTTGATGCATGATTTTTATTCCAGTTTGCTAATTTGGTTTAATTATTAAATGAACTCATGAAAGTAATTTTCATTATGACAATTATAACACAATGTTATTAAAAAAACCAGTTCAATAATCGTGAATGATTATGTGAAAACACTTTGCAAGTTCTTTTGAGTTTTTTGAGAATTTGTATCAATTTTGAGAAATCAGTATTCATATTTTGAACTTCACTTTGAGTTGAATTAGTGGAGTTTATGAATCATTTATAGGCTTAAAATATGTCATTTACTAGAAATTAACTTAAATTCTGATTTAGGCATGATAGTGGCCAAAACTAAGTGTCTACAGATGTCATTACTAGTTCTAAGAGGACCATGGATAGATTTGAGTATGGATTTATGTTAGGATTACCAAAAATATAGAGAATTAATGATTAAATTTTTCTCATGATATACAAGTTCTCTAATATGGATCATTTTATTTCATGTAAGAAATCCAATGATGTCTCTAGATTTGTAAAATCTTTCTTTGAAGATGTTGTGAAACTGCATAGTGTTGTGAGATTGCATAGTTGAAGTAATTTTTAGAGGAATTTATTGGATAATTTGGGAACTATGTCACAATTTAGTAGTGTATAACATATACAAAAATAATGAAGGAGAGTTGTAAGTATTATTTGAAAGAGTTGTCAGAAATTAGATGTCTAAGAGCGTGACTATAGAGCAAACACACACAACTATTGAATCAAAAAATATATAAGAGATCAGAAACTAAACACAAAGTAATCAATAATGGAGATAAACTAATTATACAAAGATACAAAGTTCACAGCTCTCATAGCACTCAAAGATATCTCAACTCACAACTAGAATCTCATTGAATCTAGGCTCACTGAATGAAGAATACAAAGTGAGAGAGGTATTTATAGGTTGGAGAGATAGTGAAACCCCACATTCTATTGAATTTGGTGCTAATCTTCCTAAATGACCTCTAGAGCCCTAAATAAGCTAATATAGTCATGTAGCTGAAACATATAGGAAAAAGGCCTACACCAACACCCCCCATAAGCATAGCTTATGTAGGTGATAATATAAAAACTTTAAAAAATGGGTCTTAGCAACAAGCCTAATGAGGTACCCATGTATAATGTAATTTATCATAAAATAAAGAAAATGAGATAAAACAGTGAAAAAAATTCCTCCCTAAAAGAGACCAAATAAGAAGGGACTAAAAGATCCCCTAAAATAAGATGTTAAAATAATCAACACTCTAAGTACATAGTGATGATCCCCAATATCCTAAAAAAACATGAAGGACATGTGCATCCATATAGAAGAAAGAATGTGAATGCAGAATGTCTCATGGTGAATGTTGAAGTAGGTCCCTCTAAAAGAAATGTTGCCTCTTCCTTTTAGAAGAAAGAAATCATGCGCCGTCAAACTATTGAATTCCCACTCAAGTATAATGCATTTTGGAATCATGATGTAGATCTCTAAAAATACTAAAATATATCCTTATTAGTGCTCAAATGTGCCAATGTTTGATCATATAACATGAGATTAATTGTAGAAGATGGAAATGAAGAAGTACATAATGAAGGAAAGAAAACAACCAGAGAAGAAGATACACATCGAACACTCACCAAAAGAATATCTATGATAAAAGGAGAGTAAGATTCAACAACTATCAAAACTAAATATAGTAATGCAATTGAATCACTTGTGAAAATGATGAAACTTTTATATTCAATTGATAGCCAAAAGGATGTATATATACATAGATCAGTGGGTCATAAACTTGTAACTACCAATCACTATCCTAACTTCTACGCCACTGTAATGACACTTAAGAACCTAACTACTTTGAAAACTAAACACTAACTAGCACTATAACATACCCCCTAATCTAAATAGCTAACTCAATAATGTAGTAGTATATTAAATATTTACATTAAAATTCACCCTTTTATTACATTTTATTACAAATGTACCTAGGAAATAGATCAAATTTCATCTTGCCAAGAGACTTGGTGAGTATATCTACTATCTATGAATCTGTCAGGTAGTACTAAAATTTAATATGGTGGTTCAAGACATGATCTCTATTGTAATGAGACTGAACCTCATTATGTTTGGTTCGTTCATGATAAATTGGATTCTTCACAATCTTCAACACACCTTGATTGTCATAAAATAGAATTGGTGGTTGATCTTTAGGAATCTCTATATCAGACAAAATGTAACATATCCATATAGCTTTACACATATCTCCTCATGTGATGTGATACTCTACCTCCGTGGATAAGAGAAAAATGATTGATTGCTTCTTGCTCATCCATGAAATGGTTCTAGATCTAAGATGAAAAATATATCTTGAAGTAGATTTCCTGTCATTAATAGATCTAGCATAGTTTGAGTTGGTGGCTCCTTGCCAAAATAATTGACTATTCTTCTTATATTCAAGAGCATACTCAAGTTTACCTCAGCCATATCTCAAAACATGTTTTCTTGCAACCCAATGACATTCCTTTAGTTCCTACATAAATTTTGAAATATGGTTCACAACAAAACATATATATGATCTGGTGTAAGTCAAATAGATCAAACTCCCAATGACTTGTCTATAGAGAGTTACATCCACTTGAGGAGAATCCTAGAATTGAGAGAGTTGTAAACATTTCTCCATCAGTGTTCAAAGAGGTTTATAATTTAACATTATGTACTTTTCTAGGAGTGTCTTGGCATATTTCATCTAGGAGATACAAATATGATTCTATTTATACCATATATCCAAGCCAAGAAAGTAATGTAGTAGCCCCAAATTAGTCATATCAAAGGATTTTTGAAGTCATTATTTACTGCATCAACAAGATCATCTGAACTACCAGTGATCATAAGATCATCCACATACAAGATAAAAATGATAATATATGCACCTACCTTCTTGATATAAAAATTAGAATTATAGGGGTTATGAAATAAATCATGATGTAATAGGTGATCATCTACTTTTATGTACCATGCCCAAGGTGCTTGTTTAAGTCCATAAAGTGACATAACTAGATGACATACCTTTTGTGGATGTTTGTCACTGATGAAACCTTATGGTTGGGTCATGTATACTTCTTCTTTCATATCACCATTGAGGAAAGTATTCTTGATGTCCATCTACTAAAGTTTCCATCCAAATTGTACTACTAGTGTGAAAACAATTCAGATGGTCTTGATCTTCATAGTGGGTGAAAATTTCTCATAATTAATACCCTCTTGCTGAGCATAACCTTTTTGCAACAAGTTGTGCTTTATTTTTTTCAATGGATCCATTTAACTTTTACTTTGTTTTGAAAATCCACTTGTATCCAATTGATTTTTTCCCTATAGGTAGATCAAAAAGTTCCCATGTCATAATTTTGGTGAGGGCATCATATTTAGAATCCATGGTTTTTTTCCACTAAGGATGACATAAGGTCTCTCAAAATGTCTCTAATTTGGTGCTGCTAACTACTAAACTCATGAGTGCACGATTGACTTCATGGCTCACCTATCTACTTGTTCAAACTCTTGATTCAGTGTCTGAAGGAGAGCTCAAGAGCGATTCCTTGATTGTGGAATTTATCCTTTTATGACATTGATGTAACTACTAATTTGGTGAATAACTACCTTGTAGATTACCAAGATCAATGAATAATTCTCCTTCTTGCAACTCACCTTCTTCATGCTCATCATCTAACTATAGAAAAATTCTATGAGAGGTGGTCTGGTCTATCTCCTTTTGTGCCAATGAGTCAAATGATGACTTGTCATAGACCACATCATGACTTTCATAAATCTTCTTCGTCTCAAGATCCATGAGATGATATGCTTTTGCGGTAGTGCTATACCCAAAGAAAATAAACTGGAGGATCTTTGGTTCAATCTTATTCCTATTTTTATCTAGGAAATATATATAAGAAGTAAAACCAAATACTCTAAAATGAGAAATTGATATTTTATGACCATTCCATACCTCTTCTAGTGTCTTGTGTAGTAAGATCTCTTTTGGTACTCTATTGAGAAGATAGACATCCATTTGTACTGCTTCTGCCCAGAATTGTGCCATTAATTTTATAGTGGATAGCATGTAACGAGCCATCTCCATGACTAAGATATTATGTCATTCTTCTATTGCATTCTATTGAGGTGTATAAGGAGCAGTCAAGTGATACGTGATGCCATACTACTTTAAGAATGTTGAGAAATCTTTTGATGTGAATTCACCCCTTGATCTAAGCAAAAGAGTTGAAGTTGATTCCTAGACTATGTAACAACACGCTGATGGAAGGCCTTGAAATGTGCAAGGGATTCACTCTTATTTTTAAGAAAGAAAACCTAAGTCTTATGATAAAAATCATCAACAAACAACTGAAAGTATTTGAATCCTTAAAGGGATGTTGAAAATAGTCTACAAAGATCAATATGCACCATAAAAAGTCATTCCTTGGCATGAAATGAAGTTGGTTCAAATAGAACCTGATGTTATTTGCCTACAAAATAATGAGAACATATCAGCAAAGAATTGGAGTTTAAGAATTCCATGATCAATTGCCTTAGAACTGAGTTGGAAAAGGGAACCAAAAGATAGATGCCCATAGTAGTAGTGCCAATGTGCAGAAGATTCTATCATAGAATTAGTGAGTGTAACTTAATTGGTTTAGACTACATCTAAAGCAAATAACTGATCCTTCAATAAGGCTTTAGCAAGAACTTAACCTTCTCAAGAAATGAGACAAGATTTGATGCCTTGCTAGACTACAAACTCTAATTCCTTCTTCAACATACTCTTTATCATCATCAATTCAAACTTGATCTCTAGTTAGGTTAGTTTTTAGTGAATCAAAGAGTTTCTTACATCTAATCATGTTCTTGATGACACTAGAGTTTATTAACCAAATTTTGATCACTACAATCAAGGTTTGAGATACTAGTACAAGCTCATCATGGGCTCCATATGTTGCTTCTTCTACTACTTCATCATTACATACATGTTCCTCTTGATTTTGTGTTGATACATGCCCTTTCTGCTTCCATTGTTGATGATGTCTCTTATATTTCTATTTATATTCTTTACTAAATGAGCCCTCTCAATTGGATTGGCCTCTAGCCAAGGCATTATACTATTAATGCTTAGTATTGTGCATGTGGGTTTTAAAACTGTAACACCACCACTTTAGCTTCATAGTCTTCTGCTACTATTGATGTTGTTATGGTTGCTTTGATGGTCCTTTCTTGAATTTTGGACCCCATTGCTTGGATAACAAGGCTTTATCCTCAAATTTTTCATGCACAGACTGAATTGCTTCCTCTTATTGAAAAAATTGACCATTACATCAAAAGACAATATTTACTTGTTAATGTTGAGTTTCATAAGGAATGTGAAAAATTGAGATGGGAGAGCTCTTAGTATGATTAGAACCAATATCTTGTCCTTGATATTTTCTCCAAGCACAATAAGTTCTACTCATAGTTCTACAACCTAGCATAAGAACTACTCAACCTTTTCTCTTGAATTCATACTGAGTATATGAAGAAGTGATTATAGATGAAAGATTCTATTCTAGTTCTTTGCCTCATAAATTGTGGACAAATTTTCCCATGCCTCTTTATATATATGTGCATCATGAACATGCGATTAAACTTCAGCAATAATACTAAGAGTAATCAACATGAGTGCTTTTGTATCATATTTATTGAACTTCCTTTACTCATTAAGTCCGGTAGGATGGGTCACTATTCCAGTGATGATGCACCATAATTATTCAAATTGAAGAATCATCCACATCTTCATCTTCGAAGAAACAAAATTATGTCCTTTCAAGAGATGGGCATCTGACAATAACAACTTAGGTGTAGACATTTTCTAAATATTTTCTTTAGTTTTGCAAAGTTTAACAAGAAAAATAGTATTTATCATTTTAAAGCTTTAACAATGTTTGTATTTGAAATATACATAGCAAAAATGTTTCCTTCTTCATAGGATTCTACCTTTGCTTCTCTTTGATATGAGTTGATTTCTCTTGGCATGGTTCCTTATATGCATTGTAAACACTCCTTGGTCACTTCTATAGGATCACTTCATAGGAATTCCAAGTTAAAAATGAAGTATTATTGTGCATTGATCAAGTAAAGACAATAGTTCTTCTTTCATTGCTATCTCCTTGCTATCCACTTCTACATCAGACAGATTGCTTGACCATCCTAGGCTATTATCATACATTCCTAGGAATCTTCTATGCTATTTTTCACTGACTACTCTCTATTGAGTCAATTAGACAAATGAAAGGCTTCAAAATTCTCTTCTAAATTACATCAACCAGTCCATCATCTTGCTCATACATTGGACTATTTTTTGAAGCTTTGCCACTTTCTCCTTTTGGGTGGCTTTCATACCAAAGTGTTAAAACAATCAAACATTGATGTTAAATTGATAACTAAAATGGTGTATATTTACATAGATCAGTTAGTTGTAAACCTATAACTACCAATCGATCTCCTAACTGCTACGCACTATAATGACACCTATGAACCTAACTATTATGCAAACTAAAAACTAACACCATAATATAAGTAAACTAAATATCTAACTAAACAATGTAATAGAATATTAACTAGTTATGTTAACATCACTCAGATCTACAAGATGAATGTCCATAGAAACATATAAGTTGTAAATACTCTCAATGTCTATACTCTCATTGAAATCAGTGAAGTCCTCTTAAATGCATGTCTATAAAGACTCTAGAAGAGCAATAATCAGCACAAAAATAGAATTAGAGTCTATAATAGGATAACTAAGGTCTGGTAGAATCTTGTCCTTTAGTGGGGGCTCGATAGAAGGAAGAGAAATATCCACCATGGATGTATCATCAAAGGAAATAAATGTAGGAGAGAGTACAAGAGTCTCAGAAGAGACAATAAGAAGATGAGTGATATAAGTCATAATAGTATCCTAGAAAAGACTCTGAAGAGTGCTCCAAATAGTGAATGGAGACTTTGTGTACTCCATAAAGTGGTGTAGATTCCATGAAACATGCAAAAATTATTGACCATAGACACTATCATAAGAGTTGGCCCAGTCATTATATTCACCTATGTTAATCAGAGTAGGGATCTATCCATATAATAATGGAATAAGTTCTCATTCCGTGAGTGAATGTTCCATGTATATACGCCATGAACCATAGTTTTCCTTTCCATAAAGGATCACTAGAGATGAAAAAACACTCCTCAATATGTATCTGTCAAGTGTAGTCGACATGACCACAATTGAGAGTAATAATGCATGTTATGGAGATGGACTTTAGACTACGTTGAACATGAGTCTAGTCAAATAAGAGCAATATATGCACAAGTGATAATGCACACTCAAATAAACATCAATATTTACTAATAATACATCTATGAATACAAGAGAAATCTATGAAAGTAGTCACTCAATGGACACAAGTAACAGTTATGAAAAATTAAATGTGTGCAAGAAAGAGAATGTAGGACCCATAAAAATATTCCCAAGATAATCAACAATGAACCCCCTTGTGTTTTAAATAATAAATCATTCTTAAGTAATGATCAATTTATGCTTATGATGGAGTACCATTCCATACTCTAAGTAAGGATGTCAGAATTAACTAAAATGGGTCCACATAAGTAAGAGCAATCAGTGCACGAGTGAAAAAATATGTCTCAACAAATTGATGTCAAGCACAACTTATAATTCATCCATAATTGCAATAAATCAATGTAATATCCACTAAATTAGTACACATTAAATGCAAACATGCCAAGTAGGAGGACTTCAGAATCTATCGATAATGAGTCTATATGAGGAGAAGTAAATGTGTGAACTAGTTAGATAGTCCACACAAATATTGGTACTTTATAATTCAATGATTCTTACATTTAAAATAGGTGAGTTACATGGTAAATTTAAAAATACACACTTTTTCAAAAGACAATGCTCAATTTTGAGCTACCATTTGCAAGATATCAGTAAAATAATTTTCCATAAATAGCCTATTTTTAATAAAAATTACACTCAATGGTTAAAATATTACCCTTGGGTAAGGTGAAAGGTGACTTCCAACCACTCATTAGAATTAGAATAGAATTCTGGACCTCCTCATGTCAAAAAAAGACAAAAAAATACTTGCTCAATCACTCTTATTAATACTTGCTCAAAAAAAGCATCTTCCAATGTGTTTGAATTAAAAAATTAAAAAGATTTTTAATAATTTAAAAAAATATATTTTATTTTTAATTATTGGGCCATATTTTAGGTTGAATTTTATCAAGGGAAAGAAGCCAGCTGGAGTGGCCCCAACAATGTTCATACACAGGTCTACAAGTCTATAAGAAAACACATGCCTAGATCTTAATAGAAATAATAAGTGGCTACAAAAACCCTGGGAAGAGGAGAGGATGCAAATCACCTTGAACTAGGTGGAGGTGAAAAAATAGATAGGTTCCTCTCCATGATGAAACAATGTAGGATGGGTATGAATCAAGTTGAGGGCACAGTGAGTTGAGTTTCTAGTTAGTCATGGGAAGTAAGAAAACTAGATCTAGTGGTCAGACAAGGAGGACAACAGTTTGATGGCCCAAGGAAGATTCAAATAGCTTAAAACCTATTTCATATCCCTCTATTATGTCTTATCCTAGAAATATCTAACTACACTTATAGGTCCCTCAAACTCTCCTAGCTACTCCCCTGTCCACCTCCCCTTTAGGTGTTGAAGGTATTATCGAGCAAGGCATATGGATGAATATGATGATGATGAAGGAAGGTTATGATAGGGTTATGGCATCAATATTACATCAGATAGACTCCATGCTCATACTAGTCTATGGCCTTCAAGGGTCTCTCAGCCCAGTAAGATTGCGATTTTCTCCTCTCCAATGGTGGCAAAGATTTATAGGTGTTGATCTACTCTCTAATGTTGGCTATTAAAATCCATCCTTGAAAATAATACCCAAGAATAAATACATGAAAGGCTAACATAGATCTCAACAATAGAACTAACGCCATCAAGAAAGATATATTGGATCCCAGATATCCCTTCAATACAACATCTACAAAAATCAAATATAGATCCAAGCGGAGATCTTGATCCAAGAGTAGGCCATGTTCAAGCCAAACAGATTCAAAATAATAGATTTTTATAAAAGAACAAGGCTTATGAACAAAAAAACTAGATCTTCTTCTCAACTTATCAATAAGATCTACAACCAAAATCATACAACTAATGCAAAAAATCAACATACCAGTAATACCCTAAATTTTACAGAAACAAGACCCCTAAATTTTTTTTGAGATTTTTGATCTTTTTAATTCAAATAAACTCCAAAAAAATTTAAATGAACTAAAAAAATTGCTCAAATATGGTATTTTCCTTTTTCTAATACCTTTGCTTAGATCTTAAATCTGAAACACCATTGTTTCAAAGAATACGATGAAGAATAAAAAATAGAAAGCTAATAAAAATTTCAATAACGAACAATATAAAATAATGGTGTTTGATACAAGATATAAGGAGCTATGAAACTATGAAAGAGTTGTGCAGCATCAAACATCCAAGGCCTTGATTATAGAGTGAACACACAGAACTATTGAATCAAAAAATCTAGAAGAGAGGAGAAACTGAAAACAAATTATTCAATAATAGATATCAACTGCTTATACAAAGAGACAAAGTTCAGAGCTCTCAAAGCCGTCACAGCTCACAACTAGAAGCTCAATGAATCTAGGATCACTAAATGAAGAATACAAATGGAGAGAACTATGTATAGGTTGGAGAGATATTGAAACCCCACAATAGTGAATATGGTACTAATCTTCCTAAATGACCACTAGATCCCTCAGCAAGATAATGTAACTATGTAGCCGAAACTCATAGTAAAAATGCCTACACCGACATGATCTTGGGAAATTTTTTGAGATGCATAGTTGGAGAGTAGCTAAAGTAATGGGACATGACTTTACCACATGCTAAGTTTGTGTATAATAGCTCAGTGAATAGATCAATAAGAAAATCACCATGTCATATTACTTATGGGATAATTCATATGGATGTTTTAAATTTGGTATAATTACCAAATGTAGAATGAGTTAGTGATGATGTATAAGTATTTATAGAGCATATAGAATAGTTGAAAGAAGTGAGAAGAAACCTACAAGAAATTAATGACAAGTATAAGGTAGAAGTAGATGTCAAAATAAGGTTAAATGTATTTTAATAAGAAGATTTAGTGATGGTTTACTTGAAAAAACAAGGTTTTTAATAAGCACATGCAACAAGTTAAAATTATAAAAAAAATGGTCCATGCAGAATTCTGAAGAAAAATAATGACAATACTTATGAGATAAGCTTACCTTAGAATTATGAAATATATCAAATAATTAATGTTTCATATTTATATGATTTCCATGGAGAATATGGTGAAGTCGAACAAGATAAAGAATTATGTTGGCAATAGCATGTACCAAAGAAGAAGGAGAAAAAGAAAAGGATAACATGGATTTTAGATAAAGAGATAGTAAACATAAGAAAAATAAATTATAATAGGTATATGGTACAATGAGAAGGTCTAAAACAGGAA
>JARHVA010003167.1:2030000-2122500 GCA_037957365.1 Torreya grandis
GTTCAATGAGATAGTTTGTCAGCTTAGTTCAATAGTCATAAGTGTGCTTAGTTGAACCATTGAATTGTTGAACCTTCTTGGTTCAATAACCTGTTTCAAAGCTTGGTTTAAGGGCATGCCCTTGAACTGAAGGTTAAGTTCAAAGGCTCAGTGCCCTTCCGAAGGGCCGGCACATTAAAGGAGATGACTCAGGTAAGTTCAAATCTTAGGTTCAAAGCTCAACTTGATAGAAGTCAACTAAGGAATTCAGGCTACTAACACATTAAGCTTTAAGTAAAGGCAAAGGCAGATAGAATTTCTGCAGACTTTTGTCTGCGAGAAAATGTCTGTGACCAAAAGTTTGTAGAAACATTCAAAGACCTGGGAGCAGTCTGAAGAGCCAAGTGACCCACCGAAGTATACAAGGAAAGAGTGTCTGCAAAGAAATTAACAGGGCCCAAAGCCAGCAAGCCATAAAAGAAGTCATAAGGCCCAGCGAAGTCCTAGAGGACATCAAAATTAATGAAGCAAAGTAGCCATTTGCCTTCAAATGAAAGGGTGCTAAACATGGAAAGGAACTCAAAAGTGTAGTGACCCACCTGAATGTTCACCCCAGGGGCCAAATGAACTAGATAAGACAAAATGGAGGAAAACTAAAGTGACAAGCAAGGAATGAGTAAGAAGTCAATCCAATTGGCGCTAATTGGAGAAGTGACTCTAGTAGGTGAAATAGTGCCAATGAATTGATCATTTAGGATGCAAGCGGCTAGTAAAGCAATCATTTTTCTCTATTTTTCATTAAATGAGAAGGAAAATCACATATTGACCTTGACAAAGGTAGATTTCAAGGGGATAAAACACATAGTTCATTAATGATTTTGAGTGACTTGTTTCCTTTCATGAATAGACGCAATAGGCCACTTGTAACCAATGAGCGCCAAATGAGCCTCTTGGACTTTCCATATATATTGCAAACTTGATCATTTTGTAAGGATCATTTTTCATGAATTTTACAAGGCACAACCCTATTAAAATTTCCACCTGAATCAAATAAAACCAATTTTTTACCTCTTCTTGGATAGATATTTTGTGTATGTTCTAAGTGTTTGATCTGTGTTCAATCATTGTCTTTTGATGCTCTCACAAGTCTAGCACCAACACACCAGCTATCTACAAGGCACCATTTTATGTAGCTGATAGGAGTAGAGCTCTATCTGGAAGTATAGAATAGTGGAAGTCATTTATTGTATGTATTTCATAGCATCTTGGTGAGTCCCTGTTCTTGTGTTTTCAAAAGAACCTCCCTGCCATTTTCCTGCACCCTGGTCTTTCTGCCAAGTATGAGTGTATTTATGTTGCTTTTGTCTGATCCTGAGAGTGGGTGTGAGAAGGTCATCTTGTTTTGGTGTATCACCTCCTTAGAGTAGTTTTTCTTGCATTCTCTTTTCCCTTTTCATCCCCACCCACTTATTATTATATAGCTATATATATATATATATATATATATATATATATATATATATATATATATGTATGTATGTATGTATGTATGTATGTATGTATGTATGTATGTATGTATGTATGTATGTATGTATGTATGTATTTGTAGTTGCTGAGACAACCATGATACATCAAAGGGAGCTAACCCTTATCTAGAGACTCTCTCCTCCAGCTTCACCAGTCCCACAAGTGAGAGGGGAGTTTCCATGTTGCGAAGAGAAGGTAGGAGTTTGACCTCCTTGCCCTAGGTGCAATCTCTTGCATCAATAGTTTTGGCATGCCTGGTGGGACATACAATTTGATAACTTAGAGAGGTTTCAAGATTGATGCTAGTCCTGTCACAACAATTTCATGTTTTTGAGCATCTGGAGACTCCACTAGTAAGAGGTCCACTAGTAAGAGGTTTAGTTCTCTAATTAAGACCAATTGCTTAACTTTCTATGCCTAAATTCACCACAAGGTCTGCTTCAAGAGGGGTCCCTTTCAATTTCATTGAATTACCTTTAAACTCTACTAAAAGACTACGATTCGAGAGGACCCATCCTTATCAAAAATCTAATCCTCCTAGACCTATTATAAGAGACACAGTCATAGTAGAACCTCAGTTACAGCCAATCCCAGACATGGCATTACCTTTTATGGCTTTTCATGGTGAGAGCCCCTTAAATCTCCCATGTTATGATCCAATTCTAGGAACATCTCTCAAGAATGTGCCTTCTTTTGATGGGGTGGGGGATATTACAACCGTTGAGCATATTACGAATATTTCCAATCTTTGCAATATTCACAATGTAATAGAAGAAAATATTGCCATCAGACTGCTAACTTTGTCTCTGAAAGGCAAGGCTCTTGACTGGTATGGGACCTTACCTATGAATTCAATACATTCTTGGAATGAATTGGGGACTCAGTTGACAGACCGTTTTGGGGAAAAAAGTGATGACCTCTCATTGGCTGAACATCTGACGACTATAAAGAGAGCTCCACACGAGTATATGCAGGACTTCAACATGCATTTTCAAAAGACTTGGGATAGAATTCCCATCCTGGTAAGACCAATTCCCAGCTAAACATTCTTGTACTATTTAAAGGAATTAAATAGTGATATTGTTGTGATGATCCAATCTATGGGAGGGCATATACTGCTTGATGCTTATGACGTAGCCATAGCAGCTAAAAATTGTTTAGTTCAGGCAAGGAAAATAGCCCCTAGACCTCACATGCCACTTTTCCCAAAAATGCTGCCTCTAATGCAGACTGCTACTCCTACATTGGCCCCTATACCTACCATAGAAAATCCAGCTACCGTTCCATCTAATGAGCTTTACGAGGTTAAAATCCTATTGTAAAACATGTCAAACAAACTTGTAGCTCTGAAAAGGTAGCAAGCTCAAAGTAACAGGCTGAATCAGGGATATCAACACTATGGTCAAGCTCCTAGACCTTATTTTCAAGGATATAATCAGGGACAGGGTCAGTCACATAAACCAGGCCTTTTCAAAATTACAACTTAGGCCCCCTTTCATCATCTAAAGTCATGGTGCCAATTCAAAATAATCTAGTACAAGAATAGCCAAGCTGTTCGACCATGGGATATGGTCAAGAACAAGATATTTACATAAATGAGATGATGAATTATTTCCAAAATGTAGACAACCAAACATCTGCTCAGTCTCAGGTCCTCGAGCCTTCAATGCAACTCAGCACGAGTAGCAATCAGGTCCAGCTTGATTCTACCCTGATGAATCACCTGGAAGGAGAATTTTATATAGTAAATTATGTGGGCACTGCAGACAATCAAGCTAATTGTGTTGCAGCCAACACGAGGTTCAAATGAAGAGTAGTGGTAGAGGCCCAAGATATTACTTAGACAGCAGCAGTGCCTCCTCTAGCACACTCTAATTCAAAAGCCCCAAATTTTAGGTAGTCGTTTACACCTTTAGCCCCTCAGCCTGTAGTTTAGCTTGGAATCAACCCTAAAGAAAACTTGAAGGGAGGAAGCCCTTAGATCAATATAGTAGACCAAATGAAGAAGCTACTTATGAATATCTCTTTATGGGATTCATTGTCTCTTCCAGGCCAGAAGGATGTGTTGAAGAAGGAATTGCATGAGCTGGATTGTCCAGCCATCCCAGCAAGCATTGATAATGTCTTGATGACAAATGGATAGCTTTCTACTTCAGGTCAAGTAAAGAAAGAAGAAAAAACTCCCCCTTTCTATGTATCCTTGGTTATTGGGGATTTATTGCTACACAATTGCATAATTGACAGCAGGCCCAGCACCTCATTAATGCCCAAGTGTATTGCTGACAAGATGGGACTGAAGTATGAAGATATGAACAAAGGCATCCTACAGCTAGATGGGACACCTACAAAAATAGGTACAATTGTGAAGAGTTTAGGCTTGACACTGCATGCTTGCCCAACCTTCTCAATTCCCCATGGTATAGTGGTAGCTGACGTTCATCCTTATTTTGTAATTTTCTTGTCTAGAGACTTCATGTCAAAGATAGGTGGCTATCTATTAGTGAATTGGTCATATCTAGTTTTTAAAACCAAGTATGGGACTAAGGTGAAAATCGAGTCTGATCCACTCTACAAGGACCATTTAGAACCATACACACCTAAGGTAGTGAATGTAAGTTACACAATCATCGACTCATAAGAGTCTCAGATAGACCAAGCTCCATCCTCCACCCTTGAAGGAGTGGCAGACCTACTCTTGGATGAGTGGGGAAATGATAATTTCAAACATGATCCTTACAAGTTCATTGAGGAGGCAGACCTTGGAGTCTATTGCATGCACGAGGAGGGTGCCTTCATGCCAATTTTAATGAAGGTAGACCAAGAGGACCTTGGCCTATGGCAGCTATATTTTGATGGTTCCAAAAGTAAGCTAAGTGCTAGAGGTGGAGTGATGTTGGTCTTCCCTGCAAAAGAAAAGTACTTTTTAGCTTTCCATTTCCAATTCTCTTGCATGAGTAATGTTGTAGAATATGAGTCTCTTATACATGGCCTTGAATGGGCAAGTAAAAGAGGGATTAAGGAGTTGCAAGTTTTGGGAGACAACAAGATAATTGTAAATCAGGTGAGAGGCCTAAATCTAACCAAGAATTCCTTGCTGAAGTCTTACAAGCATAGAGTCTAGGACTTGGTGAAGGATTTTCTTGTTTTCAATATTTCCTCTATTCCTAGAGAGCAAAATAAACATGCGAATAGGCTAGTAGCAATTGGAACCCAGTTTGACATTTCAAAATAAATAAGTCGAGGATGTGGTTCATGCCACTTGAAAGTGGTGGTTCAGCCTTCAGTCCCTAACAACATTGCAAATTGCCAAGTCTTCAAAAGCAACCATCAAATAGCTTTTTTATTATAGGAAGAAGCTGAATTCACAACACATAATCAAGCAAAATTGTAGCAACAATATGACAATAAGATTGTTCAGTTGAAGAACAATAAAATCCCTAAGGATCTAGTCATGCTTGAAAGCATCTTCAATATAGATGACCAATTAAGAAATGACAAGGCATGCATCATGACCAAAGAGGAGAATTATGAAAAGGTTGAAATCTTCAAGAACAAGCTGCTTGTGCTTGGAAAAGTTTCCACATTTCAAGAAAGGCGGGATTTTGTTTTTCTATGTCAGGAGTTCTCTGATGTCTTTGCTTGGGATTACGGCGACTTGAAAGGCTTCAACCCAAGGCTTGCTCAGCACACTATTGAACTAGAATAAGGTGCTAGGCCAGTCACACAAAAGCAAAGACCTGTAAATCTAACAATTGAGCCCCTCATGCAGAGGGAATTGGCCAAATTGATTGAGTCCAAAATTATATTTCCAATCAAGCACTCCAGCTGGCTGGCCAACCTTGTTCTTATTAGAAAAAAGAATGGGGAGATCAAGCTCTATGTCGACTTTAGAGACCTTAATAAAGTCTCTTTGAAGGATCATTATCCCCTTCCAAGCATGGAATGGATCCTTCAAAAGGTAATAGGTAGTGAGCATTTCTCCCTCATGGATGGTTATTTAGGATATAATCAAATTTTAGTGCAAGGTTGTGATCAGCACAAAACAACATTCAATACTAAATGGGGGATGTATGCCTACAAGAAGATGCCTTTTGGGCTATCTAATGCTGGTGCTACCTTTCAGTGAGCCATGGATATGGCTTTTGGAGGTTTGATTAATAATAATGTGCTGGTCTACCTTGATGATGTGACGGTATTCTCCAAGAAAGCAAACCAATACATAGAGCACCTCAGGGAAATTTTTGAAAGGTGTAGGGAGTTTGGCATCTCCCTTAATCCAAAGAAGTCTGTGTTCATTTTTGATGAGGGAAAACTCCTTGGCCACATTGTGTCCAAGGAGGGCTTATCTATTGACCTTGAGAGAGTTCACTCTATCTTGGAGATGTCCCTATTGAAGCACAAGAAAATCTTGCAAAGTTTCTTTGGCAAAATTAATTTTATTCAGAGATTCAGTTTGAATTTTGTAGAGATAGCTAAGCCACTCACCCCTATGTTGAAGATGGGTGAGGAATTCAAATGGATAGCTCAAAGGAAAGATAGCTTTGAGGCCATAAAGTAGGCCATAACCTAGGCTCCCACTTTGATCAGCCCCGACTTCAACAAAGACTTCAACCTCTATACATTCAGCAATGAAGAGGTGATATCTGCCATGCTTACCCAAGTAAATGGTGATGACCTTGAACAACTACTTGCCCTTTTCAGCTAAGGATTAGAGGATTTTGAAGTCAGGTACATGTATGTAGAGAAGCAAGTGCTGGCAATAGTGCGGAGCCTAAAGAAATTCAGGCATATGTTGTCTAACAGTAGGATCCACCTCATGGTCCCACATCTTGGCGTCAAGGATTTCTTGACCAATCGAGACTTGAATGAGAAGAGGGCAGGGTGGATTACCAAAGTGATGGAGTATGACATAGATATCAAGATCACCAAGCTGGTGAGGGGAAGAGGCCTGTGTGAACAACTCACTATAGAATTAAGGCAAGAGAGGGAAGGCAACTTGTTAATTCATGATGAGGCCATTACAGAGGAACTAGCTATCATAAAGGATTGGATGTTGGACTTAAGGCATTTCCTTACTATTGGTGAGTGTCCACAGGGTCTTAGTAAGACCAGAAGAAGGTATTTTAAACTCCAGTCTCTCCCTTATGTCTTGGTTGATGAAGTAATATTTAAGAGGGATTTCTATGGGGTCCTCCTGAGGTGTATTGATCCAAACCAGGCTGATAAGGTATTGGCTGAGTTCCATGATGGGCTAGCAGGCAGCCACTTCGCTCTTCAAGCTATGGCAGCAAGGATAATGAGAGCTGGGTATTTTTGGCCTACTCTTTTCAAGGACACCCATGCCTAGGTAATAAAGTGCCAAAAGTGTGCACTTTTTGATGGAAAATAGTGATTAACTACCATGCCTCTACAGCCCATTCAAGTTGAGAAACCATTCATGCAGTGGGGCGTGGATTTTATAGGGATGATCAATCCTCCCTCCAGTGCTAGGCACAAGTGGGTGCTGACTCCCATGGATTATTTCACCAGGTGTGTGGAGGCCATTGCTCTAAAGGAGGTGAATGAAAGCATAGTCCTAGAGTTTTATGAGTACCTAGTAATAAGATTTGGGGTCCCAGCCACCATAATCTCAGATAATGCCTTGGCTTTTTTTGGAATCAAAACTAGTGAATGGGCGCTAAGGTATGGCATATACCTCAGCACTTCATCAAATTATTATCTGTAGGGGAATGGGCTGGCTGAGTCCACCAACAAAAATTTGATCAGAATCATAAAGAGGACTATGGAAGAAAATCAGAGGACTTGGCATGCCAAGCTGAAGACAGCTCTATGGGCCGACTGAATTACTCCGAAGAGAGCAATAAAAAATTCTCCATATGCGCTCATGTATGGAAGGGAAGCTAGGCTTCCCATCTCACTGGAATTGATAGCATTGGATCTCACCCACTAGTTACAATTTGAAGAAGGTACTAGCATGGAGGTCAGGCTGTGTGAGCTAATGGAGCTCCAAGAGGTAAGGGATCGGGCTATGGCTTTTATGACCAGTCACCAATACTAAGTAAAAAGGCACTTCAACAATAAATCTCTGTCAAGAGATTTCTCTGAAGGAGTCATTTCCCTAAAATGGGATCAAGATCAAGCTAAGCCTGGGAAACATGCAAAATTTGACGCCTTATGGAGCAGTCCTTACATGATTACTTAGTGCAAGTAGCATAATGCATTCCAACTTTCCAAGTTGGATGGCAAAGAACTACGTATCCCAATTAATGGGATATATTTGAAGCATTGCCACTAATTTTTGGGTTCGCTTGTACATATTTTTCCTTCATTTCTTTCCTATTTTCCCTAAGTGTTGTTGCACAAGTAGTAGTTTTCTTAGTCTTGTGTGTGTTTTAATTTCATGGAGGTAGATCTACATGGCTGGTTCTAAGTTTTGACAGAGCTGTTGCTGGTTTCCAATGTTACTATTTGACTCCATGCCCAATGGATTTTTCAAGGTAGCTGGTCTTTACGTGTAGCAGGCATGCTTCCACTATGAGTCATCATTTGTTGACCAATTTTTGTCCCAGGCAAAAAATCGTTCACCTTCTTTATTCACTTTTTGAAGACAGTTATTTCCAGGTTTCAAGAGTTCAATGCTAGTGTTTTCTCATTTTGGTTCAAACCACTCAATTTAGCATTTTGGTTCATCAGCATGGCACTTTTGGTTTAACAGCGTAAGGATCAATCTCTTAGTTCAAACGGCTCAATTCAACGAAGAAGGCCATTAAATAGTAGTCATTAGCGCACAATGATTAAACTGTTGAACCATTTTGGTTCAACAGGTTCAATTTAATAAAGAGATCAATGTTTGGTTCAAATAGATGGTTCATCAGCTTAGTTCAACAGTCATCAGTGTGCTTAGTTGAACCATTAAATTGTTGAACCTTCTTGGTTCAACGGCTTGGTTCAACGGCCTAGTTCAAACCTTGGTTCAAGGGCATGCCCTTGAATCGAAGGGTAAGTTCAAAGGCTTAACGCCCTTTTGAAGGACCAGAACTTCAAAGGAAAGGACTTGGGTAAGTTTAAAGCTTAGGTTCAAAGTTTAATTTGTTCAAAGTAGACTAAGGAATTCATGTCACTAACACATTAAGCTTCAAGCAAAGGCAAAGGCAAACATAATTTCTATGGACTTTTGTCTATGAGAAAATGTCTATGAACAAAAGTCTACGGAAACATTCAAAGACCTGGTATTAGTCTGAAGAGCTAAGTGACTAGCTAAAGTATACAACAAAAGAGTGCCCATGAAGAAATTAAGAGGGCCCAAAGCCAGCAAGCTGTAGAAGAAGTCATAAGGCCTGGGGACGTCCTAGAGGATGTCAAAATTAATGAAGCAAAGTAGCCATTTACCTTTGAATGAAAGGGCACTAAACATGGAAAGGAGCTCAAAAATGTAGTAACCCACTTGAATGTTTGCCCCAGGGGCCGAATGAACCAGATAAGACAAAATGGAGGAAAACCAAAGTGACAAGCAAGGAATGAGTAAGCAGTCAGTTCAACTGCCGCTAATTGGAGAAGTGACTCCAGTAGGTGAAATAGTGCCAGTGAATTGATCATTTGGGATGCAAGCGGCTGGTAAAGCAACTGATTTTCTCTATTTTTCATTAAATGAGAAGGCAAATCGTAAATTGACCTTGACAAAGGTAGATTTCAAGGGGACAAAGCACACAGTTCATTAATGATTTTAAGCAACTTATTTCCTTTCATGAATAGATGCAATAGGCCACTTGTAACCAATGAGTGCCAAATGAGCCTCTTGGACTTTCCATATATATTGCAAACTTGATCATTTTGTAAGGATCTTTTTTCACGAATTTTACAAGGCACAGTCATGTTAAAATTTCCACCTGAATCAAATAAAAGTAGTTTTTTACCTCTTCTTGGATAGATATTATGTGTATGTTTTGAGTGTTTGATTTCTGTTCAGTCTGTGTCTTTTGATGCTCTCAGAAGTTTAGCACCAACACACCAACTATCTACAAGGCACCATTTTTTGTAGCTGACAAGAGGAGAGCTCTATCTGGAAGTATAGAATAGTGGAAGTCATTTATAGTATGTATTTTGTAGCATCTTGGTGAGTCCCTATTCCTGTGTTTTCATAAGAACCTCACTACCATTTTCTTACACCCTGGTCTTTCTACCGAGTCTGAGTGTATGTATGTTTCTTTTGACTGATCTTGAGAGTGGGTGTGAGAAGGTCATCTTGTTTTGGTGTATCACCTCCTTAGAGTAGGTGTGTTTATTTCATTCTATTTTCCCTTTTCATCCCCCCCCACACTTTTTATTATATAGTTGTTTATATATATATATATACACACACACACACACACACACACACACCTATATGTATTTTCACTTGTTGAGACAACCATGATACATCAAAGGGAGATAGCCCTTATTTAGAGACTCTCCCTTGTAGCTTCTCTACTCCCACAGGTGAGAGGGGAGTTTCCATGCTATGAGGAGAACATAGGACTTTGACCTCCTTGCCCTGGGTCCAATCTCATGTGTCAACAATAACCATAGTAAAATATTTGAAATGTAAATCTAGCAACAATTTCATGATGTTTGACCCATATACACAAAAAAACTAAAACCAAAGATAAATTTACCAGTACTCTGCCTATCGAATTCCTAGCATGCATGATATTCCACCCAGCCTTCTGTAAATGGTCTAAAAATATAGTTACATAAAATTAAAAATCCATTACCCTCCATTTTTTGCATGCCTCAAACCCAAACAAAAGACAATGAAAATCATAATTGCATCACAAAAATAGGTGAATGCCCAAATGGCACACCATAAACATCATATTAAAATAAATAAGATATTATCATGCATGAATTTTTAATTTTTAATTAGATGCTACCAAAATGATCTGAGCTACAATTCAGATGACAATTGGAGTGATGCATCCACCCCAATTGTTGATGAAACTTTTAGGAGCCATAATTTTTGCACTGTAGCTCTAATTGACTTGTCGTTTGAACCGTTGGAAAGATAATAATGATGGTAACATTGTGAGATGGAATGGATCTTTTCTTGATGAATTTTGAACCCTAAAAACACAATAGAACTGCCCCAAATATTAATTCTAGTAGTGTAGTCCAAAAATTGTAAGTTTCTAAAAATAATAATTCTTCAAATTTTGTATTGTTGTAAGTCATGGAAGTTGAACCAACTCATCTCCCTCAAGATTGGTGACCTTACACATCCTCCTCACACCTTTAAAACATGTATAAATGAAGATGCAACCCAAAATCTAAATGAGACATCTCTTCTCAAAGATAAGCATATGTTCGGGTCTGCAAATTTAATAAATAAAACATCTCTTCTCAAAGATAGCATTATTTGACTTATTTTGTTCTTATTTCTTTAATTATATTTCTACTAAAGCTTTTGAGTTTTGTATTAGTGGTATCATAGTGGTTTGTCTTTAGAGTGTATGATCCTAAGGATGAGGTTAGATTATAGGAAGCTTGGGTGTAAAATAGAACCAACAAACTATCCACCTATTCGCTCTAAATGACTTCAAATGGTAGACAACACTGAGACATCTGATCCTTTCAAGGAAATGGTGAATGAAACCCTCCAACAGTAGCAATCAAAGATGCTAAAAAAATTTGCTCAAATTCTCTAACAAATCTTGATGTGAAATTATGGCTCCTCATCTACACCCCCACATCCTTTTAGTGCCCTAACACCATTCAGGGTTCAAGTGAATTTTGATATCCCTAAATTTGAAGGAAAAATCAATGCTGATGTAGTAGAAAATTGGTTGGATCAATTGTCATCTTATTTTTCTATAAATAAATTCACCAATAAAGAAAAGATCACTTTGGATCTTTTGAAACCATCAATACATATAAAAAATTGATGGAAAGTACAAAAAAAGATATTCAATGTAGATGATATTGACCTTGAGGTGGAACCAACTTGGGATGATTTCATAGACACTGTAAAGGAAGAATACTACCCCATTAGAGCATATGACAATATTTATATAGAGTGGTAACAACTTTGCCAATGTAAGGAACATTCTATTCAAGATTACACTGACATTTTTCATTCTCTATCTACAAGATTAGGCATCCAAAAAAGTGAGAAACACATGGTTCTCAAATATCATGGTTGACTACAATGGTACATACAGGGATAAATGGAACTCTTCAATTTGGAAACCTTTGGTGAGGCACACAAGTTCACAGTGAAGATTGAACAGAAGCATGGAAGAATGAGTATGAAGAGTCAACGTTCAAAATGGAAAAGTGATTATAAAGGTCAAACCTAAGGCCAAAATTGGAAGCAAAAGTAAGGAAAGACTGGGAAGTGGTGTGATTATCACAAATCTCGAACTCACTCCAAAGAATAATGTCAAGCCATCAAGTCCCTACTTTCTGAGTCACAATCCTCAACATCCACTACTCAGCCTCATATAGACCCTATAGTTGAAGAGATTAAAGAAGATATTATATATGCTGATCTTGAAGCCATTATTGCTTCATCACAGACCCACAAGGAGATGCTAGATGACAAGGAAAGGTTTCACTCTAGATTATGGGTGAAAGGTAAGCCTCTACATTTCATTCTTGATAGTGGAAGTCAAAATAATTTAATCTCTGCTAATGTTGTCAGTCCATGAAACCTCACCCAAATCCATATAGTATTAGATGGTTGAGTCCAGGGAGAAACCTCTGTGTCACCCACCAATGTCTTCTCTCATATGCAATAAAACCTTCCCAAGATGAGAACTTATGTGATGTGGTCAATCTAGATTTTTGTGATGTACTTTTTGGTCATCCATTCATATATGATCGACATGGCATCTATGAATCAAAAACTCAAAGGATCACTCTCACTCTTAGAACATGGTGATATAGGGTACCAGAGGTACCATCTTCTACATCTGTCAATCAATTGAAGATGCTACAACAATTCACTCAAATTCTCCAACAAATCTCAATGGGAAATTTTTTCTTCTCATCTACACCCCCACATCTTTTTAGTGCCCCAACACCCTTCAAAGTTCAGGTGAATTTTGGTATCCATACATTTGAAGGAAAAATCAATAATGACATAGTATAAAATTGGTTGGATCAATTTTCATCTTATATTTATGTAAATAAATTCACCAATAAAGAAAAGATCACTTTTGCTCTTTTGAAAGCATCATTGATTGCTGAAAATTGGTGGGAAGTATTAAAAAAGTGATTCAGTGTAGATGATATTGGTCTTGAGGTGGAACTTACTTGGGATGATTTCATAGAAGCTATAAAAGAATAGTACTACCCCATTGGAGTATATGATGATCTATATATAGAGTGGCAACAACTTCGCCAAGGTAAGAAACATTCTGTTCAAGATTACACTAACATTTTTCATTCTCTATCTGCTATATTAGGTATCCAAGAAAGTGAGAAACACAAGGTTCTCAAATATCATGGTAGACTATAATGGTACATACGGGAAGAAATGGAACTCTTCAATTTGGAAACCCTTTGTGAGGCATACAAGTTCGCAGTGAAGATTGAACATAAGCATGGAAGAATGAATACGAAGAGTCAACCTTCATAATGGAAAAGTGATAAAGAAGGTCAAACACGAGGCCAAAGTTGGAAGTCAAAGGAAGGAAAGTTTGGGAAGTGGTGTGATTATCACAAATTTGGAACTCACTCCAAAGAAGAATGTCAAGCCATTAATTCCCCACTTTTTGAGTCGCAATCCACAACATCCACTACTCTACCTCATATAGACCCTGTAGTTGAAGAGATTGAAGAAGAGATTATAGATTCTGAGCCCGAAACCATTGTTGCTTCATCACAGACCCACGAGGAGAGGTTAGATGACAAGGAAAGGTTGTTTCACTCTAAATTATGGGTGAAAGGTAAGCCTCTGCATTTCATTATTTATAGTGAAAGTCAAAAGAATTTAATCTTTGCTAATGTTTTGAAAAGCCTAAATCTATCCATGAAACCTCACCCAAAGCCCTACAAAACTGGATGGTTGAGTCCAGGGAGAAACCTCTGTGTCACCAACCAATGTCTTCTCTCATATGCAATAAAACATTTCTAAGATGAGGTCTTGTGTGATGTGGTCAATCTAGACATTTGTGATGTACTCGTTGGTTAGCCTTTCATGTATGATCGACATGGCATCTATGAATCAATAACTCAAAGGATCACTGTCACTCTTGGAGCATCACACTACAGGGTACTAGAGGTACCACCTTCTACATCTATCTCTCTGATTAGTGCCAATTCATTCAAGACACAAGAATCCAAAAGGGTCAATGTTACAGCCCTAAATACACAAACAACATAACAATAGAAGTAAATAGAGACTAAGTTTAATAATTTCATAGCCTTCCATCCATAGACTGATGGTTAGACAGAAATTGTGAACAATGGGGCCCTGCACAGTCCTATAAATCATAATTTCTTCAAAGTATGCATCGAGAATGAAATTAAAGTACAACACACTTGATGACAAATCTTGATGTAATGGGGAACCATATCTTATCTAGGAGGGAGGAATTATCTGGGCAACAATTCAGATGACAATTGAGGTGATGGTTCCACCCCAATGGATGATGAAATATCTAGGAGCCATAACTTTTATACCATAGCTCTAATTGATTCGTCATTTAAACTTTTGGAAAGATAATAATGAGGGAATGTCATGAGATGGCATGTAACTCCACTCAATGAA
This sequence comes from Torreya grandis, assembly GCA_037957365.1. Lineage (NCBI taxonomy): Eukaryota > Viridiplantae > Streptophyta > Pinopsida > Cupressales > Taxaceae > Torreya > Torreya grandis. The sequence continues at coordinate 2,044,255 of JARHVA010003167.1, forward strand.
GTTTAACCCTCGAAAACCTAATGGAATTGCTCCAAATTTCAATTTTAGTTGTGCAGTCTAGAAATAGTATGTTTTTAAAAATAGTAATTCCTCAAATTTTGTATTGTTGTAAATCATGGAAATCAAACCAATTCATCTCCCTCAAGATTGGTGACCTTCCACATCCTCACCACACCTTTAAAATATGTATAAATGAAGATGTAACCTGAAATAGAAATGAGACATCTCTTCTCAAAGATAAGCATATGTTCGAGTCTGCAAATTTCATCAATAAAACATCTCTTTTCAAAGATAGTATTATTTGAATTGTTTTGTTCTTATTTTATTGAATTATCTTTCAACTAAAGCTTTCAAGTTTTGGATCAGTGTTATTAGAGTGGGTTGTATTTAGAGTGTATGATCCTGAGGATGAGGACATATTATAAGAAGCTTTAGTGGAAAATAAAACCAGCAGACTATCCACCTATTCGTTTAAAATGACATCAAATGGTGGACAACACCAAGACATTTGATCCTTTCAAGGAAATGGTGAATAAATCCCTCAAATAGCATCAAGCACAGATGCTACAACAATTCACTCAAATTCTCCAACAAATCTCCATGGGAAAATCTAGCTCCTCATCTACACCCTCACATCCTTTTAGTGCCCAAACACCCTTCAAGGTTCAGGTTAATTTTGATATCCCTACATTTGAAATAAAAATCAATGCTAATGTAGTAGAAAATTGGTTGGATCAATTTTCATCTTATTCTTTTGTAAATATATTTTCCAATAAAGTGAAGATCACTTTTGCTCTTTTGAAAGCATCATTCCCTGTCAAAAATTGGTGGGAAGTATACAAAAAGAGATTCAGTGTAGTTGATATTGGCCTTGAGGTGGAACCTATTTGGGATGATTTCATAGAAGCTGTAAAGGAAGAATACTACCCCATTGGAACATATGATGATCTATATATAGAGTGGTAACAACTTCAGCAAGGTAAGGAACATTCTTTTCAAGATTACATTGACATTTTTCATTCTGTATCTCTAAGATTAGGCATCCATGAAAGTGAGAAACACAAGGTTCTCAAATATTGTGGTGGACTATAATGGTACATATGGGGAGAAATGAAACTCTTCAATTTGGAAACCCTTGGTGAGGCATACTAGTTCACAGTGAAGATTGAACAGAAGCATGGATGAATGAATATTAAGAGTCAACCTTGAAAATGTAAATGTGATAACGAAGGTCAAACATGAGGCAAAAATTTGAAGCAAAAGGAAGGAAAGACTTGGAAGTGGTGTGATTATCACAAATCTAAAACTCACTATAAAGAAGAATGTCAAACATGAGGCCAAAATTTGAAGCAAAAGGAAGGAAAGACTTGGAAGTGGTGTGATTATCACAAATCTAAAACTCACTCTAAAGAAGAATGTCAAGCCATTAAGTCCCTACTTTATTAGTCACAATCCTCAACATCCACTACTCTGCCTCTTACAAACCTTACAGTCGAAGAGATTAAAGAAGAGATTATAAATGTTGAGTCTGAATCCATTGTTTCTTCATCACAAACCCATGAGGAGAGGCTAGACAATAAGGAAAGGTTGTTTCACTCTAAATTATAGGTGCAAGTTAAGCGTTTGCATTCCATTCTTGATAGTGGAAGTCAAAAGAATTTAATCTATGCTAATGTTGTCAAAATCCTAAATATATCCATGAAACCTCACCAAAAGCCATACAGTATTGGATAGTTGAGTTTTAGGAGAAACCTCTGTGTCACCCACCAATGTCTTCTCTCATATGCAATAAAACCTTTCCAAGATGAGGTATTATGTGATGTGGTCAATCTAGATGTTTGTGATGTGCTCTTTGGTCAACCATTAATGTATGATCGACATGGCATATATGAATTAGGAACTTCAAGGATCAATCTCACTCTTGGAACACAGTGCTACAGGGTACCAGAGGTACCACCTTCTACATTTGTCTTTTTGATTAGTGCGAAGAAATTTAATCTCATGGTGGTCAAGCCACAAGAATCCAAAAGGGTCGATGTTATATCCCTAACTACACAAACAACATAATAATAGAAGTAAATAAATATCGAGATGAAGATGTTTATGGCCTTCCATCGATAGACTGATGGTCAGACAAAAATGGTGAACAATCGGGCCCTGCACAGTCCTATAAATCACAATCCCTTCCAAGTATGCATTGGGAATCAAATCAAATTACAACTACCACACTTAATGACAAATATTGATGAAATAGGGACCATTACTTCTCAAGGATGGAGGAATGATCTGGGAAGTAATTCATATGAGAATTTAGGTGATGGGTCTACACCAATTGATGGTGGAACTTCTGACAGCCATAACATTTTCACCGTAGCTCCAATTGACTCACCGTTTAAACCGTTGGAAAGCTAATAAGATGTGGAATGTCATGAGATGGCATGGATCTCCACTCCATGAAGTTTTATCCTTGAAAACCAATAAAATTTCCCTAAATTCTAATTTTAGTAGTGTAGTCTAAAAATAGTAAGTTTCTAAAAATAGTAATTACTCAAATTATGTATTGTTGTAAATCATGGATGTTGAACCAATTCATCTCCCTCGAGATTGGTGACCTTCCACATCCTCCCAAAACATTAAAAAAATGTATAAATGAATATTTAATTTGAAATGGAAATGAGATATCTCTTCTCATAGATAAGTATATGTTTAGGTCTGCAAATTTGATCAATAAAACATCTCTTCTCATAGATAGCATTATTTCAATTATTTTGTTCTTGTTTACTGACTTATATTTCAACCAAAGCTTTCGTGTTTTGGATTAGTAGTATTAGATTAGTTTGGCTTTAGAGTGTATGATCCTGAGGATGAGGTCAAATTATAGGAAGCTTGGGTGGAAAATAGAACTAGTAGACAATCCACCTATTCACTCCAAATGATTTCAAATGGCAAACAACACTGAGACATATGATCCTTTCAAGGAAATAGTGAATGAAACCCTCCAATAGCAACAAGGATTGATGCTACAACAATTCACTCAAATTCCCCAAAAAATATCGATGGGACATTTTTGGCTCCTCATCTATACCCCCACATCCTTTCAGTGCCCCAACACCCTTCAAGTTTCAGGTGAATTTTTATAGCCCTACATTTGAAGGCAAAATAAATGCTGATGCAGTAGATTTTTTTTTGATCAATTATCATCTTATTTTTCTATTAATAAATTCACCAATAAAGAGAAGATCACTTTTGATCTTTTTAAAGCATCATTTCCTATCAAAAATTGGTGGGAAGTAAACAAAAATAGATTCAATGTAGATGATATTGGCCTTGAGGCAGAACCTATTTGGGATGATTTCATAGAAGATAAAAATGAATAATACTACCCCATTGGAGCATATGATGATCTGTATATAAAGTGGCAACAACTTCACCAAGTTAAGGAACATTCTGTTCAAGCTTACATTGACATTTTTCATTCTCTATCTTTGAGATTAGGCATCCAAGAAAGTGAGAAACACAAGGTTCCCAAATATCATGGTGGACTATAATGGTACATATGGGGAGAAATGGAACTCTTTACTTTGGAAACCCTTGGCAAGGCATACTAGTTCATAGTGAAGACTAAACAAAAGCATGGAAGAATGAATATGAAGAGTCAACCTTCAAAATGTAAAAGTGATAAATAGGGTCAAACATGTGAAAAAATTGCAATCAAAAGGAAGGAAAGACTAGGAAGTGGTGTGATTATCACAAATCTAGAACTCGCTCCAAAAAAGAATGTCGAGCCATCAAGTCCCTACTTTCTGAGTCACAATCCTCAACATCCACTACTCTACATCATACAAACCCTACAATTGAAGATATTGAAGAAGAGATTATAGATGATGAGTTTGAAGCCACTGTTGCTTCATCATAAATCCACAAGTAGAGGCTAGATGACAAGCAAAGGTTGTTTCACTCTAAATTATAGGTGAAAGGTAAGCCTCTGCATTTCATTATTGATAGTGGAAGTTAAAAGAATTTAATCTATGCTAATGTTGTGAAAATCCTAAATTTTTCCATGAAACATCACCCAATTCCATATAGTATTGGATGGTTGAGTCCAGAGAGAAACCTCCGTGTCATCCACCAATGTCTTCTCTCATATGCAATAAAACTTTTCCAAGATGAGGTCTTATGTGATGTGGTCAATCTAGATGTTTATGATGTGCTCTATTCTTAGTCATTAATTTATGATCGACATGGTATCTATGAATCAAGAACTCAAAGGATCACTCTCACTCTTGGAACACGGTGCTATAGGATACCAGATGTACCACCTTCTACATCTATCTTTCTTATTAGTGCCAAGAAATTTGTTTTCATGGTGGTCAAGCCACAAGAATCCAAAAGGGTCAATGTTATATCCCTGAATACATAAAAAACACAATAATATAATCAAATAGATACCGAGCTAAATAAGTTCATGTCCTTCCATCCATAGACTTATGGTTAGACAAAATGGCAAACAATCAGGCCCTGCACGGTCCTATAAATCACAGTCCCTTCAAAGTATGCATTGGGAGTCAAATCAAAGTACAACTACCACACTTGATGATAAATATTGATGAAATGGTGACCATTACTTCTCAAGGAGGGAGGAATGATCTGGGAAACAATTCAAATGACAATTCAGATGATGGGTCCATCTCAATTGATGATGGAACTTTTGCTAGCCACAACTTTTGCACCGTAGCTCCAATTGACTCACCATTTAAACCATTGGAAATCTAACAATGAGTGAAATTTCATGAGATGAAATGCATATAAACTCAATGATTTTTGACCTTTTAAAACCCAATGAAAGTGCCCTAAATTTTAATTTTAGTAGTGTAGTCTACAAAGAGTAATTACTTTTATACTATTGTAAATCATGGAAGTCAAACCAATTCATCTCCCTCGAGATTGGTGACCTTCCACATCCTCCCAACACCTTTAAAACATGTATAAATTAATATATAACTTGAAATGAAAATGAGACATCTCTTCTCAGAGATAGGCATCTGTTTAGGTCTGCAAATTTGATCAATGAAACATCTCTTCTCAGAGATAGCATTATTTGAATTGTTTTATTCTTGTTTCTTTAATTATATTTCAATTAAAGCTTTAAATTTTTTTATTACTGGTATTAGAGTATTTTTTATTTAGAGTGTATGATCTTGAAGATGAGGTCAGATTATAGGAATCTTGGGAGGAAAATAAAACCAACAGACTATCCACATATTCGCTCCGAATGACTTCAAATGGCAGACAACACTGAGACATCTGATCCTTTCAAAGAAAGGGTGAATGAATCCCTCTAATAGTATGAAGCATAGATGTTAAAACAATTCACTCAAATTATCCAATAAATCTTGATGGAAAATTTTGGCTCCTTATCTACACAACCACATCCTTTCAGTGCTCCAACACCCTTTAAGGTTCAGGTGAATTTTGTTAGCCCTACATTTGAAGGAAAAATAAATGATGATGTATTAGAAAAAAATTTGGATCAATTTTCATCTTATTTTTTTGTAAATAAATTCACCAATAAAGAGAAGATCACTTTTTCTCTTTTGAAAGCATTATTGCCTGTCAAAAATTGGTGGGAACTGTACAAAAGAGATTCAGTGCAGATGTTATTGGCCTTGAGGTGGAACCTATTTGAGATGATTTCATAGAAGCCGTAAAGGAAGAATGATACCCCAATGGATCATATGATGATCTGTATATAGAGTGGAAACAACTTTGCCAAGGAAAGGAACATTTTGTTCAAGATTACAATGACATTTTTCATTCTCTATCTGTGAGATTAGGCATCCAAGAAAGTGAGAAACATAAGGTTCTAAAATATCATGGTGGACTACAATGCTACATATGGGGAGAAATGGAACTCTTCAATTTGGAAATGCTTGGTTAGGCATAAAAGTTCATAGCAAAAATTGAACATAAGCATGGAAGAATGAATATGAAGAGTCAATTTTCAAAATGGAAAAGTGATAAAGAAGGTCAAACATTAGGCTAAAATTAGAAGCAAAAAGAAGGAAAGACTTGGAAGTGGTGTCATTATCAAAAATATGGAACTCACTCCAAAGAAGAATGTGAGCCATCAAGTCCCTACTTTCTGAGTCATAATCCTCAACATCCACTACTCTACCTCATACAAGCCCTGTAGATGAAGAGATTGAAGAAGAGATTATAGATGCTAAGTATGAAGCCATTGTTGCTTCATCACAGACCCACGAGGAGAGGCTAGATGACAAGGAAAGGTTTTTTTACTCCAAATTATGGGTGAAATATAAACCTCTGCATTTCATTCTTGATAGTGGAAGTCAAAAGAATTTAATCTATGCTAATGTTGTGAAAATATTAAATCTATCCATGAAACCTCACCCAAAGCCATACAGTATTGGATGGTTGAGTCTAGGGAGAAACCTCTATGTCACCCACTAATGTCTTCTCTCATATGCAATAAAACCTTTCCAAGATGAGGTCTTATGTGATGTGATCAATCTAGATGTTTGTGATGTACTCTTTAGCCAGCCATTCATGTATGATCGATATGGAATCTATGAATCAAGAACTTGAAGGATCACTCTCACTCTTGGAACACAACTCTATAGGCTACCAAAGGTACCACCTTCTACATCTATCTCTCTGATTAGTGCCAAGAAATTTGTTCTCATGGTGGTCAATCCATAGGAATCCAAAAGGGTTGATGTTATAGCCCTGACTACATAAACAACACAGTAACAAAAGCTAATAGATACCAAGCTGAAGAAGTTCACGGCCTTCCATCCATAGACTAATGGTCAGATAGAAATGGTGAACAATTGGGCCCTACACAGTACTATAAATCACAGTCCCTTCCAAGTATGCATCAGGAATAAAATTGAAGTACAACTACCACACTTGATGATAAATCTTGATGCAATGGGACGATTGCTTCTCAAGGATGGAGGAATGATCTAGGTAATAATTCAGGTTATGGGTCCACCTAAATTGATGATGAAACTTCTAGGAGCCATAAATTTTGCACCATAGCTCTAATTGACTCACCGTTTGAATTGTTGGAAAGCTAATAATGAGGGTAACATCATGAGTTGGCATGGAGCTCCACTCAATTAAGTTTGACCCCAATAAACTAATGGAAGTGACCAAAATTTCAATTTTAATAGTGTAATTTAAAAATAGTAAGTTTCTAAAAGTAGTAATTCCTTGAATTTTGTATTGTTTAAAATCATGGAAGTCAAACCAATTCATCTCCCTCGAGATTGGTGACCTTCCATATCCTCCCCACACGTTAAAAACATGTATAAATTAAGATGTAACTTGAAATGTAAATGAGGCATCTCTTCTCAGAGATAAGCATATGTTCAGGTCTACATATTTAATCAATAAAACATCTCTTCTTCGAGATATCATTATTTGAATTGTTTTTTTCTTGTTTCTTGAATTATATTTCAACCAAATCTTTTGAGTTTTGGATTAGTGGTATTAGATTGGTTTATCTTTAGAGTGTATGATCTTGAGGAGGAGGTTAGAATATAGGAAGCTTGGGTGGAAAATAGAACCAACAGAATATCCACCTATTCGCTCTAGATGACTTCAAATGGTGGACAACAAGAAGACATATGATCCTTTCAAGGAAATGGTGGATGAAGCCCTATAAAAGTAGTAAGCATAGATGCTACAATAATTCACTCAAAATTTATAATAAATCTCGATGGGAAATTCTAGCTCCTCATCTATACCCCCGCATCCTTTTAATGCCCCAACACCCTTCAAAGTTTAGGTGAATTTTGATATCCCTTCATTTGAAGGCAAAATAAATGCTGATGTAGTATAATATTAGTTGAACCAATTTTCATCTTATTTTTTTGTAAATAAATTCACCATTAAAGAGAAGATCACTTTTACTCATTTGAAAGCATCATTGCCTTTAAAAAATTGGTGGGAAGTATACAAAAAGTGATTCAATGCAGATGATATTGGCCTTGAGGTAGAACTTACTTGGGATGATTTCATATAAGCTATAAAGTAAGAATACTACCCCATTGCAGTATATGATTATCTGTATATAGAGTGAAAATAACTTAACCAAGGTAAAGAACATTCTGTTCAAGATTACAATAAAAAATTTCATTCTCTATCTGTGAGATTAGGCATCCAAGAAAGTGCAAAACATAAGTTTCTCAAATATCAAGACGGACTACAATGTTACACATGGAGAGAAATAGAACTCTTATAATTGGAAACATTTGGTGAGACGTACAAGTTCGTAGTGAAGATTAAATAGAAGCATGGAAGAATGAATATTAAGAGTTAACCTTCAAACTGGAAAAGTGATATAGAAGGTCAAACACAAGGCCAAGATTGGAAGCAAAAGCAAGGAAAGACTGGGAAGTGGTGTGATTATCACAAATCTAGAACTCACTCCAAAGAAGAATTTCAAGCCATCAAGTCCCTACTTTCTGAGTCACAATCCTCAACATCCATTGGTTTGCCTCATACAAACCCTATAGTTGAAGAGATTATAGATACTGAGCTCAAAGCTATTATTGCTTCATCACAAACCCACAATGAAAGGCTAGATGACAAGGAAAGGTCATTTCACTCTAAATTATAGGTGAAAGGTAAGCTTTTGCATTTCGTTCTTGATAGTGGAAGTCAAAAGAATTTAATCTCTATTTATCTTGTGAAAACCTTAAATTTATCCATGAAACCTCACCCAAATCCATACAGTATTGGATGATTAAGTCCAAGGAGAAACCTCTGTGTCACCCACCAATGTCTTCTCTCATATGCAATAAAACCTTTCCAAGATGAGGTCTTATGTGATGTGCTTAATATATATGTTTGTGAGACCTTTCCACATCCTCCTCACACCTTCAAAACATTAAGCTTCTATTCATAGCAAAATCATGGAAGAATGAATATAAAGAATCAGTCTTCAAAATGGAAAAGTGACAAAGAAGGTTAAACATGAGGCCAAAAATAGAATAGAAGGGAAGGAAAGAATGGGAATTGGTGTGAAAATCATAAATTTGGAACTCACTCTAAATAATAATGTTGAGACATCAAGTCCCTTCTTTCTGAGTCACAATTTTGAACATCTACTACTCTACCTCATCCAGACCCTACATTTGAAGAGGTTAAAGAAGAAATTGTAGACGCTGATCCAAAAGCCATTGTTGCTTTGTCATAGACCTATGATGAGATGCTAGATGACAAGGAAAGGTTTTTTCACTCTAAGTTATGGGTGAAAGGTAAGCCTTTACATTTCATTCTTAATAGTGGAAGTCAAAACAATTTAATCTCTGCTAATGTTGTGAAAAGCTAAAATATGTCCATGAACCCTCACCTAAAGCCATAAAGTATTGGATGGTTGAGTCCAGGGAGAAACCTCTGTGTCACCCACCAATGTCTTCTCTCATATGCAATAAAACCTTTCCAAGATGAGGTCTTATATGATGTGGTTAATCTAGATGTTTGTGATGTACTCTTTTGTTAGCCATTCATGTATGATCGACATCAAATCTATGAATCAAGAACTCAAAGGATCACTCTCATTCTTAGAACATGGTGCTATAGGGTACCAGAGATACCACCTTCTACATTTGTCTCTCTGATTAGTGCCAAGAAATTTGTTCTCATGGTGGTCAAGCCACAAGAATATAAAAGGGTCGATGTTATAGCCCTAACTACACCAACAACACAACAACAAAAGCAAATTGATATGAAGATGAAGAATTTCATTGCCTTCTATCCACTAACTGATGGTCAAATAGAAATCTTGAACAATTGGGCCCTGCATAGTCCTATAAATTACAGTCCCTTCCAAGTATGCATCAAGAATCAAATCAAAGTACAACTACCACACTTGATGACAAGTTTTTATGAAATGGGTACCATTGATTATCAAGGAGGGAGGAATGATCTGTGCAATAATTTAGATGAAAATTTGGGTGATGGGTTCACCACAATTGATGACAAAACATTCAGGAGCCATAACTTTTGAACCGTAGCTCCAATTGACTCACCGTTTAAACCATTAGAAAGCTAATAATGAGGTAAAAATCATGAGATGGCATGGAGATCTACTCAATGAAGTTTGGCCCCTAAAAACCAAATAGAAGTGCCCCAAATTTTAATTTTATTAGTGAAGTCTAAAAATAGTAATTCCTCAAATTTTTTTATTGTTGTAAATCATGGAAGTCAAACCATCTAATCTCCCTCAAGATTGGTGACCTTACACATCCTCCTCACACCTTCAAAACATGGTTAAATGAATATGTAACCTAAAATGGAAATCAAACATCTCTTCTTAGAGATCGGCATATATTTGGGTCTGCAATTTTGATCAATAAAACATCTCTTTTTAGAGATAGCATTATTTGAATTGTGTTGTTCTTATTTCTGAATTATCTTTCAACCAAAGCTTTCATGTTTTGGATCAGTGGTATCATATCAAGGTTAAAGGAAATCCTGAACCTATTTTTCAAAGCCATATGTATGGAAGGCAATAACCAAAAATATTTGAGTACATTCAATGATATTCTTGAAGGTTAGGCAAGGTTCCTCAAAACCATATTGTGATTTAATAGTGCTGATTTTAATATTAGATTCAAATAACAATTTAGTGCAATCAATGCTTATCCTCAAGTGGAAGATTGACTTTGGTGAAATCCATTTTAGGGGTTATACATTTATATTGGTAAATCTGCACCCAAAATAATAGCTAATTAGTAAGATAACCATAGTAAAATATTTGAAAGGTTAAATTTGGCAATACTTCCATGATGTTTGAGCCATATAAACAAAAAAACTAAAACCAAAAATAAATTTACTAGTACTTAGCCTATCGGATTCCTAGCATGCATGATACTCCACCCAAGCTTCTAGAAATGATCTGCAAATATAGTTACATAAAATTAAAAATCCATTACCCTCCATTTTTTGCATGCCTCAAATCCAAAAAAAAGACAAAGTTTAAAATCATAATTACATCACAAAAATAGGTGATGCCACACCATAAACATCATATTAAAATAAATAAGATATTATCATGCATGAATTTTTAATTTTTGATTAAATTCTACCAAAATCAAAAAATCCATTATGATATTAAAACCAAAAAAAACCAAAATGCATATTCCAGGCCTAAATTTGTCTTCACGCTAATTAATTTCAAACCCTAAGTTACAAATCACACAACGAATGTGACATGAGGTTTTTGCATTCTACAAAAATGATTTCTCTAAAATAAAATTTATTATATTCCAAACCCCTCTGAACCATAAACCATCATTCAACCATGAATATACTAAAAAACTAAACCATCACAAACAATTTTATTTCAAAATAAGTAGAATTCAAAATAGGATATTAGTAGTTACTTATGATTAAACAAACTAGAATAATCATAATTATTATTTTGAAAATTTGTTAAAAAAAATCTTGAAGTTAAATTTGGGTCCAATAGCATAATCTCCAATAAGTGAATTGAAAACTGCCATCATCACTAATAATAAAAATAGAATGAATAAATAAGACATGTCATTCACAATTTGACATTTACTCCAAATTAAAAAAATACCACATTAAAACCTCCCAAACTGGTAAGATTTATCAATGAATGCCCATATCGTTCATTTTAAAACAAATTTTAGTAAAATTTGAGCCAAATAAACTACTTCCCACACCTAGTTAATGAAAAACGACATTAAACAACATGTTGAAGTGAACGAGAGAGTGGAAGTCATAAAGTTTATGAATAAGTAAAGTAAATCAACAAAACAATTAGGGTTCTAATTGGTTGGAAAAAATCTTATCTTAAAAATGTAGACTTTCATTAATGGTTGATACCATAAATAATGAAAAAAATCATGTATCATGCACCATGTATTGTCCCACGTTCTAGCATACCCATATTTGATGCGTATAGATCACATTAAGAAGGGTCATGTAAATTCCTATCATCACTTTATCTATATAAAAATGTAAATTCTTTTAGATAAGGGGAAATAATCTTATTCATAAAAATTAACATTATCACTATACTTTTAAACATATTTGTTCTTAAATGGATGGTAATAATTATGGGGAACTGATAGTGATCATGAATGTTTCTCTTATTTCAAGCATTATATTTCATTTTTTTTCAATCTAACACAAAGACTAAAGTACTATTTGAGAAGACTAATATATGTTCTCAATATCATTACCATGATAAACCGAAAGTGCACCTTAAAAAAGATTATTACAGGGAGTGTAAAGAAATTATATTAATTCAAGTACAAATCAGTTTCTAAATTTATTTATTCCAACTCTTAAAAAATTGGAAAATGTGCTATTTTTAAAAATGATGCTCAAAGAAAATATTTGCAAGATTCCATGATACAAATCCATCAATGTTTGAAGTCTTTGAGAACCAACTTTTAAGATATATTTATTAATACATAAAAGTTGGAAGACATAAGTACGTGTTCTAAAACTTGATAGAGATAAATAGATTCAAATTCAGATCAATTACATATGTTAAACAAAATGTGTTGAGCCCATAGTAAAGATTAATCAAATTAAATCAATACACAATACTGTATAGTACAACATCATGTGTTCTATGTGTAAAACAATGCTGGGAGAACATCAAGTTTCAATCTAGATGAAAAATTTAAAATATTATTGTCTATAAGAGATGTAAGGCAAATACTCAAACTTATGCTATTTTTTATCCCTCTAGTTAAATTACTAAATAAAGATGATTAGAAAAATAAATTTTTATGTTATCATACAAATTTAAAATCCTCCATTATCAAGAGAAACAGATTTATCTCGAAAGCTATGGATGGCACTAATTAAAATTGTGATTCGTAGAAGATCACGAAGAGACAGGAAATACCATATCCAGAACATCCTACAATATATTTGTTGTATTTTATTGAACAATGAACAAAACCCATATCTATTTTAACATCACAATAGGGAATAACAACAAGAAGACTATCCAGCATACATCAATCTTATATCCATATATCACTGAAATCAAACTAATGATAGGAAATTGCATGTTTGACCATAAGGGATTAAAATAAGATAATATATAGAAATTGAATATATAGGTTCTTAGACACTGACAAATTCAGGTTTATAAAAACAAATAGCACTCCCTTAGAAATCTAATAGGCCATGAACAGGCCCCAAATCAGGGAGCAAATGAACTACGTTCAAACCCCAATGGGCTTGCTTCCCAACTGAAGATAAGGCTAGTGCAAGTCAATGCTTGTTGAATTGGATGAAATTAAATTATACATGACATAAAAAACTTCTACCTGCAGCTTTCGAAGTGAAGTGTTTCGAAGTAAGAGGACGCGCTATGATCCCAACAGAGGTTTGTTATTTTCTAACAAAATAAAATATCAACTTCAATACCCAAGAGCCAAAGTTTCACTAAAAATTAAAAGATCAAAACAAAGGGTAGCCTATATGAAACTGAAATTGAATCTTACATCAAATTTTCACTAAAAAATAAAAGATCAAAACAAAGGGTAGCCTATATGAAACTGAAATTGAATATTACACCAAATGCAACCGAAACGCATACCAAAATGCATTATATATCATGAATGCAATGATATATTAAATTACATAAATGTTACATGATAAGCTATTCCATAGCTATGATATAACATCGTAAATATAAAAGGCTGACTTTCAATGCCCCCTCGAGACAGACATAACAAGGGGGACATACCATGAATGCAAAGTTACATTAGGTTTAGGTAATATTTTTCAAAGTATGATGGATCCTTACCTTCACTGAAAAGAGCAACATCTAAATATAATAATAGAAGTCAATAAATTCCTATTTCCATTCTGGAAATCCAATATTTTCAGAAGTACGATGGTTTTTTGCCTTCACTAATAAAGAGCAACATGTAAATATAACAATATAAGTGATTCCTACTTCCAATTCAATATCATGTAAATATAACAAATTAAGTGATTCCTACTTCCAATTCAATATTATGTCATAGGAGAATATTGGTTTGTTGAAAACTCCTTGTCTATCACCCTTCCAAACTACCCAACTGGCCCGATTTATTGATTTTATACTCGAGTGATGGTATATATTATTCAAAGACTACCAAAGTAACTTGATTTCTTGATTAAATACCTAAATAATCGACACTATAATGATTTAAATTGGTGCAGACTATAGATCCACGGAAACATAACAATTTAATTCACCAGTTCTGGTTTAAACCCAAAAATTCATGAATGTAAACGTTGACGAATCATGGAAAGCCCCCATACTAATGGCACCCGTAAATACACTAAAAAAATCTTCAACGCAAAATCTCTCTTAAATATTTCTAAAGGGCAAATTTAAAAACCATATAGCAACATTTTCAGAGTTGGGCAGTAGAGGGCATATCTTAAGACTGTTGCTGACCCTTGATTCATTGGACGCAATGATCTAAATCACAAGTTCAATGATTTAAATACTTTGAACACAAATTTGACAGGTAAAACTATTGGTAAAAACAAGCCTCGATCTTAAATTTTGATGAAAACGATAAACATGCATACCAAATAAAAGCCCACATGGAAAAAGATGCGTGGAAGAGGAAAATGTCAGTCTTCAAAGAAAACTTTGTTGCAATGTTATTTTCCTTTCATTTTCTCTCTCGCCAGTAAAGAGTAATTTATTGAACATTGATGGATAGATAGGAGGGTGGTCATCAGCATTTCTTGTCGGCCGTGAGGAGAGGACGATACCTATTGTGATGGTCAAATGCCACGACAGAAATACCTATTGTGATGGGCCCTTGCCACATCTCTGCCCCCAGCAACAGCTTCCCTGCCTTCCCTGTGTCCTGCTTGGACATCTGACCATGTTCCCTCCGTCCTATCTCAATATCTAGCCACAGAAACTAGGGTGGTGAACTGACAATCATTCCCAAACTACTACAAGATGTGTATGTGTTTTTCCGTGTTTGAATAGATAAGATGATATCTTGTTTTTGGGTCTCATATAAGAGAGATTTGGGAACTTCACCCCATCGTATAAGCCTCTTACTAAATGTGAAAAGGTCAAATATTTTAATTATAGTCATCTGATTCTCATCCCAAAATATTAAATATTTTTTATAAACTAGTTAGTTAGTAACATGTAAATATCCAATATTTTATAACAAAAAAGAGTCAATCAAAATAATTGAAATTTTCAGCATCAAGAAAAACAATTGGCAATCTATTTATTCTAATTTTCTACTACTAGTAAACTCAAATGAAGTTATAAAGATATTTTTTATCATTATAAAATTTTAAATCATCATTTTTTAAGTTACGTTTTAGATTAAGTCACTTTTTTAAATTAAATATTTTGTCCTTGTTTTTGTCTTGGTTAATGTAATTGGAAATTTTGACTTCAAACAAAGGAAATGTAGGTATATTAATAATATGTTTTTGGATATGCATTAAGACTATGTTGTTTTGGTAGTAGGATTGTGGGATCATAGGGGAAGTCACAATGAAGTCGTAAGGGTATTTGTTTCATTCCACTTCTATAAACATTAATTTACGAGGAGGATCCAAACAATCATCATTACGATTTGATTTCCTATTAAGGATTGAGGGGTATCTATTCCACCAAATTTATTTGGGCATGATCTAAGCGTCATCTCTGTTTTGTATTTCCTAATATTTATACCTTGATGGATGACAAGATAATACTTTATATGCCATCATCCTCACCATTGGACTACAACCTATTTGATGTTTATAATATATTAATATTTAATATAGAACTTACTTTATTCCTAAAAAACTTCTTTCCGTCTTCCATTTTATTAAATTTCATATAGATTGTTCCTTCAAAAGACAATTGTATTATTATAAAAAAATTAATGAATTAATATTAAGTAGGTTAATGTTAACTTAAAAATTAAAGATATATATTTGTTTAATTAGTATACATATCTTAGATCAATCTATGTAATACACATTGATAGATATCATTTTTGACGTATCTATTTTACTTATATCACAAATCTAATATAATATAAGTACCTCGAAAATTATATAAATAAATGATTTTTACATAAATTTATCCAAGATATGTTTCATATATATTTAAATAGTTAATTTCATAATTACATTATTATAAATTGATATGAAAAATATAAAAATATATTAGAAAGGCCGATAAAATAAGAAAATAAATTAACGTAATTATTGTTTATTAAAATAATAATAATAATATGTACTTACCTATTAGCAAATCCCAAACACCCTTGAAGGCGATGGCAAATTTAAAAATCATTGGTTTGACATTGTGAGTGTGAATGAGAAAATGAACTTATGAGGTAAGAATGCTTTAAAATTTTCAACTAAGATTTAATCCGATTTGTTTGACCCATTCATATTGATCCAACATTTAAGATAGGTGATATGCAATAAATATTTTTGCAGTACTTGAGCGTGTTCAATTAAATCAAACAGCTTTTGACATGTGTTGAAAGAGTTTAAAAAATAATTTCTTGGACTTTTCATTATTGATTGATATATATTAAAAAGATTTTTTTATTTTAAATTTAATTTAAAAAAATAAAAAATTTAATAATATAAAATAATTGTCCTATCAATATTTTTTACAAATAAAATCTCAAATAAATAATTTTTAATATTTTATTTCTTAAACAAATTTTTCAAAAAATAATAAATATAAACATTTAATATTTCATTATTTATGAACCTACAATAAAAGGATTAACTAATGGGCCTTCTCGCCCAAATGAGATGAACTGCCCACATTTATATATAAATGCGAGGATTAATGCCGTTTAAGGGCCTCGACATAAAAATTTGAAGGCAACCAGACCCAGTGGTTAATCGATGAGATTTATGAGTTGTATATTGCACTGGTTCAATTTTTTCCCCGCCCAATCATATAGCGGGTTAGATCGTCATTATTCATTATATAAACAGAGTGGCCTCAACAATGATATGTCTACATTGGGTGATAATCTCGCGGACAGGATCCCAGCATAAATAAGGGTCCATGAACTTGAGAGGGTTCTCAGTGTTTATAATGGATCTCCACACCATATCAGAGATAATACACGTGGCCTTCTCAAAATTAATCCTGAGCACATTGTATAATGGTTTCGTAAACACATATCATGTTTCACGAAGTTCAACGAGATTTAACCATAGTATAATTTTCAACAGGTCCGCAGGCTCCAACAATAACTCACAGAATCCATGGGCCACTTTGTCACTGCGCTCGACGCAAAGGTTGTGATAGCTCCAATATACATGTGGATGCTAGACATCAATGCTCTTATTATTGACAATCCTCTAAACTCTAAAATTCTTCTAAATTAGTTTAAATTATAATTGTAAAAAAAATCTAATTTCTGCTCATACGATCCAACTACGACAAAAAGTCCATGCACATATTCAAACATGTACATTAATACTTTGCTTACGATAGTTTTACCCCATACACACACATATAGCTTATTTTACATTTCAATAAAAAAATAGAAAATAAATGTTCATTATTATTTATTTATTTATTTAAATAATAATAATTTTCTTTTTTCAAAGTTAAAAAATATCTAAATTGATATATGAACATGCATGTACTCATTTTTATGCATTTGTTAGTTATGTAATCTATGGACATGGTCAACTCTTTCTCTCTATGATGCATGTAATAAAGAGGATATTTATTTAAGGACTGTCTTTATCTTTGTGTTTCTAAGTTAATCACTCTTCCGCAGTCACACATTCAACACATTACACATTTAACATAATACTTATATTGTAATCAATAAATTGTTACAAAAAACATAATGTAAATTCATAATAACACATTCAAACACATAGAATTGCTTTGAAAGGCTTATTAAATAACCCAAAATGATTATATACTGTCATACAATCTCTCCTAGACCGATAAAACTCTCCATTTGATTCCTGGAGTGTTATCTCATACACAACACACCTCTTTCTCCAAAACTAACTGCGTTCTCTAAACATATTTTCCCCTTGACATCCTAAGATTTATGGTTGTTTATTCAACTTGCCTAACCTTAACATAACATACACAAGTTTGCAATCATTCAATTTTTGGGATAAAATGTCAAACTATCAGTATTGTCTCCTCCCAAGCATCAAAATGTAAAGACCCTCACATGTAACTATCAAACATTACCTTTGTACCATTTCACAGTATGAAACTTGCAGAGTACAAAGAATAGTAAACATAATAATAATAAACCCAAGAAAAAAAATCAATAGGCATAGTACACAAAACTTTTGAAATAATGACCTATATTTATTCGTATTAAATAAATAAAAATAATTACATATAAGTGCATGAAATAAACCTCAACTTAGACATGATCTTGAAATGTAAAATTCCAAAATCTTTATAAAACAAAACTCGACCTATTATTTTTAATAACTACTATTTTGTGCGCAAGTTTGTGCAACTCTAAAAATATCCACATGCCTTAAACACTAAAATTCACTAAACGGATTAATTTGAACTAAATTTCATGTTTAGTTTCCTAAATTAATGCACCCAAAAACTAACAAGAACAAGAAAATTACCAATAGGCCAAGATCTTGAAACAATACATAGAATTGATTTGTATTGATTACTTGAAATAATTACAAACCCAAACCATGCTTAAAAAAGCCTCAACTCAGAATCTAATGTTGACATGCAAAAAATTTGAAAAATCTAAAATCTAAAAATGAATGTCTATTTTTAACAGCAATTATTTATAGTAAGTTTTGCATGCAAGCATAAGCAGCTCTTAATTTTTTTAAAAATAACCTAAATACTAAAATTATCCTATGAAATAAAATTCAACTTAAGTTGACTTCTGGTTCTAAAAATATACAATTTCTAAAAATAAAAAATTCTCAAAAAAATCATTAAACATTAATTTTGGACCCTCAAATAATCACGTTTAGCCTAAAAAAATATCAAAATCAAATCTAAGAGGATAAATCTTCTTCAGGTAGAATAGAACTTTTTGATATGGTTATTTTGGTGCATGGAAGAGCTCAAACAGAGTTACGAGTCAAAAGTTATGGCCTCTAAAAGGTTGTCCTATTTTTTCTCTATCATTCTCCTTTGATTAAAAATAACTTAGCTGCTGCAAGTTCCCCTTATTATACTTCTATCATTTGTATTTATCAATCTTCGTCATCTCTTATACTATAATACAAGTGTTTTCTTCTTACTACAATCCTTCCCACTACACCAAATACTTGTTATAATTCCCTTGCCTTGTGCTCACTATCTTCATATCCAAACCCTGTATTATTTTTTTCTTTTTCCTTATTTGGAACTTGATGCTCCCAATTTACTTCTTCATCTTCATCATTTCACCATCTTCTCCGTGAAATTCATATAAATCTAAACCATAAATAGTGGAGATGTATCAAAATAATGTGGTAAACTCACCTCATATGCATTATCATTGATTTTCTTCACAATCCTACATGGTCCAATTTTTGTGTACTTTAATTTATTGTATGTGCCTTTTGGAAACCTCTATTTTCTCAAGTAAACTATTAATAACTCTCATTCTCCAAACATCTTGGTTCTTCTTCTGAAATATGTTTCTAATTTTTATTTCTCATTATTTTCTTTCAAATTTCTTCTTGCTCCTTACAACTGCTGCAAATGCTCTACAAATGCCTCTACATCATCACTAATTCCATCTTTAATTAGTAATTATATTAAATATAAAATACCCATAGGATTTCTCCCATAAATAATTTGAAAATGTACATTATTATTGATCTATTCATTGAATTATTATATGCAAACTCAGCTTGTTGTAAAGCCAAGTCCCATTGCTTTGGATTCTCTCCCACTATACATCTCAATAAAATTTTCAAGATCCTATTCACAACTTACGTCTGTATATCTGTTTGTGGTTGATATGTGTTACTAAATTTTAGCTTATTATCCATCTTATCCCACAAAATCCTCCAAAAATGATCCAGGCAACAATTTAGGCGACAATTCGGGTGACAGTTCCACCCTAATTGATGACGAAACTTCTGAGAGCCATAACTTTTGCACTGTAGCTCCAATTGACTTGCCATTTGAACCATTGGAAAGATAAGAATTAGGAAAACATCGTGAAATTGATGGAGCTTTACTCAATGAAGTTTGACCCCCAAAAACCCAATGGAAGTGCCTCAAATTTTAATTTTAATAGTGCAGTCTAAAAATAGTAAGTTTCTAAAAATAGTAATTCCTCAAATTTTGTATTGTTTTAAATCTTGGATGTCAAACCACTTAATTTCCCTCGAGATTGGTGACCTTCCACATCTCCCCCAAGCTTCTGAAATGTGTATAAATGAAGAGGTAACCCAAAATGTGAAGACAAGCATCTCTTCCCAGAGATAAACATATATTTGTATTGCGATCTTGAGTAATACTACATCTCTTCTTAGAGAATTCATTGTTATTGTGTTATTTATATGCTATTCAAATATTTATCAACCAAAACTTCTAAGTTTTGGATTAGTAGTATCAGAGCGGTTTGTCTTGAGAGTGTATGATCCTGAGCATGAGGTTAGGCTACAAGAAGCTTGGGTGGGAAACAACAGAGCTTCCAAAATTTTCACCTGTTCGCTCCAAATGACTTCAAATGGTGGATGACACTGAGACATCTGATATTTTCAAGGAAATGGTGAATGAAGCCCTCCAATAGCAACAATATTAGATGTTACAATAATTTACCCAAATTTTTCAAACACATCTAATGGGAAATCCTGGCTCTACGGCTCCACTTCCTAGCTCCTCATCCAAGGAACATCCTTTTAGTGCCCCAACACCCTTCAAGGTCTAGGTAAATTTTGATATTCCTACATTTGAAGGTAAAATCAATGCTAATGCAATAGAAAATTGGTTGGATCAATTGTCTTCCTACTTCTTTGTAAGTAAGTTCACCGATGGAGAAAAGATTACTTTTGGTCTTTTGAAATCAACATTGCCTATGAAAAATTGGTGGGAAGTATACAAAAAGAGGTTCAGTATAGATGATATTTGGCTTGAGGTGGAACCTATCTAGGATGATTTTTTGGAAGCAGTGAAAGAAGAATACTATTCCATCAGAGCATATGATGATTTGTACATATAGTGGCAACAACTTCACCAAGGTAAGGACTAATCTGTTCAAGATTACATAGACACTTTTCATTCTTTGTTTTCAAGATTGGGCATTCAAGAAATTAAGAAACATAAGAGTCTCAAATATCATGGTGGACTACAATGGTACATACGGTGGGGAAATGAAACTCTTTGATTTGAAAACCCTCAGCGAGGCATACAAATTTGCAGTGAAGATTAAACAGAAGCATGGCAGAAAAAATATGAAGAGTCAACCCTCAAAATGAAAAAGTGACAAGGAAGGTCAAACATGAGGTCAAAATTAGAAGCAAAAGGAGTTTCAAAATAAGAAATCCAAGAAAGGGAAGGCTAGAAAATGGTGTGATTACCACAAAACTAGAACTCACTCCAAAGAAGAATGTTGAGCCATCAAGTCATTCATTTCTGAGTCACAATACTTGACATCTACTACTTTGCTTCATACACAACCCACAGTCGAAGAGGACAAAGAAGAAATTGTAGATGTTGAGCCTGACACAATTGTCGTTTCATCACAGACCCATGAGGAAAGACCAGATGATAAGGAAAGATTGTTACACTCCAAACTATGGGTAAAAGGTAAGCCTCTACATTTCATTCTTGATAGTGAGAGTCAAAAGAATTTAATCTCTGCTAAAGTTGTGAAAAGTCTAAATCTATCCATGAAGCCTCATCCAAATCCCTACAGTATTGGATGGTTGAGCCTAGGTAGAGACCTCTGTGTCACCCATCATTGTCTTCTTTCATATTCTATAAAACCATTCCAAGATGAACTCTTGTGTGATGTGGTCAATCTAGATGTTTGTGATGTACTCCTTGGTCAGTGATTCATGTATGAGTGACATGGCATCTATGAATCAAGAACCTAAAGGATCACCCTCACTCTTGGAATATGGTGCTATAGGGTAGTAGATGTACCACCTCCCACATCTATCTCTGTGATCAGTGTTAAACAATGCAAGAGATTGGTGGAGAAAACAAAGCAATTTGTTCTCATGGTGGTCAAGCCACAGAAATCTAAGAAGGCCAATGTTGCAGTCATGACTACACAATCAACACAACAACAAAAGTAGATAAGATGAATCATAGGAGAATATGATGAATTATTCAAGTCACTCACAGGAGTTTCACTACATTACCAGGTAAAACATTCTATTGATTTGATCCTAGGATCACCTTTGCCTAATAATCTTGTGTATCGCAAATCAATTTTGGAGAATGATGAGATAAATAGATAGATTCAAGAATTGATCCAAAAGGGTCACATCAGGCCAAGCTCTTCACCTTGTGGCAGCCCAATTGTGTTGGCACCAAAGAAAGATGGAACATGGAGGCTTTGCATTGACTATCGAGCCCTGAATAAAATCTCTGTGAAAAATTGCTATCCTCTCCCCAAGATTGATTACCTATTGGACCAGCTCCATGGTGTGAAGTTCTTCACCAAAATTGATCTCAAATCTAGTTATCACCAAATTCCCATCGATCCCGCTTATGTCTGGAAGACTGCATTCAAATCTAAGGAGGGGCTCTTTGAATGGTTGGTTATGCCTTTTGGCTTAACTAACACACTTATAACCTTCATTAGGATGATGGATGACATCTTACGACCTTTCACCAACTCATTTATGGTTTTCTACTTAGATGACATAATCATCTATGGCAGAACATGGGAAGAACATTTGCAACATGTTTGTAAGGTGCTTCAAACTCTTCAAGAGCACAAGTTGTATGCAAATCTTGACAAATGCAAATTTGAGATGACAACAATTCAGTAACTCAAGTACATTGTGAATGAGGAAGGGGTCCATATTGATCCAAAAAAGATTTAGGTTATTTGAGAATGGCCTACACCAAGGACCCTCATAGAGCTTCACAGCTTTTTGGGTCTTGCAAATTTTTACCACAGGTTTGTTCTTGGATTTTCACAGGTTGCTTGGTCACTAACCCAAGTTACTAAAGGAGGAGTTAAAGCTACATTTTAGTGGGGTGAAATAAAACAAAGGGAATTTGAGAATTTGAAGAACATACTCTGCTAAGCCCCTATTCTTGCCTTGCTAGATTTGCATCAACCTTTTGAGTTGATGACAGATGCATCTGAATATGCCATGGGAGTTATCATCATGCAACATGGCCATCCTATTGCATATCACAGTGAAACTTTCACTAATACAGTCAGGAAATATCCAAAATATGATAAGGAGCTCTATGCCATTATGCAACCCTTAAAACAACGGAAATACTACATCTTGGGGAAAGAAATGGTCATCCACGCTGATGACAGACCATTGGAATTCATCTAGACGCAAAGTAAACACTAAAATGAGGGGCATCAAAACTGGGCCACATATCTTCAACAATTCCACCTAATAATCAAACACAAAAAAGGGGAGCTCAAATACTGGTATAAATTGTCTAAGCCATCCACCAATTACTACACTCACAATAGTTCTGGACCTGTGCAGACATGAGACTGCCACTTGGGGTACTCTGTATGAAGCAGATCCTACCTTTGTTGATACATATCAAGCACTTCAAAAAGGTAAACATGTTTTTGATTTCTATTTACAAGATAATGTCCTATGTCATATGGGGCACATCTATGTTCTAGTTGTAAAGCAACAAAAGATGATATGGGAAGCACACTTTAGTAGGACAGCTGGACACTTTAGTGTTGAAAATACATTGGCAGTTCTTTAAAAACACTTCTACGAGCCCCATATGTGAAAGTATTTGTAAAGATATCTCAAATCTTTCACCCCATGTGTGATATCCAAGCCAAAAAATACGAAGCAAGGATTGTACATGCCATTGCCAAAACCAACTAGGCCTTGGGAATCCATTTGAATGTATTTTCTCTCATGTTTGCCCACTCCAAAACATGTTAAGGACTATATTTTGTGGTAGTTGATCATTTTTCAAAAATGGCTATCATGATTGCTTGTAAGAAAAATATATCTACTGAGGAAACTGCTCAACTATATTTTAGTCATGTATGGCTCCATTTTGGTCTCCCCAAGTCCATTGTCTCAGATTGAGATAGCAAGTTCCTGAGCATCTTCTAGTCCACTCTATGGAAGATGATGGATACTAAGCTGATGAATTCCATAGCCTTCCATCCATAGACTGATGGTCAAATAGTTGTGGTAAACCACTTGATTGTTCACATGATTCAGATGTATCACTCCAAACATCCATGCACATGGGATGAGGGACTTCTTTTCATACAACATGGATACAATTGGGCACTACATAGCTCAACCAAGCACAGTCCATTCCAAGTATGTTTCAGGTTCCAACCCATGGCACCAATTGATATACATGTTCCATTTTCCACCATGGAATACACACCTCATGGAAGATCTGAGGTAGCAAAAGTAACAAATTTTATTGAAAAAATGCAACACATCCAACAACAAGTTCATGGCATCTTGGAGAAGATTAATCAAAAGTATAAGCAATGCCATGACAAACACACGATTGCACACCATTTTGCTTTGGGTGACAAGGTTTGGTTGTGGATTCAGAAGGAATGACTTGTAAGCCCACACAACAATATTTGGCCTTTTTGATATGGTCCCTACACCATCACCAGAAGAGTTGGAGAAAATGCTTTTGAGTTGAACCTACCAGCCTACCTTGATTTGTATCTAATATTCAATGTGGAGCTCCTCAAACCATATCACCCACCTCTCTTGGACACTTCAGTTGTAGCAAAAAAACATACATTGATGAATTTGATCCATAGAGTTTTTCTCCAGTGGAAGAGGATCAAATTGTGGATACCTAGATAAAGACAACAAGAGGATGATCTATTCCACTTTATCAAGTGGCCAAAAGCGGCCAGCTTAGCCATCAAGGTGAGTTGCTCATAGAGAATCAAATCAAGAAACAACTACCACATTTTATGTGGAAAATTGACACAATGGGGACCATTTCCTTGTAAGGAGGGAGGAATGATCTAGGCAACAATTTACGTGACAATTTGGGTGACAATTCCACCCCAATTGATGACGGAACTTCCAAGAGCCATAACTTTTGCACCGTAGCTCCAATTGACTCGCCGTTTGAATTGTTGGAAACCTAAGAATGAAGATAGCATCATGAAATTGCATGAAACTTTTTTGGATGAAGTTTGACCCCTAAAAACCCAATGGAAGTGCCTCAAATTTCAATTTTAATAGTGCAGTCTAAAAATAGTAAGTTTTAAAAATAGTAATTCCTTGAATTCTATATTGTTTTAAATCTTGGAAGTTAAACCACTTAATCTCCCTCAATATTGGTGACCTTCAACATCCTCCCCATGTTTTCAAAATTTATATAAATGAAGAGGTAACCTGAAATGTGAAGACAAACATCTCTTCCTAGAGATAAGCATATATTTGTATTGTGATCTTGAGTAATACTACATCTCTTCTCAAAGAATTCATTGTTATTGTGTTATTTCTATGCTATTTAGATATTTATCAACCAAAAATTCTATGTTTTGGATCAAGAAATAAATTAGAAATTTTGTGTCCCTATTTGAAGTAATAGTTTTTGAAACACCATCCAATCTCCAATATTGATAAAAACTAATTTCACAACTCTAGTGGCATCATTAGTTTTCTTACATGCAATGAAATCAATCATTTTCAAAAAAAATTCTACAATAATATAAATGTAATTTTTACCTCTCTTTGTGTTTGGCAATCTCAACATGAAGTTCATACTCAAATCTATCCATGGTCCTCTTGGAACTGGTAATGACATGTAGAATCTAGTATTTTTTGCATGTCCCTTACCCACCTGACATATTCTACACTTTGAAACATACCTTGTCACATCTCTCTTCATCTTTGGCTAGAAATATTTTTCCTCGATAAAATTTATTATCTTCATCTTACCAAAATTTCCATCCAAACAACCACTATATAATTCTCTTATTATATTATCTAATAGAGACCCAACAAGAATGCATAATTATTTCCCTTTGAAGAGATCACCTTCTTATATAAGATACTCATCATGAATAGCATATATCCTACAGGTTAAAATATTTTTATGCTATTCAACTATCTTTCTAAAATATGGATCTGTAACATATAATTTTTTAATAGCTTCAAATCCAACTACTTCACTCACCATAGTAGTTAATAATGCTACATTCCTGCATAGTTCATTAGCTACCTAATTCTATTTTTATAATTTATGTTTTAACAAAAAATTATATCCCTACAAGAAAAAAAACCCACTTTGCATGCCTATAATTCAACTTCTTTTGTGTATTCACATACTTCAAAGCCTAATGATTTGTAAATAGTATATACTCCTTAGGCACCAGCTAGTGCCTCCAATGTCTTAATACATGTACAATTACATAAAGTTTAACATCATAATTAGAATACTTTATTCTTACCTGATTTAATTTATCACTAGAATATAATATTGGCTTTCCTTTTTGACTTAGCACAACACCAATTCCCACAAATGAAGCATCACAATCAACCTCAAACACTTTGTTAAAATACAATAATGTTAAAATTGGTCTTTCTATATTATTTTTCTTTAAAAATTTAAATCTTTCTATGGTGGCTCTATAACATGCAACTTCCTTCACTCTCATGCAATCTATTATCAATGCCATAATACTACTAAAATTTTTACTAATTTTTTTGTAAAAAATTTTGAAACTATAGAAAATTCTTACCTTTGTAATGATTATTAGAATATGCCACTCAACAATTACCTTTATCATTTATTCATCCATTTTCACAACATCTGCTAAGACTACAAATCCCAAAAATACTTTGTTGTTTTCCGTAACCTTCACTTTTTAAAATTTTCATACAACTTCTCATTTCTTAACAAATCCATTACCATTCTAAAATGTTGTAAGTGTTCTTCTTTAGTCTTCCTGACTATCAAAATATCATCAAAATAAACAACCACAAACTTAATAATATATTCTCTTAGAATTGTATTCATCACCCTCATAAATGTTTTAGGTGCATTACATAATCTGAATGACATCACCATCTACTCATATAAGCCATCCCTAGTTTTGAATGTAGTTTTCAACTCATCTCTTTCTCAAATTCAAATATGATAATAGTCACTCCTTAGATCGATCTTGGTAAAATATTTTTATCCTGTAAGCATATCCATCATATAATATAAATGACGTATAAGAAATATATAATTTATTATAATTTTATTAATTGCTCTACTATTCATACACATTCTGCATTCTCCATCTTTCTTTGAAATTAGCAACACTGGGGTTGCACATGGATTCATACTCTCCCTTATCACTTTTTTCTTATCAATTATCCAGTAAACTATTTCTTTATTTTTATATGTTCTATTGGACTCATCCTATAAGATGCTTGATTAAGTAGAGCTGATCCTAGAATCAAATCAGTGTGATGTTGACTATCTCTCTTTAGTGGTAAACTATTTGGTAACTCATCAAACATAACATATTCATATGATTTTAACATTCTTGCTGATTCTATTTTTATTGGCACCATTTCTATTTTCTCATTCTTTGCTAGTAGTGCATAACATCAACATGCTACCTTCATATCTTGAATAAAAATTTTAGTACAAAGTATGCTTTCTATCTTCTCTTCCTCTTTAAGAGGTAACAAAACTTTCTTTGTATCACCTTTCCAAAAAGTGTATATCTTATTTACTCCATCATAAACTAATTTCTTGTCAAATTATCACGATCTCCCCAATAACATATGGCATGCATCCATTAGAATAACATCACACCATATTTCATAATTATAACTCTTTCCTATAGATTACTTGATTAAGTACCTTTTGTCTACTATAACTTCATTCACTTTCTTAAAACATGAAATTCAATAAGGATTAGGATAATTTTCATATTTCATATTTATTTTCTAAATCATTCCTTTAGAAACCATATTTTCACAACTACCACCATCTATAATTACTTTACATATCTTTCCACCTGAAATACATCTTGTTCAAAAAATATTTGATCACAGCCATGCATCACCACCTTTTCTATTCTACACTTGTTCCTTCTTTGGAGTGATCACGGTTCTTATCATCATGAGATTCTCTCCAACATTAGCTGGTATAACTTTAGTATTATGCTCTTGTATTTTAACTTAAACTAGATTTACTCTTGGGTGATCTTCTTGCCTCCTTTCTTGATCTTGATAGTGTGGATACTAAAATTTTATGTACCATACTTATCCAAATCTACAACAGACATAATATATATGTTAATTTAGAAACCATCCTTTACCACCACCATAAACTTGTCCTCTCCGAAATCTTCTTCTTTTTATTGTTAATGAAACCCTTAGCTATTATCATCTTGACTTTTTGAACCTTAGGATGATTTACCTTTATTTGCATTAAATCCAGCTCTATTGGTATTAAATCCAACTCATCTCTTTATTAGAGGGGATCTACCTCTTTTTAGAATAATAGATGTCCTTCTAAAATTTTATCTATTTTGTTTTTCTTCTACCTTTAAAGCTAATTGATATGTCTTGTCCATGTTAAAGTATTTTATGCATACTTAATTCATCTTGAATAGAAAATTTTAAATCATTTACATACCTTAAAACCATCTAATATTATGTTTCACCATGTTCCACTCATTTGGAAATATTATAAAATTCATCTGTATACTCTTGTATACTGTGATATTTTTGTCTAAAATTTTGATATTTTTTGTATAGGGTTTATACACAATCCATAGGATGAAATTTCTCCCTCGGATTTTTCTCCAACTTTTTCCACAAATTAATCTTATCTTTACCTTCTATTTTTCTCTTTTTTTTTAGGTCATCCAAAAAAATCATTGCATGGCCTTTCAATTTCATACATGGAAACTTTACCTTCTTATCTTCTCTCATAGTCTTCCATTCGAAGAACCTCTCCATTTATTAATCCAATCTATTAACTCCTCTGGTTTTAAATTGCCTCCACAATCTAGAACATCAACACTGGTTCCTTTGGTTCTTCCTTTTAAAACCTTATCCATCCTCTCATTCATTGATGGTGGCTAGTCTTTCTATTCTTCTTCCTGTTAAACTTCTTCATCACAATTTGTGTCTTCCTCATCACCACTTTGTCTTCTTCATTTATTGGTGATAACCTCTATTAAGTGTTGAACTTGTCTCTGCATCTCCTATATAATTTGGTTCATCTGTGCCATACCTCTTCATCCTCTCACCATTATTTAGCCCTCCAATATTTGAACTTGCTCTGATATAAAATAATGAACCTAAAAACAAACAAGAATAAAAAAATTACCAGTAGGCCAAGATCTTAAAATAATACATAGAATTGATTCTTATTGATTGATGGAAATAATTACAAACTCAAAACATGTTTAAATAAGCCTCAACTTGGAGTTTAGAGTTGACATGCAAAAATTTGAAAATTTTGAAAAAAAAAAACATCTATTTTTAGCAGTCATTTATACTAAGCTTTACATGGAAATGCATGTGGATCTAAAAATTTCTTGAAATAACCTAAATGCTAAAACTATCTTATATAAAAAATTCAATTGAAGTTGATTTTTTGTTATAAAAATAGAAAATTCACAAAAAAATTATTAAACATTAATTTGAGACCCTCGAATGATCATTTTTGACCTCTAAAGATATTGAAATCAAATATAAGTTCATAGAACAACTTGGGGAAGAATCAAACTTATAGATACACTGATCTTGGCACATGGAAGATCTCAAATGGAGTTATGAGTCAAAATTTATGGCCTCTAAAAGGTTGGCCTATTTTTTTGCATCACATATACACTAATTCCAAAAATAGATAAAACCTAAAAAAATATTGAAATTCAATTTTAGACCTTCAGATGGTCACGTATGGCCTTCAAAATGTTTTGAAAACATCCATAAGTGGATAAATTGGATTATGAATGAATCAAAACTTTTAGATGGTCATTTTAGTGCAAACAAGACTCAAATGGAGCGACATATCAAAACGTATGGCCTCTAGAAGTTTGGTCTCTCCATCATTCTCCTCTAGTTAAAAATAATTGAGCTCTTATAAGTTGCTTTGATTTTACTCATGACATTTTTTTTTAATAGTATTCATATATCATTCTAAATTCTAATTATTATTTCTCCATTTTAATCCTTCCTATTATACCAAATAGTTGTTATAACTGCCTTGCCTTGTGTTTACTATTTTCCTATCCAAATCTTGCACTAGATCTTTTCTTTCTTCTTCTTTGATACCTATTGTTTCCAATATATTTCTTTATATTCTTCCCTTTCAATATATTATTCATGGAAATCATATAAATCTAAAACATTAAACTCAAAAGTTATATAAATATTTTGTTGTAAACTCATTTCATAATGATTCTCATTGATTTTATTCACAATTTTGCAAACAACAATCTTCCTATACTTCAACATATTGTATGTGTCTATTAGAAATATTATTTTCCTCATGTACACCATCACTAAATGTCTTTGAAATAATTTTTAACTTCTAACATATAGTTCTAATTTATAGTTTTCAACACTTTCATGTAGTTTTTTCCTCACTTCTTGCAAATATTGCATATGTTGTACAAATACTTTTACATCATCACTAACTCATTATAAAATTGATTATTACACCAAATCTAAATCACTCATAGGATTTCTCTCATAAATAATCTAAAATGTCAATTTTTTTATTGATCTATTCACTTAATTGTTATATGTAAATTTACCATGTGGTACAACCAAGTCACGCTGTTTCCATGCTTCTCTCCAAGTATGCATCTCAAAAAATTTCTTAAGATATTGTTTATAAATAATGTCTATCCATAACTTTTTATTATTATACACTATTTAATTATAGCTTAGTTCCCATCCTATTCCATAAAGTCTTCCAAAAATGACCTATAAATTTTGTGTCGTTATTTGATGTAATGGTTTTTTTAACACCATGCAATCTCACAATATCCTTACAAAATAGTTTTGAAACTCTAGTGGTATCATTGGTTTTCTTACATGAAATAAAATGAACCATATTATAAAAGTTGTCTTATAACAAATTAATCATTATCTCTCTATGTGTTTCATAACCCTAACATAAAGTCCATACTCAAATATGTTCATGGTTCTCTTAAAATCAGTAGTGGCATGTACAAACCTATACTCTATGTATGTCTTTTATCCACCTGACATATATTATACCTTGAAACATATATAGTTACATTTTTATTCTTCTTTGGCAAAAATTCTTCTCATCCACCAAATCTATTGTATTTGTCTTACCAAAATGTCCATCCAAACCACCACTATGTCAATTTCTTATAATATTGTCTCTTAGAGACCCAATTGGATTACATAATTATTTCCCTTTGAAGAGATAACCATCATATATAAAATATTCATCATAAACATTAGTTGTCTTACTTGTTAATTAATTCTTGTATAGCTCAACTATCTTACTAAAATCAAAATCAGTATTATATAATTCCTTAATAACTTCAAATTTAACTACTTGACTTGCATAGTAGTTAAAAAACCCACTTCCCTTCTCAAAGCATTAGCCACTTGATTCTAATTTCTTTATTTATGCTTCAAAACAAAAGTATATCCATGTAATAAACACACCAACATTGCATGCCCACTATTTAACTTATTTTTAGTCTTTACATACTTCAAAGCCTTGTGATTTTTAAATAGAGAAAATTCATTAGGCACTAGGAAATGCCTCTAATGTCTTAATTCTTGTACTATGACATAAAATTCATCATCATATGTAGAATACTTATTTATGAAATCATTTAATTTCTCTCTAGAATATGTTATTATCTTTCCTTCCTGAATCGACACAACACTAATTCTCACATGTGAAACATCAAGATCAACCTCAAACACTTTGTTAAAACATGATAATGTTAAAATGGGTTCTTATGTGAACTTATTCTTAAAAAAATAAAAGATTTATATTTTTAATCTTATCCACATAAATTATTCTCCTCTCATGCAATCTATCATTGGTGTTACAATAATACTAATTTTTTCTATGTACATTCTCTAGAAAGTTTCTAAAGAATAGAAACTTCTTACCTCTATAATTCTCTTTGGAATAGGCCATTCAACAATTATCTTTCATTTTCCTTCATTTATTTTTACAACATTTACTGAAACTATAAATACCAAATTGTTCTAAATAAACTTACACTTTTTCAAATTTTCATAGAGCTTCTCTTTTTTTGACAATTTGAATGCCATTATCAAATTCCTCGAGTTTTTATCTTTAGAATTATTGAATATCAATATAGGTCACCTTAAACTTATCAATGTAATCTCATAACTCTATGTTCATTGGTGAATAGACATCAAACTGCAAACAGGGCTAAACTATATGTATTGACAAAATATTTTCTCAAACATAAAATATCACCTGGATTCTTCTTTAGTCTATATAGTTTACTCACGTTATATAAGGGTAAAAACCCATTAATTATTGGACAAAACAAAATTTTACATTTAAAGATAAAATTCAATTTTTTGGCCTATCCAGCTAGACTCTGCATAGTTAATTCTAAATGGAAGTATGAAGTTTCAATTGTCTGTATAAAAGGGATCAAGCAATTGGCCACAAATAAGACTCACATGGTCTTCTACCTATATGTATAGTGAGTCTATACATCCAATGAGTCGTGATAGTTGGGCGATCCTCCTAGGTCAAAACCATCGCATGACTCCACTATGACCCAAACATTGGAATGACCTAGAAGTAATATCTTCACAGGTTCATTGACTAATACAATTGGCCATGCAGCACAAACCCAACATTTATATTCAATACTTAGATCTCATCTACAAACAACAAATAACCTTTCCAAATATTCGATCTTAGAATCGATTTCACTCAGAAAGGATACATACTTTATTAATATTACAAGAAAATATATATCTGGTGTTTGTCTGTGCATTGTAGATCTCTCTCACACCCTTCATTCATTCACTAATATACATATCCCCTATTTTACACAAAAATCCCCATATAAAACCATATTTGTCAACTTAGATACTCAATTCTATCCTAGGCTTCACATAACAACCTCCCAAAATGAGCAAAATAGTTCTTCTAACATAAGAAAACTCAGATCAGTTAATATCACACCCAATAGACTTGATTTCATGCTTAAAGGATACTTAGACAAATTTGAAAACTAAAAAAATGGAGGGAAAGCAGCTTAGTACACCTAGACATGATAAAACTCAACCAAGAACATGACAAATACATTCCTAGCATGAAGATACTCCTGCATCATTCTTCCAAGGATCCAAAGAAGTATTTTTCACTTGTTTTTATTCATCAATTCTTCTATGCTTGTGCGTAGCTTAAGGATGTCATTTGTATTCAACCGTGTTGCATCTTCAGTTGGTAGATTCTTCCACTTAGTTAGATATCGGAGATATTCTTTGCCCCTTGTCTTTTTAACCACTTTCTTGTCTAAAATGCTCTCAATCTCCTTTGGCACTTCCTTTGGTAGTTGTTTCTCCCATTGGATAACTTCATCTACCCCTGTTTCAATCTCTTTAGCTAGTTGTCCTTCATCTTTGTATGTATATAGATTTGCAACATTAAAGATTGGAGAGATTCCAATTCCTTTTGGAAATTCTATTTCATATGCATTATTTGAAAACTTCCTTATTACCTTGCATGGTCCTATTTTCATTACATTTAGCTTATTATATTCCCTTTTTGGGAACCTCTCTTTTCTAAAGTGAGCAAGAACAAAGTATCCAACACTAAAACTGACCTCTCTTTTCTTTTGATCTACTCTTAGCTTGTACTTGATGGTGTTTTCTTCAAGTTTCTTCTTTACCTGTTCATGCAAATTTTGCATGGCATTGGTAAATTATTCTGCATCAGCGCTCCTTGTCTCCATGCTACTTAGATTTCTTAACTCATACACACCTCTTGGATGTGTTCCATATGTAATTTGAAATGGACTCAATCCTATACTTCTGTTAGGAGAATTGTTATAGGCAAATTCAGCTTGTGCAAGTCCAAGATCCCATTGTTTTGGATGCATACTTACCAAGCTTCTTAAGATGTTGCCTAAGCTCCTATTGACAACCTCTATTTGGCCATTAGTTTGGGGGTGATAGGCTAAACTAAAAATAAATTTTGTACCCAATTTTTTCCATAAGGTTCTCCAAAAGTGTCCAGCAAATTTGGTATCCCTGTTAGAAACAATGCTTCTAGGCAATCCATGCAATCTAACAACATCTTGAAAGAATAGATTAGCTATATGAGTAGCATCACTTATTTTTGAGCATGGAATAAAATGAGCCATCTTTAAGAACCTATCTACCACTACAAATATGGAATCATGACCTTTTTGAGTTCTTGGCAAACCAAGTACAAAATCCATGCTTATTGAATCCCAAGGCCTATTCAAAATGGGTAGTGGCTGGTACAAACCTGCATTTTTACTACTTCCCTTGGCATATTGGCATGTTTTACACCTTTCAATGAATTTATTGACATTAGTACCCATACTTGGCCAATAGTAATGAGCACTCAATTGTGCCAATGTCTTATTCTGTCCAAAATGTCCTGATAAGCTACCACTATGCTTTTCCTTCAACAAATTCTCTCTCATGGAACTCTTGGGGATGCAAAGCTGGCTACCTCTTAACAGTAGACCCTATTGGACCATGAAATGTATCCAAGGACTTCTATCAACCCCCACTGGATTCATGCAAGCTTCATATGGTTCTTGAAGTCTGGATCTTCCTTATATAGCTCCTTCAAATCTTCAAATCCCAAAATGCTTACTTGATATTCCTACATGATCAGATTCCTCCTTAATAGCGCATCTACAACCTTGTTAGATTGTCCTTTCTTGTGCTTAATAGTGAATGTGAATATTTGTAAAAATTCAATCCATTTAACATGCTTTTGACTCAACTTATTCTGATTGCTAATGAACTATAAAGCATAATTGTCAGTGAACAAAACATTTTTTTTAGGAAAAAGATAGTAACTCCATTTCTTCAAAGCCTACACAAGAGCATATAATTCATGATCATATTTTGAGTACTTCTTCTTAGCATCACTTAATTTCTCACTAAAGTATGCTATAGGCTTCCCATCTTGGCTTAAAATAGCGCCTATTACATTTCCACTAGCATCACATTCTACTTGAAAAAGCTTATTGAAATCAGGCAAGGTTAGGATTGGCTCTTTAGTTACCTTCTTTTTCAACAATCTAAAACTCTTATTAGTAGCTTTAGTCCAACAAAAACTTCTTTTATCACCTTTGATTGTATCTATCATTGGAGCAACAATTCCACTAAAATTTCTTATGAATTTCCTATAGAAGCTAGCCAAGCCATGAAAGCTTCTTACCTCATATATGCTCCTAGGTGTAGGCCACTCAAGTATAGCCTTAATATTCTCCTTATCCATCTTCAATCCTTCTTTTGAAATCACAAACCCCAAATATATCAATTCTATTTTTAGGAAACTGCACTTTTTAACATTGATTAGCAATTTCTCTTCATGTAGCTTACTCAATACCATCCTCAAATGTTTCAAATGATCTTCTTTAGTTTGACTAAACACCAAAATATCATCCAAATACACTATCAAAAACTTACTAGTGAACTCCTTGAGCACTTCATTCATCAGCCTGATGAAGGTACTTGGTGCATTGGTTAGTCCAAATGGCATAACTAACCACTCATAGAGTCCATCATTGGTCTTGAAGGTTGTTTTACATTCATCCCCTTCTCTTATCCTAATTTTACGGTAACCACTTTTCAAGTCTATCTTATAGAAATATGTAGCTCCACTCAAACAATCAAGTAAGTCATCAATTCTAGGCAATGGAAATCTATACTTGATAGTAATCTTGTTGATTGCTCTGGACTCTGTACACATTCTCCAACTCCCATCATTATTAGGACTCAAAACTATGGGGACATCACAAGGACTTAAACTCTCTCTTACCAATCCTTTGTCTAACAATTCTTGAACTTGGTGCTTGATCTCTTCATTTTCCTTTGGTGTCAACCTATAGGTAGCCTTGTTTGGAAGATTTGCTCCTGGAATCAAGTCTATGTGATGGCTAATGCTTCTCAATGGTGATAATTGATTAGTTAAATCATCTACCACAATGTAAATGTACTCATTCAACATATATTGAATCTCTAATAGCAAATCAATCAACTTAG
Organism: Torreya grandis; assembly: GCA_037957365.1. Classification (NCBI taxonomy): domain Eukaryota; kingdom Viridiplantae; phylum Streptophyta; class Pinopsida; order Cupressales; family Taxaceae; genus Torreya; species Torreya grandis. Next base: position 2,080,669 of record JARHVA010003167.1, read on the forward strand.
TACTAGTGACTACACTCCTTAGCTTACCAATCGCAACAAAGTTTACCTTTTCTTTCTTCATTTGATGTAGAAACTCTTTACAACTCATTATCAATACTTTAGAATTTTGTCCTATAACAGCAGCAACCTCTTCTTTCAATGGTGTTAGTGTATGCTTGATCCCATCCTTTTCAAACATATATGTATTCTGCCTTCCATCATGCATGGCCTTCTTGTCAAACTACCAAGGCCTTCCAAGCAAGATATGACATACATCCATGGGCATGACATCACATAAAATCTGATCCTTATATGTTCCTATCTAAATATCTACTTTACATTGTTCACTTGCCAAGATTTTTTGTCTTTTTTGTAGCCAAGAAAATTGATAAGGTGTAGGATGTACCTCCTTCTTCAAGCCTAATTTCTCCACCATCTCAGTTGACACAAGATTGTTAGTACTCCCACTGCCTATGATGACCTTGCAGCATGTCCCCTTCCTTTTACATGTGGTTCTAAATAGAGTTTTCCATTGAGGTGGTTCTACAACTTCTTTGTTTGGCTTCAACAAGATTCTCTTCATCAAAAGAGACTCACCTTCTTGTAGGGTATCTTCATAAGCTGCTGCAACTTCTCCACTTTTTTCTTCACCTTGGGTCACATGTACACCCCTTTCATGGCTGGTAAAAGGGTTCTCTAGATGCTCATATGCCCTGTATCTTGCATACTTGTTGCACCTAAAGCATTTGTGCATGAATCTTCCTCTTCCTCTTTGATATCCCTGGTATGGCTTTCTTCCTCTTGGTGTATAGCTGCCTCTTGAGCTTTGTGAGTTGCTGGCCTCTTCTTGAGATGTTTGCAACTACCTCCTTGAAATCCTCTACCTCTGTTAGATCTGCCCCTTCCTCTTGAGAAGGATGTTTGTTTCCTTGCAATCTTCTCCTCAGCTTTCAAGGCAAATTGATATGCCTCCTCAACTATCTTAGGAATGAGAAGACTAATCTCATCTTGAATGGAAAATTTCAAGCCATTAGTGTATCTAGATACCTTCTCTGTGTCATCCTCAATATGACCTGATCTTATGATTAACCTGTAAAAATCTTCAGTGTATTCTTTTATAAACATCTCTTTTTGCTTCAAATTTTGTAATTGCTTGAAAAGATTGGCTGATAATCTTTAGGCATAAACTTACCTTTCATTTTTGCTACCATTCTATCCCGACTTCTGATCTTTGGCTTCCCTTTCCTCCTCCTTTCCTTTTGCACTCCATCCCACCACAGGGATGCATGTCTGTTTAGCCTTTTCATGGCATACTTGACTTTCTTATTATCTTATTCAATTCCTTTATATTCAAGGTATTTCTCTAATGCACTAATCCAATCAATTAATTCTTCCACAATCAAATTGCCTTCATACATTGGAAATTCTATTTTTGGCTTCGTGTTCACCTTCATAATGGCTCTAATCAACCTATCTTTGGTTGTTTCTTCTTCCACCACCAATTCATCCCCTGGTGGCTCCTCTTCTCTATCACTGACTTCACCCATGTCAATGCCTCTTCTTTAAGCCATCTCTAGGTCTTGTAGCCTAGCTGTCAGGTTCCTAATCTCTTCTGCCATTACAACCTATCCTCTAGGTCTTCATCCTCTAGCTCCACCTCTATTCCTAACTCTCATGGACATCTTGCCTCTTCTTCACAAATCACGTTCTTCTTCTCTTGGATCTTTAGATTGTGCACAATCCCTTGGGCTCTGATACCAAATGGTGAACAGACATCAAATTGCAAACAGGGCTAAACTATATGTATTGACAAAATGTTTTCTCAAACATAAAATATCACCTAGATTCTTCTTCAGTCTAGACAGTTTACTCATGTTATATAAGGCTAAAAACCCATTAACTCTTGGACAAAACAAAATTTTAAATTTAAAGATAAACTTCAATTTTTTGGCCTATCTGACTAGACTCTGCATACTTAATTCTAAATGGAAGTATGAAGTTTCAATTGTCTATATAAAAGGGATAGATCAATTGGCCACAAATAAGACTCACATGGTCTTCTACATGTATGTATAGTTAGTCTATACATCCAATGAGTCGTGATAGCTGGGCGATCCTCTTAGGTCAAAACCATCGCATGACTCCACTATGACCCAAACTTTGGAATGACCCAGCAGTAATATCTTTACAGGTTCATCAATTAATATGATTGGTCATGCATCATAGACCCAATGTTTGTATTTAATACTCAGATCTTGGCAATAAACAACAAATAACCTTTTCAAATATTCGATCTTAGAATCGATTTCACTCAAAAAGGATACATACTTTATTAATATTATAAGATAATATATATCTGGTGTTTGTCTGTGGATTGCAAATCTCTCTCACACCCTTCATTCATTCACTAATATACATATCCCCTATTTTTACATGAAAATCACCATACAAAACCATATTTTCTCAACTTAGATACTCAATTCTATCCTAGGCTTCACACAACAACCTCCCAAAATGAGTAAAATAGTTCTTCTAACATAATAAAACTCAGATCACTTAATATCTCACCCAACAGACTTGATTTCATGCGTAAAGGATACTTAGACAAATTTGAAAATTTGAAAATTGAAAAAATGGAGAGAAACCAACTTAGTACACCTAGACATGCTAAAACTCAACCAAGAACATGACAAATACAGTCCTAGCATGAAGATGCTCCTGCATCATTCATCACCCTCATAATTGTACTAGGTGTGTTAGATAATCCAAATGGCATCATGATCTAATCATATAATCCATCCCTCCTCTTAATATCAAAATATAATCAAAATAAATCACCACAAACTTATCAATGTAATGTCATAGCACTATGTTCATCACCCTTATAAATGTGATGGGTGTATTAGATAATCCGAATGGCATCATGATCCAATCATATAATCTATCCCTACTCTTGAATGTCATTTGTCATTTATCTACTTCATGAATTTGAATATGATAGTATTCACTCCTTAGATCAATCTTGGTAAAGTATTTTTCTCCTACAATCACATCCATCATATCATTTAAATGAGGTATATGAAATTTATACTTGATGGTAATTTTTTTTTATTATTTTAATATCCACGCACATCCCCAAAATTGATTTTTTATTTATAATTAGAAATGTTGGTGTTGTATATGGCTTCATAGTCTCTCTTATTACACCCTTTCTGACGAATTCAATAACTTGTTTTTTTCAATTTTGCATGTTCTATTTGACTCATCCTATAAGCTACTCAATTATGTAGAGATAATAATAAAATAAAATCAATATAATGTTGAATGTCCATCTTTGGTGGTAAACCATCTAGTAATCCTTCAATAGTTATGTTATTTTTTGCTATTTACATCATTATTGTGTCTTTTTTATTTATTATCAATGCATAATAGTAACTTGGCATATTCATGTATTTGATAAATTATTTTGTGGTTAGCATGATTTATATAGGCCCTTCTTTAAAAGTTAATAAAATCACATTTAGGACCACCCTTCCAAAAGTATATGTGCTTTTCACTCCCTCATGATTTACCCTGTTATCAAATTTCCATGGTTTATTCAATAACATATAGCATGCATCCATTGGTATAACATCACACCATATTTCATATTTATAAGTTTTTACTAAATAAAACTTGATTAAACATATTTTATCTACTATAACTTCATTCCCTTTTTTAAAGTATGAAATTTACTAATGATTAGGATGTTTTTAACATTGCAATCCTAGTTTCTCAATCATGTCCTTAGAAACTATATTTTCACAACTACCACCATCCATATTTATTTTTCATATTATACTTTTTAAAGTACACATTGTATGAAAAAATATTTTTCTGCAACCATGCATCACCACCTTTTTTGTTCTTCACTTTTTATTTCCCTAGAGAAACTATTAGTCTCCTCATCATGATATTTTCTCTAGTATTTACTGTTACAGCTTCAATATTTTTCTCTTTCATCTTAGCGTCAATTAAATTCACTCTTGGGTGATTCTATTGCCTTATTTCTTGATCTTGGTAGTGTATGAACTCAAAAAAAATATGTCCTTCTTCTCTACATTTGTAACAAACATAAGAACTGCATTGATTTGGAAACCATCCTCTAGCACCACCTTTGCCTCATCCTCTTTGTTGGTTTTGAAAACCTTGTCTATTATCTTCTTTCCTTTCTCCACCATGTGATGATTCTCCTCTATTGTTATTAAACCCACCTCTATTGATATTGAATCCACATCATCCCCTTATTAGAGGGGATTGTCCTCTTTTTGGTCCAATACTAGATGATTTAATGAAATTCTATTTATTTTGTTTTTCTACTACCTTCAAATCTAACTGATAATCCTCCTAAATGCAAATCATTCTATGCATGCTCAATTCATCTTGAATATAAAAATTAAAACCATTTAAATACCTTGGATCCATTTGTCTTTGTTTTTTTTCATAATCCACTCCTATGGAAAGTTATTAAAAATCATTTATATAATCATGTATATTGTGATCCTTTTGCCTTTAGTTTTTAGATCCTCTATATAGGGTTTGTACATAATCTAGATGAAAAAATTTCTCCCTCGGTGTCTTCTCCATATTTTTTCATGACTTGATATTCTCTTTACCTTTTATCTAACTCTCTTTTTTCGCGTGATCCCACCAAATCATTTCAAGACCCTTCAGTTTCATGCATGCAATCTTTAATTTCTTGTCTTCTCTCAAAATTTACCATTTGAAAAACTTATCCATGCTATTCATGTAATCTATCAACTCTTCTACCTTTAAATTTCATCCATAATTTGGAACATCTAGATATATTCATTTGTTCCTTCCCTCTAAATTACTAAACATCATATCTCTCATTGATGGTGGATATACTTATTTTTCTTTATCTTATTAAACTTAATATTCATGATCTATTTCTTCTTTTACATCATCTTTCACTCTCCTTTGTCTTTAGTTTTTATAATTATAGTTAATTATTCCCCTTGCCTCTGCATCTCTTAGATAGTCCTATTCGTTTGATCAATTCATCCTTGTCCTCCCACCATATCTTACAGTTCCAAGAGTTAAACATTCTCTAATACCAAATATTCAACCTAAATACTATGAAGAAAAACAAATCAATGGGAACAATACCCAAAACATTTAGAATAATAACTTGTATTACTTATTAATTAATGAATCAAAATAGTTACATACAAGTGCATGCAATAAATCACAATTTAAAATTAGATTTGAAATGCAAAATTTGAAAATATAAAATAAATTGGACCTAATATTTTCAATAACTTCTATTTTTAGTAAGTTTTGCATGCAATTTTATGTATCTCAAAAAATATATAAATCTAATAACATTAAAATTAACCTAATAGATGAGTTTGGACTGAAGTTCATGTCTAGTGACAAAATTATGCTAAGTATAAAATTAGATAAAACTTGAAAAAATATTAAAATTCAATTTTAGGCATTTAGATGGTCACATATAGCCTTTGAATTTTTTTCAAAACATCTATAAATGGATAGATTGGATTATGGTTTAATCAAAATAATTTTGATGGTTGTTTTGGTAAAAATGATATCTTAAATAGAGACACAAATCAAAATTTATGGCCTCTAAAATTTTGGGATCCACATCATTAATCACCTCTAAAAAATTTATCTTCTTAGTTTCTAGTGCATTAATGAACCAATCAGCTAACTCCTTGGTGCTCAAGTGACATATTAAAGTTGAACAATAATTTTCAAAACTATTATAACTTTACCATTACTAATTAGATTTATTTAAAATTTAAACACATCTTGTACACTAGATTTTATATCATCTCACGAAATATAAAAATCTAGTTTGCTATGTCATTTAATAACCCTCTTGAAGTGTTGTAGACTAATTAAATGACACAAACTAAAATAAATAAATGATAGATTAACACTTTAGCTCTAAATTAGTTGAAATTTACTAAATAAATTTTAATTTTAATTTAATATGACCTCATTAAATTTAACCATCTAATTATTTATTGCATTGAAAATACAATCTTTCTAAGTGTCTATTTATTAACAATCCATGCAAACTGATATAAATAGACAAAACATTTTCAGACTATTCTATGGAAAATGGATACTCTTATAATATCATTATTATGGGTTAACAAACTCACTCTGATAAAGCCATCAACATAAAAAAAAAAAACCTAAACTAGCACATGCCACTCTCTTTTTTGTTGATTCATGATTGCACAAACCCTTGGATTCTCTTATATCAAATACCCAAGTTTTATAAAATATGATATCTACCTCCCATACAAGGAACAAGTGGTAAACCTAATATTTTTACCATTAGGTATAATGGTCATGGTGATCCTTTCCAATTTACTATTTACTTCAGTTATTTTTTATTATTTCTCTTCTATTTCAAACACTTTCTTGCTAATTTAAATTTATTTCTTCTCTTCTTACATATACTCTATTTTTTTCTCTCATATCCTTTTTATTTTGATATTTTCGGTATTAGATCCATAAGAGTCTCCTTCCCTAGTGGTATTAGATCTACTACAGTTTATCTTCCTCCACCAAAGTCTCATCCTCTTTTCTTTCCATCCTCTTGTATGTTGAAACCCACCTTTATCCAACCACCTCCACTAAGATACTTTTTTGTGTATCTTAATCTTAAATTTGGGGTTAAGCCCACCTGTAATGAGCTAAATCCTCCTAAATATTAATTTTATTTGTTTAATCATTATCCAATATGTTGATAAAAAAATTAACATTCAATTAACTACCATCTCCTTCACCACTTTTCTCGTTATGAATACCACCTCAATTTTGTCTTATTCATTCATAAAATTATTTAAATTTTCTTCTTCTTGAATCACTTGTTCATATTCATCTATTGATATGAAAATAAGCTTATCCTCCTTACTTTATTTCTTGAGTGTATAATTATGCACTTATAGCTTCACCTCTTCACCTTGAAAGGACTCTTTAAATAATTTAACTAAGAAAAAGAGAATGGGTCCACTTATAGAGTGAATTTATCTCTATGTTTTTAGGTTAATCACTCTCCCATGATCACACACTTATCACATTACTTAGATTTGACTAATTTAACAAAACATTTTTATTGCATTCAAGAAATTGTTATGAAGAACACAATAAAAACTCACAATCACACTCCCAAACATACAATTTATTTAAGAGGTTTATTACATTAGAAAAAGAAATTCTATATTCTCATACCATTCCTTGTAGATTAGCACAAATATTTATTCTACTTCTAGGGTATTCTTTTATGACACATCTCATCTCTTTCTCCAAAATTGACTTCTTTCTATAAATATATTATTCCATTGATATCCAAAGCTTCATGGGGTGACTCTAAAAACTCATTGACCTTAATATAATTTACATGAGTTTGAAAACATTCAATTTTTTGAATTAAATGTCATAATATAAATAATGACTCATTCCACACATCACAAAGCAAAGACATTCATAGATAATTGTTAAACATTGCCATTATAACGTTTACAAATTTGAAACCTAGCATTTAAGAATAATATTAAAACACCAATAACCTCCAAAAATGTTGTCTTTCTTAATGCTACTTCCTTAAATAACTAAACTTTTAAATCTGAGTTACTCAAATAATATTTTCAAGATGAATAAAAATTATAAAAACTATCATAAATTTACAATATTTATTAAATTTATTTAAAATTTTAAACTTAAAATTTAAACTACATTTTATATCATCCCACCAAATTTTAAAATTGAATTTTCTATGATATTAAAGAACCCCTGGTGCCATGTATCTCACATGAAGCAAATGATGTAAACTAATGGAAACATATGGTATATTAACGATGTAACTAAAAATTAACTAAAATTTAATGAACATCTTTTAATTATTAGTTAATATCACCTTACAAAATTTAACCATTTAATTATTTACTATGTTAAAGAACCATTCGTGCCAAATGTTTATGTCTTAACAATCCAGGTAGTTTGACAAAAGCATGTAAAAGATATTCATACTATTTTATAATAAAAGAAAACTTTTACAACATGATTCTCAAAAGTTAACAAGCTTATTCCAATAAACCTACGAACACAATAAAATAAACTAAAATAATATATGAAACTTTATTTTTGGTTGACCAAAATTGTACGAATTTGCAGATACTTCTATATCACTCTGAAAACAACCTAAAACCTATAATAATAATAAATAAATAAAACCACAATTAAAAATAGAAACACAAATATATAATTAAAAAAAAAAAAAAAAAACTAAATATTATTAATTAAAAATATAGTATTTATTAATAAATTTTAATTATTTTCTTATTAAATATTGATGACTAATCTTTTATTTTCCAAAAACAAGAGATTATTCAATTTTGAAACATATGAATTGCTAAGAAATTCATATATTTTATTAATTTAAAAAAAAATAAAAATAAAAAGCCTATCATATATCTTTTTTCAAGATAAAATACACATAAATATGGAGAAAATAGAAAACCTTAGTATTTCTCATCTCCCGAGCATTCACATGTATATATTCCAAGCATAAGCTATGGTCTTCAATACTTAAGATCTCATATACAAAAATATGAAATGAACTCATGAAAGCTAATTTATTTTATTTATTTTTGTTAATTTTAAATACAAAAATATGATATTAAGTCATGAAATTAAATTTATTTGATTTATTTTGGTTATTAACAGTTGTAAATATAATAATCAATATATATATATATATATATATATATATATATATATATATATATATATATATATATATATAAAATTTTGATTATTAATATTTGTAAATATAATTTAAATTTGTTTACTTCAAAAGAATGAAAAAAAAATTATATATATAAAATTTGTTTTCATTCTTTTGGAATGAACAAATTGAAACTATAATTTATATTATTTTTAAAATAAAATATTATTTTTACATCACTAACATTCTAAAATAAAATATATTAAAATAAAAATAAATTATATATTTTATAAAATTCTCAAACACACATTTTTAAAGAAAATCTATTTTATTTTCTTTTTAAAACTTTAAAAAATATAAATTTAAAGAAAGCCAAGTATTTTAATTTCATAAATTTTGAAACTCATATATTTAAATAATATCATAACTATTATTTTTTAAAAACAAAAAATTATAAATTTAAAAAAAAACCCTTTTCTACATCAACCATATCTTTTAAAAAAAAAAATTGTTTATATTTTATTTAATTTAAAAATACACAATTTCCAAAAAAAATCGAAATAATTAATATGTTTCACTTATAAATTTTTCCAACAATTAAATTGAAACACATTATTCCAACCACTTTTATTAGAACATTTTTTTATTTTAAAAAGGTATTGAGAAAACTCTTTACTTGCTCCCTGCTAACTGAGGTGTTCTTTATCGACTCAAATGCACCATACAATATAGCTGAAAGAGGATTGTGAAGATTAAAATATTTAAACTCGAAATCAACGAAAGTAGGATAGTTTGTATGAAAAAAATATGTATTAAATTTAAAAAATATTTATGAAACAAAAATAAAATATAATAATAAAATGTATCATATATATTCAAGTTATCTTGATTTTTTGAGGTACATTAAAACCAGGCTATAATCTAATTTAATCCATTAATTACAAACCCAAGTATAAATATTCAATACAAATGTATGCCAAATCGTATGACATAAAAAAATTTAGCTGCATTAGAACTACAAATATAACCTAGCCTAGCCTATCGATTACAAACCAAGTACAAGTATTCAACACATATACATGCCAAGCCATCTCCCATAAGTTATTTATATCATACCAATAATTTGAAAATGCATACAGACTCAAATTATAGATAAAGCAAAAATATCTATTATAATGCTCTCTTTGACTAATGAAAATTATTTCTTTTTATTTAATGAAAAAGCTCATAAGATTTGAAAAGTATTTTGGCCAATTTTATAACGAAATACATAAACTTTTGGATAATTTTTTTTTTCTAAACACTATACCAAACATATGAAACGACATGAGTGTTATATGATTGATCTGTCAGAAGTCAAACAGAATAAAAGTTGATGGATATATTCCTATCTTTAAAAATTTTAAAAACAAATAACGTAAAGTGATCTCACATAAAACATAGAAAATCGAATAAAATTACAGAAAATTAATGTCGTACAATTTTTTTTATTTTATTGTCATTTGTATTTAACATTATTTGTGTCATTAATAAAATATTATCATAATTTTTTATTATTTTTAACGAATTTAAGTCAAAATTTAACACTATTTTATCAACGATCTTTCCAATGAGACGTAACTCACATTCTAAAGTGTGATTCTTTTCATCTAATTTTTATTATCTTTAACTTAAACTAAAATCATAATATTAACCTTATATTATTATATTTTATTAATAATTTTGTATAAAAAAATCAATTTATCATTTAAAATCAAGGTTATATTTATGGAGTCATCATCCTTTTATTTATATAAAGTTTTTATATTTAATATTGAATCTTAAAATAAAAGATCTTAATTATTCAAAAAATATATATTTTGTTATCAAAACTTTTTGAATTATCAAGTGGATTGTAGTTTAATAGTAAGGATGATGGTATTAAAGGTGTTGTTTATACAGCCATCAAAATACAAATCTTAAGAGATACTAAAAAATGATGTGACTAGAATCATACCCTGAATGAATTTGGTAAAATAGATACCCCTCAATCCTTAGCACTAAACTGATGAAACATTCTATAAATCTAATCTATGTAAAAACAAAATTTAATTAAAAAACTTTTCAAATCAAATAAAACTTAACATCAATAATAAATTAATTGATAATAATTTAGTGTTTGACAATTTTTAAATGTTATTTGATTCTGCTTAAAACCTAATGTCCATATATATATATATACACTCACATGAAACTTGTTACTATAATCTTAAAATATGCATACATTTATTTGACTATTAAAATGGTTGGTAAGGTTAATTTACCCATCATTTTCATGATGCGTATGTGGCATATTCTTGTAAACGATACTCTTACACCTAATTGTTATGTTTGCATATGAAACATAACGTGTATATTAAATAAAAATAAAATAAAATTTTTACAACATTCTACATTGTATTACCCAAACATTTCAAGTCGAGCCAAAAACATAGACATCAATTACTTCTTATTTATTTTTATTAACATGATAATATAAAATATTTCAGAGAATAAATTGTTTGGTAATAGATTAGTGTTTTGTAATTGGCGACATTAGTTATTAATAATCATAATACAAGTACACGTCTATTTCACTATTAAAATGATTGGTAAGGTTAATATATTCATTATTTTTGTTATGTGTATGCAACATTTTTCTAAAAAAACTTTTATATTTATATAGTTGCCTATAAAATTTAATAATATAAAATAATAAATCATATAAATTCTAAAAAAATTAGAGAATTCTACATTTTATTATTAATTATAAAAACTTTATAAATCAATTATATATATATATATAATATTTTATAATTAACAGCCTTAATTTTCATTCTCTTTAGAACCTAATGTCTACATACACCCAATCCCCCTAAAAAAAGAAAACAAGTAGTAGGCTGAAGAAACAGCAAGACGTAACTTGTTACCATAATCTAATACATGCATCCGTCTGTTTTACTGTTAATGCACACATTATTTTCCTTATGCGCCTGTAACATATTGTTCTGAACAAAACCTTATCCCCAACTGCTATGGTTGCCTATGAACTTTAATGATATATAAAATTCAAACGTGAAATAAATAAAAAAAGTATCGTGCTGCAAATCTAGATCATAAGAATCTCACGAGTAAATTAACTAACACCATTACAACGAATTCCTAACTAACTCTCCACTAACCAAATATTACAATAATCTATAAAATAAAACATTAATAATATACGTTAGAGCTATATAATGTTTTCATCTCTTACTGACTATCTGTACACGAGGAAAAACCTACACCCACAAAGAGAAAATAGTTGTTCTGAGTAAAGTGTAGAGTGATCTGTATTCTCTTTCATGGAAATGGCCTTAAACTGCAATCTGCATCAGATGTACTGGTCATGAAATCAATGGAGAGAAAATCAAAATAAAGTGTGCCGTCTAAGAAATCCTTTGTCTCGAACATGTTGGTGACCATATCATACATATCCTTCTGCTGAACCTCGGGTGCAAGATCGGCATCGGGCATGCGCGGACCAATTTCAGGCTGGGGGTTGTAGTTAAATTGCTCTTTCGTCTTGGCTAACTTCGGTTGTAGGCTGTCATCACAATCACAGTTCAGTGGTTCACAAGAAGAAGATGATGAATGATGATCATGAGTAGCAGATGTCGGTGGCTTTCGTCCAGTGAGAGACTGTACAATAGCACGGAATTCTGATTGGCTTGCTTCGACCATTGTAGGGCTCCCAATATAAACTACCATCACTGCTTTACCTCTGGAGGATTTGTATCGTCGTGGTGGTGGTGCTAATCTTAACCTGTGAGAGGTTCGCTCTGCCATGATCCGTCTCACCTGCACCTCTCCGATGTGTAAGAGCCAAATTAAGATAAGTAATCGAATTTGAAATAGATTTCTACAAAATTGCAAATGAAGTGAGGAGAAAGTTAAGCGCACATAAGACGAAACATCCGTGTTCGTGCTTTTCGGAGTTGTTGGAGAGAGAAATATGTAAATATGGTGCGGGAGAAAGAATGTATGGAGAAGAAACCGGAAAATTATTCGCTAGAAAGCGATGGGTTGTTCAATTTCTCAAACCACCATTCCGGAAATAATTACAATATATTCCATTGAAGAGATTGCGTTTTGATAAGGCCTGCCGACTCCCTTGGTTGTCAATCAACTACGTGTTTTGCTCTATCTTCCATAAAGGGGATAAATGAATGAGAGTGGTCTTTTTATAGAATTTTGTTTAATGTCGAGACATGAAATGAGTCTAAGCCGATCTTAAAATGCATTAGAAAGTGGAAATATATTCATTAGGGATGAAGAATGCCTAAGGTCAATGTCACTACCTTTTTGCCAATAACGCAATGTGCTATAGAGCACAAGGATCACACTATTGTACACATGGCTGAAACTGGTGAAAAAGGGTTGTGGGTGCCTAAGAGGTGGTCTAATGTGGATTTTAATAGATCTGGTCAAGGACTGAACACACACATAAGATAGAAAAAAGATCAATAAAGGCCCTTAGAAAGGTTTAGGGATAAGATAAGAATAGGGTGGTCTCAAGTGACACTCATTACATTGAAAAAATAATTTAGATGACTACATTCCCTCACTTTCCTCACCCACCGGCCACCCTCTCTCCCTTCCCCTATTATATAATATCATCAAACCAAAATAATTATGATAAAGGAAAGAGAGACATACCTCGACTTGACTAAGAGGCGAAGCCCATGAATGTTGATATGAGTCTACGAACTATGCTCCATTATGTGTTCTATGAATTAAACATGTATGAATCATGTCTTACTTAAGAAATATCGAAAGCTAAGATAAAATTGAGTAATGAGATGATGAGAGAGAGAGAGAGAGAGAGAGAAAAGGAGTTAATACACCTCACTAGGTATAGAAACAAATGCTTAGACCTATTGACATCCTCTATGTGTGTATATATTAATAAAATGGTGAATAGCTTAGATTGGGCTGACGGCTTGCCCAATCCACATGTTTAGCTGGCTCAATAAATTAATATGGCCTTGAGTACATTGTTTCCCACCCCTGCTTGGTAGATCATAACTTCTGAATAATTTGGATTAGACTAATGAGTTGTCCAACCCTCTCATGTAGGTGGCTCAATAAATCAAGTAGGCTATGACTACAACATTGCCTAACTATGCATAGTAGATGAATCTAATGCTGAAACTATCTAATGTAGAAAAAACCATATTAGATGGCTTTGGGCCATATAGAAGCTTTGAAATATAAAAATGGCTATGTGCCCATCGAGAATGCCAACCACTATAAATATGTTGTAAACCTAGTACAATACTAGTGTAAAATTGGTGCATATGGTGTCTGGAGTATACAACGTGGAGAATGACATGGAGTTGTATTTCCATTTGAGAGAAGTAGTGGCAAACTAAAAATGTATGTGAAAAATGTGCCATATACATGCCCCCAAATCTAATATTTATATATATGGATTCTATATTGAGTCATAGTAATATGCACCAGTGTATATATCTTAAATTTAAATGGGAGTCATCATGTCACACATGATTCCCCCAATCTAAGAAAACCGATGTAATTTGTGTAAAAACTAAGTATATAGTGAATCTTTTTTATAATTTATTACTGAGATTGTGCAAATATGAACTTTAACTACTATATCTTTATAATAATTCTAGATTTTTTTTTTTATAGGGTTACTAGATAGTATCACAACCCCTTTGACTATGTTGTTTCTAATGAAAACTGAGATTGATCTATATGTGAATTTGTTTCATTGTATTTTCTTCAATTTGAGCTTTGTAATATGTGTCTGTGTGCTGAAAATTATGCTCTAAATGCACTACATTTCCCTAATATATGACAAACCCTACAATTGACCCCTCTTTTGAAGGGAGTTGTTGAACCTCTATAATAATTGTCCTCAAAATAAAATTTATGCGTCATGTGTATTAGAATTAAAATATATGATATTTGCATGATAAATAAATATTCTATTTATACATGAAATTAAAATAAAATGGTTTGAACATAAGTTTGTAATGTATGATGTATGTCAGATCTATCAATCACAAGGTTGTCAAGATAGATAAAACAATGTAACCATTTATATGAACAACAAATCTTAATATATTCGAAGTAAACTACCTATGACGATAGGGCATGATGTTCATAGAGGCACCCAATGAGGAAGGGGAGATGCATGAGGTCCCTCATGGCATTGCAATTAGATGTGAATGTGACAAGTAAGAGACAAGTGTCATGGACATGATTCATCACAAAAGCACACATATAAACACATGAAGCACAAAAAGTAGGCCAAATGCCACAACACAAGGGACATGGGCACATGCCACTAATTCTTATAAGCAATATACATATAAGGACATGCTCAAATGCTCACATATGTAAATATCAAAAAATGTTAGCTTACAACCATAAGGATGGACATGTTCAAATGTCTATGTACACAATCAAGAATAACACACACAGACATGGGTACAAGTCCAAAGCATACATATAATGAAATGAATTGGCTTGGATTTATAGAACAATGACATATTCAAATTACCTCAAGTAAATGTAGAAGCACAAAGACATAATCAAATCTAAACTAGTAAATGTAGAAATAAATGTATTTATAACATGTGGTACAAATCCAAATACGAGTAAAGAAGTACATAAGCTGAGTCTATAGTAGTAGTAGTCAGAAAAAAATCAATTTAGTAGAGGATGATAAATATCAAGATTTCATCAATGTTAAAAATGTGATGTGAAGTATAGAAAGATATAACCTCAAAAATTAGACGTTGTGTAGCATGATTCACCCAATGGGAAAATACTAATAAATCTAGATTTGAGTGGAGGACATGTACCCTATAATAATCTATGGACATTGAGATTGAACAAGTGAACCATGTATTTATGATAAAATTGACTACACTAACATAGATAGAATAAGTAGTATCTGGAAAATATAAGGAATGTAAACATGGAAATGCATACAATTTGAAATATATATTTTTTGAGAAAATATTTAAATGTTTCTATATTATTTTACATATTATATTATTTTTGTGTTTACTGAGTATAAGCTATGTACATGCAACAAAAAAATGAAACTATATACAAGAATCAAGGTAAGATAAACTATGTAGAAGTAAAATCTCCATAAATGTATGATGTTCAGTCAATTTTATGTTTCATTACCATTGAGTGCATTTAGATGGTATACCTTAGGGCTAAAATTTTCTAAAATTAAATATGGGTAAATTCAATTTGGTTTGAAATTTCCTTTTGTCTCTTCATTGGAATTAACATTTCTAAGGTTATATTTTAGAATGAAATAATTGACCTCTAACTCTATGTTATGAACATGGCTATTATATCCCTATTGGATTCGTTTCTTGTATGCTCTAAGGTTCTTTGTGGCTTGGATGCATAAGTGACTCAAATTTTATAAGTCATACAAGCATTTTTCTCTTTATCAATCATCTATGATAATTCCTTTGAGGGATACTTGTAGTGATGGGATTTATAAATTGTTAGGGTGTGGAGCTTAAAAGCTTCACCAAGGAGCACAGTTATTAGTTTCAGGTCTACACAGACACCGGCGTCGGTCAGGAGCGATCGACGTCGGTCACAGGCAGTTGCAGAGACGTCGATGTCGGCAGAGGATCGGCCGACGACGGTCACAGGCGAACAGGCAGGAACCGATGTCAGTTACCTGCGTGTCCAGAAAGCTATTTCTGTGGACAGAAGCGAGTATTTGCATGATAAGTTTGAGTTGTGGACTCAAGCTTGCGTCTCTATTATTAGCATTACTATTTTTAGAGCCCTTGTTCAAGTGGGTTAACTGTTTGTTGGAAGTACATGCTCAAGTCTCCTAATTCTATATGAAGAATTAGTTCTTCCTAGCTTATTGTATTGAAAAAGTTGAATTGTAGAAGAATTTATTGTGTGTGAAGAACAGTACAGAATTGAATCAATCCAGGCTTGTTGGAATTGGTTGTTCTTGAGAGAGATAGCTCTTGAGGAATAGAGATCTATTGAGAGATCTATACATCTAGGAGAGGTGTGGAAGAAAGAAGCTTTCTTCAATTGTATTCCTATTGTAAAGAGTTTATTAATACAAGTTTTCAGGGTGTATTCTTGTATCTCTTGTTCTTGCATTTATCATTCTAGTTACTTGTCTATCTGATTTAATTCCACATTTATTGCTATCACAATTATAATCTATTATTGGTTTGATCCCCCAACAAGTGGTATTAGAGCCTTGGTTACAGGTTCAGAGCTTGATAATCGGTATCAAAGTTTAGGTTCAGTAACAGGTAGTTCAGATCTGTGTAGTGTGTATTGATTACAGGTTCTCACAGGAGTTTCTGCAGGGATTTCTGTTTGAGTGGGAGAAGCAATGGCAGATGAAAGTAAGCTTAGAATGGAAAAGTTCAATGGCAAAAATTACCAACATTGGAGAATGCAGATAGAGGACTATCTGTATCAGAAAGATCTCTACTTACCATTAGGTGGGGTTGCAAAGAAGCCCAAAGACATGGAGGATGAAGAATGGGAAGTTCTTGACAGAAAGGCTCTGGGGTCTATAAGACTGAGTCTAGCATCCACTGTGATATCCAATTTATCACAGGCAAAGTCTACGGTAGAGTTGATGACTACGTTAGCAAATTTGTATGAAAAACCCTCAGCTTCCAATAAGGTATATCTTATGAAGCAGTTATTTAATTTGCATATGAATGAAGGTGGATCTGTTTCTACTCATCTCAATGATTTCAATGGTATTGTGAATCAATTAAGTTCAGTGAATATAGTGTTTGATGATGAGATAAAAGCTCTTTTGATATTATGTTCTTTGCCTGAAAGCTGGCATGGCTTAGTAATGGCAGTAAGTAATACTACATCTGCATCAAATATTTTGAAAGTAGAGGATGTTGTTAGTGTTATCTTGAATGAGAAAATATGCAGGAAAAGCATAGAAGAGGCATCCAGGAACGCTTTAAGTTTTGAGAGCAGGGGAAGGCAGAAAGAGAAGAGCAAGAAAGGTAGAGCAAGATCCAAATCAAAGGGAAAAGGCATATCTAAGTCCAGAAACGGCAGAAGGCCACAATGCTAGAATTGTGGAAAGATGGGGCACATAAGTAGAGATTGTTGGTCAAAGCCCAAGGAGGACAACCAGCACGAAGGAAAGGAAGAAGCCAAGATTGCAAGTATTGCACAGGATGCTTTAATTTTCTCTCTGCATAATAATATAGAATCTTCGGTATTAGATTCTGGTGCATCTTTTCATGCTACTCCTAACAGGGAATATTTCAGTGAATATATCCATGGAGATTTTGGAATAGTGTATCTAGGGGATGATGAGCCCTGTAAAATAATTGGCAAAGGTAAAGTGCAGCTGAAGATACAGAATAGTAACACATGGGTGTTGAGAGATGTGATGCATGTTCCTAGCTTGAAGAGAAATTTGATTTCTGCAAGAAAGTTAGGGGATGAGGGTTGTACAGTAACTCTCACAGCAGAATCTTGGAAAGTGACCAAGGGTGCACTTGTTATGGCCAGAGGTAAGAGAGAAGGTACTCTCTATTTGTGTAATTGTGTTAGTAAGAAATCTCCTTCTGTGTTATCTACTTCAGATGTGGATGCTAAATTGTGGCACTCAAGGCTTGGCCACATGAGTGAGAAGGGGATGTCAATTCTTAAGTCTAAAGGTATGCTTTCAGATTTAAAAGGCATAGATCTAGATTTTTGTGAGCACTGTGTATTTGGAAAACAGAAAAGGGTTAGTTTTCTCAAAACTGGGTCTACTAAGAAGAGGCACAAGTTGGAGCTTGTTCACACAGACGTGTGGGGACCGGCTCAAGTTGCTTCTATTGGAGGATCACAATACTATGTATCTTTCATAGATGATGCCACAAGGAAGGTATGGATCTATTGTATTAGAAAGAAATCTGATGTATTTGATACTTTTAAAGTTTGGAAAGCTATGGTTGAGAATGAAACATGTAAAAGATTAAAGTGCCTGAGATCAGACAATGGCGGTGAGTTCTGCAGTCATAAGTTCAGAGATTATTGTTACATGCATGGAATCCATAGGCAAAGGACAGTTCCAAGGACACCTCAGTAGAATGGTATTGCTGAAAGGATGAACAGGACAATAATGGAGCATGCAAAATGTATGAGATTGCATGCTGGCTTGCCCTTACAGTTTTGGGCACAAGCTGTTGACACTGCAGTGTACTTGATTAACAAAGGACCCTCTACAGCTCTGGATGGTGGTATTCCAGAAGAGGCATGGACAGGTAAAAAGGTTGATCTCTCATATCTCAAAGTTTTTGGTTGTGAAGCCTTTATGCACATAGATAAAGAAAATAGGAAGAAGCTTGATGCTAAGTCTATCAGATGCACATTTATTGGCTATGGCTCAGATGATTTTGGTTACAGATTGAGGAATCTAGAAACTAACAAGGTAATCAGGCGCCGTGATGTTGTTTTCAACGAAAGAGTGATGTATTGTGATCAGCTAAGGAAGTTGAATCAATCTGAGCAGAGCAATGGTGAATTGGATGAGGTGAAAGTCTAAGATGAGCTCGCGGGAAAAAGAAATAATCACTTATAGGAAAACACAGAGACGGACGTCGGCAGGTTAGGAACCGGCGTCGACAGGACAGAAACTGGCATCGGCCATACAGGGACCGACGTCGGCCATACAGATACCGAGGTCGGTCAGGAAGAACCAACGTCGGCCAGTAATAGGTCTTCAAGTGACCGTGGTCGGTCACTATCAGAGAGTTTGGGTGGACAGCGTGTTGAGGACGAGTCCAAGACACCCATCAGGAGGTCTGAAAGGGTAAGTAAGCCTCCAATTAGATACTCTCCTTCCTTATATTATTTATTGCTAACTGATGGTGGAGAACCAGAGAGTTTTGAAGAAGCATTATAGGTGGAGTCCAAGAGTAAGTGGGAGCATGGCATGGTTGAGGAGATGGAGTCCTTAAGAGAGAACCAAACATGGGATTTGGTTGAATTGCCAGCTGGTAAGAGAACACTGAAGAACAGATAGACCTACAAGTTGAAGGAAGGTGAGGATGGACATATGCGATATAAGGCCAGATTAGTGGTAAAAGGATTTGCACAAAAGCCAGGTATTGACTTTGGTGAGATTTTTTCTCCTGTTGTTAAGATGACTTCTATAAGGGTTGTTTTGTCTTTGGTTGCTTTTGAGGATTTGCATCTTGAGCAGCTAGATGTTAAGACAGCGTTTCTTCATGGAGAGTTAGATGAGGAAATTTATATGGAACAGCCAGAAGGATTTGAGGTCAAGGGTAAGGAGAAGTTTGTGTGCAGGTTGAAGAAAAGCTTGTATGGCCTCAAGCAAGCTCCTAGGCAATGGTACTTAAAATTTGACAGGTTTATGACTGAGCATGGCTACAGTAGGTGTCAAACAGACCATTGTGTATATTTCAAGAGATTTGATAATGGTAGATATATTATTCTATTGTTGTATGTAGATGACATGCTGGTTGCAGGATCACATATGCAGGATATCTCAGAGCTTAAGGTGAAGTTAGCTCAAACATTTGCTATGAAGGATTTGGGAGCAGTGAAGAAAATCCTTGGTATGAACATTAAGAGAGACAGGAAAAATCACAGGTTGATATTGTCTCAAGAAGATTATGTGGACAAGGTGTTGAAACGGTTCAATATGCAGGATGCTAAACCGGTAAGCACACCTTTGGCTTGACATTTTAAGTTAAGTAAAGAACAATGTCCTAATTCATATGATGAGGTAGAGTACATGAGTAAGGTTCCATATTCTTCCACAGTAGGGAGTTTGATGTATGCAATGGTGTGTACTAGACCAGATATTGCCCAAGCAGTGGGAGTTGTAAGTAAGTATATGGCCAATCCAGGTAAGGAACATTGGAAGGCAGTTCAGTGGATCCTTAGCTATCTGAGAGGAAGTAGCAGTAGGCACTTATGCTATGGAGGTTCAGATACTTCTCTACATGGCTATGTAGATTCAGATATGGCAGGTGATTTGGATGGCAGGAGGAGCACTACAGGTTATGTTTTTACTGTAGGTGGAACAGCGGTTAGTTGGATATCTAAGTTGCAGAAGGTTGTTGCCTTGTCAACTACAGAAGCTGAGTATATTGCAGCCACAGAGGCTAGCAAGGAGATGATATGGATGACACGGTTCATGGATGAGCTTGGTAGAGAGCATGAGAGTTGCAGATTGTATAGTGACAGTCAAAGTGCAATCCATTTGGCCAAGAATTCAGCCTTTCATTCAAGAACAAAGCACATACAGCTAAGGTACCATTTCATACGGCAGGTATTGGAAGATGGGGAGTTGAAGCTAGAGAAAATCCATACAGATAGGAATCTGGTGGATATGTTAACCAAGCTGGTTACAAAGGAGAAGTTGAACTTGCATTCAAATTCTATTGGTCTTCATGATTGAGTTGAAGATGGTGGAGCTAGAAGATGTTACTGTACAGGTACTGGTGCAGTTGTTTATCTCCAAGTGGGAGATTGTTAGGGTGTGGAGCTTAAAAGCTTCACCAAGGAGCACAGTTATTGGTTTCAGGTCTACACAGACACCGGCGTCGGTCAAGAGCGACCGACGTCAGTCACAGGTAGTTACAGAGACACTGACATCGGCAGAGGATCGGCCGACGATGGTCACAGGCGAACAGGCAGGAACCGACGTCAGTTACCAGCGTGTCCAGAAAGCTATTTTCGTGGACAGAAGCGAGTGTTTGCATGATAAGTTTGAGTTGTGGACTCAAGCTTGCGTCTCTATTATTAGCATTACTATTTTTAGAGCCCTTGTTCAAGTGGGTTAACTGTTTGTTGGAAGTACATGCTCAAGTCTCCTAATTCTATATGAAGAATTAGATCTTCCTAGCTTATTGTATTGAAAAAGTTGAATTGTAGAAGAATTCATTGTGTGTGAAGAATAGTACAGAATTGAATCAATCCAGGCTTGTTGGAATTGGTTGTTCTTGAGAGAGATAGCTCTTGAGGAATAGAGATCTATTGAGAGATCTATACATCTAGGAGAGGTGTGGAAGAAAGAAGCTTTCTTCAATTGTATTCCTATTGTAAAGAGTTTATTAATACAAGTTTTCAGGGTGTTTTCTTGTATCTCTTGTTCTTGCATTTATCATTCTAGTTACTTGTCTATCTGATTTAATTCCGCGTTTATTGCTGTCACAATTGTAATCTATTGTTGGTTTGATCCCCCAACATAAATCTAATATAATAACTACTTTACTTCCATAAACTAGTAAATAAGGAGTTTATCTTGTCAGTGTGTGAATACTAGTGTTGTAAGCCCATAGTTCATAGATGATCTAATTATACCAATCAACACCAAATTTGGTAATTATTTTTCATAATATAATATAAATTATCTTATTTTTAACTTTTGCTCAAGCATTAACCTACGGGTAGTATAGAGTAGAGAACATGTGTTCACATAAAATATCTTCACTACTATACTTCGCATAAAATTTCATCACTATTATGTTCTTAAACAAGGTTTCTTTATCTATAATGATTATCACTTGTAGACCAAAATAGGAAACTATACACACCATGAGAAAGTGACATATGTCTTCTCCTTTTTTGGATTTTAGTGGGATGGATTCTACCCACTTAGTAAATTATTTTGTAGTTCTAATGATAAATTTGTGTCCCCTACTGCTTATGTGTTGATTTTACCAATTAGATAAAATACCCATATCATGAATGGCCATTAGGAGATGATAGGCTGTAATTTTTATGAAGGAACATAATTTATATTGCTATGTCATCAAAAAATTTCACATTGTTTATCATATTCTTGACATACAGGTTCTATGGTAGGCAAATAATATCCTTGCGAAAGTAATTTATGTGACATTGCTTTCCTATTGAAATGGTAATCACACTCACTATCATGTACTTGGTTGATGTCCAACTTAGCTTTATCATATGTCAAACATTAGAGTAAGTTTACATATAAATATAATGTAAATACGTCCTTGTCGATGCTAAAAAACTAGAGGGAATTTCTCTGTAATTTACACTTATCATTTTAGTGAAAGTGTATGGCATGATAAATTTGTGCAAAAAATTATAAATATTGAAAAAACATTTTGATGTTGTTTTAATAAACGTGGTTGCTAAAAATGATGTAACTATGAGATTGATATTGGATTCCAATGGTGACTATAATCATTTAATAGTTAATATAACTTGATTATCATTAATGTCAATCAGGATCAATGATGTTGTAGTTGCCATTACATCAATTTGGTGATTATATTTTCAAGGAATATATATATATATATATATATATATATATATATATATATATATATATATATATATATATATATATATATATATATATATATATATATATATATATATATATAGAGAGAGAGAGAGAGAGAGAGAGAGAGAGAGAGAGAGCATGTAGACATTGAACCATATTCTTGTATGGAACTAAGCATTATTCCTTCATTTGGTATAACTCTATGACTTTATTAAAAACCAAATATGATTTCCCATATACATTAACATATTTTACATGGAGAGCCTGTAATGAACTTAAATACTATCAAGATAATAAAATACCAATAGGCAAAGCTTTTAAATTAATAAACTATATTGATTCATATTGAACGATTCAAATAATTATAAATCATGCATAAATGTGCCCCAACTCAAAATTGGAGTTAGCATGGAAAAAATTGAAACTCTAAAAGTAATAAATCTTGACCATCTATTTTTAGTAGTTGTTATTTTTAATTAGTTTTGCATGCAACTACGTGTTGCTCTAAAAATCTTTAAAACTAAAGTAAACTTTAAAATTAATTTACTAGACAAATATCAACTTAACTTGAAATCTAGTTACAAAAATATACAATTCTCAAATATATAAAAACACTAAAAATAATATTAAACTGTAACTTTAGACCCTCAGATGGTTATGTATGGCCTCTACAAAATATTTAAAATTTCCATAATTAGATATGCCATGTTATGGCTACAACTAAAATTTTTGAGATGATTATTTTTGCATTAATATAGGCTCAAATAGAGCTACAGATCAAAAGTAATGGCCTTTGGAAGTTTGGCATCCTTTTTACATCATTCTCCTCTAGTTGAATCAACTTATCTCCTATGAGTTGCCCTAATTGTATTGATACCATTTTTTTTTGTAAATACTATTCAAATCTCATTATGTATTCTAAGTTTGTTCTTCCTACAACAATCCTTCCCATTATCCTAGATACATGTCATAACTTCCTTGTCATGTGTTTACTATCTTCTTATCCATAATCCACGTTATATTTTATTTCTTTTTCATTGGCACTTGTTGTTCCCAACCTACTTATTCATATTCTTCACCTTGACCATATTCTCTATGGAAATCATAGAAATATGAAATATTAAATACTATAGAGATACCAAAATTTTGTGGGAAACTCACCTCATAAGCATTGTCATTGATTTTCTTCACAATCTTGCATGGCCTAATTTTATTATACTTCAACTTGATATATATGCCTTTTGAAAATATTTCTTTCCTGAAATAAACCATCACTAATTCTCCTTATTCAAATATTTTAACCCTCTTTTGACATCTATTATCACTTTATACTTCTCATTATTTTTCTAAAACTTTGTTCTTACTACTTATGACTATTGTGTATGTTCTGCCAATGCTTCTACATCATCACTAACTCATTCTATAATTGGTAACTCTACTAAATATAAAATAATCATATGAGTTCTTCCATTAAAAATATCAAATGTTCATTTTTTTGTTTATTTGTTCATTGAACTATTATATGCAAACTCAACTTGTGGTAAATCCAATTCCAATTTCTTGGGCTTTTCTCCAACCATACGTCTCAATAAATTTCCCAACCTCCTATTTCCAGATTTTGTCTATACATCTATATGGGGATGGTATGCACTATTAAATTATAACATAGTTCCCATAATCCTCCACAAAATACTAAAAAAAATAATTAGAACTTTCAAGTTCCTATTTGATGTAATAGTTTCTGGAGCACCATGAAATCTCACAATATTTTTAGAAACTAGTTTTGCAATTCTAGTGGCATCATTGGTTTTCTTACACGTAATAAAATCAACTATATTATAAAACTTGTCTACAACAAAAAAAAAAAAAATCAATACATCTCTATGTGTTTGGTAATCCCAACACAAAATCATACTCAAATATATCCATGGTCCTCTTGGAACCAATAATTGCATGTATATTAGTGTATTTTTTGTGTGTCATTTTTCCACCTAACATATATTTCACCTTTAAACATAGTTTTTCACATCTCTCTTCGTCATTGGCCAAAACTACTTCTTATTTACCAAATTTATTATCTTTGTCATAACAAAATTTCTAGGTAAACCCCCACTATGCAATTCTATTATAATATTATCTCTTAGAGACCCAATTGGGATATATAATTATTATCATTTGAAGAGATAACCATCCCTCATATGATACTCATCATAAACATTACTTGTATCACTTGTCAGTGGATTTATACATTTCTCAATTAGCTTACTAAAATTTGAAATAGTATCATGTTCTCCTTTAATAAATTTAAATCCAACTACTCCACTCACAATAGTAGCTATCAACCCCACTCATCTACTCAAAGCACTGGATACCCAATTATATTTTTGTGTTTTGTTCTTCAACATAAAATTATAACCCTACAATAAATCCACCCACTTTGCATGCCTACTATTTAACTTATTTTGAGTATTCAAATACTTTAAATCCTTATGATTGGTAAATAGGATAAAATCCTTAGGTACCAAGTAATGATTCCAATGTCTTAGTGCTTGTGCAATGGTATAAAATTCAACATCATATGTAGAATTCTTTATTCTTACCTCATTTAATTTATCACTAACATATGATATTGACTTCCCTTTCTTACTCAGCATAACACCTATATGCACCTAAATCTACTCCCTTCATTTAGAGTCACTAATATTCCTATTAGTCAAAAATAATTTTGTTTATGAAATTTATCCCCTTTAATTCCATCCTAATAATCCCCACTTATAATAGCTTATATAATATCCTCCTTTCAAATTTATTCAATCACCAACCATAGTCCTATCCCACTTCTTTACTAATTATCCTAAATCCCCATTATCCTATCCTAATTCCCATTTACCTATTATTTAAGAATTTTAAATTACCAATTGCCCACCTACTAGCCTATGTTTAGGCTCTCCTACACCCCTAATTCTTAATCCCTACCTAATCCCTATCTAATCCCCCATCTAATCATCATTAATACTAAGAATGATAATATAATCCTATAAATATATAATCCTCTATATCCTCACCCTTCCTCTCTAGAAACCTCCAAATCTATAGGCTTCCAAAGAATTTTAAATGCCTTCTAATTCTTCATCCTTGATATCCCTCATCCAACTTTGAATATCATCCATTCATCTCTCCCTCTAAAATCTATTTAAACCACCTCAATCTTATATTGGAGTTAGATATTCTCATGTTATCTCTATGAAACTTAAATCCTTCATCAAATATCATAATCATGCCATCATAATGTCAAATTTTGAGTCTACATGCAATCAATTATCCATTTCAAAATCCTAGAAGGAGGCTAGATGAGACAAAGAATTTGATAAAATTTATCCTATATTGTGATTTTGATTTGTTTCCATAATCCTTCCAAATAGGTAGTTTAATGTTTTGAGTTCAAATTGCATATTCATGTGATTTAACCAACTAACTCAAAATTAAGGCTATATTTTGGTGACCATGGTGGGACCTTGCTCTCAATTTTAACCAATTTTACTTGTTAGTGGTGTTTTTACCATCTTATAGGTTAGATTGGATAAGAACAAGAGGATATTTTTGAAGTTCTACATGCATAGGTAGAAGTTGTGACTTTACACTAGTATTGACAATTATGTAGTCAGGATTTTGTCCCTAAGAATCATGTTTTTGTTTTAACTTCTAGACTTTGACTGCTAAACATTTGCTTTGACTATGTAGGTTTTTGCCTTTTGATGTTACCATAACTAGTGAATTACGACTTTTCATAGAGAGTTTTTATCTTTCATATTGACTTAAATTTTTACCTAACTACTGACAAGTTTACATTTTATAGGTTCCTCTCTTTAGGAAAAATCATGACATTGAATGTTGTAACTTTACCTTGGTAATTAAATTTTTGTATTGTTGACTTCTCATTTTGAAGGTTCTAGACATAGGCATAATGTCATGTATTTATCTATTAATTTTAAATTTTCTTGACCTTGTATGACTATATTAAATATTTTTGTTGAAAAATCAAGGTTTTCACTCTCTATGTACAAGGTTCAGGAGGAAAAATAGCAATAAGTACCTGGTTGGCAAACCTCAAGCCAAAAAATTTCTAATCTATGAATCACAGTTTTTGACCTATATGTTGTGATATTATGAATGATAATAGTGATATTATGATGGAAATTTTTCCATTTAATCTTTTGGCATACATATTTTATCTTGATATTTTATATTTTTTAGGGAACTCAATAATTACAATCAAACATCCAACACCCCTTTTTTTGTTGTGTTTTTTACTCTAGAAGCATAATGTGCTATTAACCCATATTCTATAAGGGATTTTTTTTATATATCTATGTGATATGTCTGGTGAGAAGTTTTAGCATGAAATAGGAAAGGTAGGAGGATCATCCTAAGACAAAACCAAACAAACCTTAGCGGTTTCCCATTATTCTGCAAAACCATAGATTACAACATTTTAAAAATCACTATCTATCTCTGTGAAACTATGGTATTGTAGTTTTAGTCATGATCTTTCAAATTTTGCCATTTTGAATTAATTTCTTCCATATGTTATCTTTGAAATTCTATATCATTGACTTAAGATATAATCTAATAGAAAACATCTTCTATTCTTAATATTATACAAGGTTTTTCTAACCAATTTAATAGGCATCTTAATATCCATTTTAATATATCATCAATGTTTTAATATATCATAGTCATCTAAAAATAGACATCTAAGCACCTAAGAAATCTGACATAACCTATATAGACATCGCAATTGAATCCACCAGTCAGAAAATTTTTACATTTTGTACATTAACATAAAATCGCTAATTGTGATTTTATTCTAGTAGCAATTTTGTCTTGTCAAGTTATGATCTTGCTTAACATTCATGGTTTTGCAATCTGACCATCATGGTTAACTACCTATTGTAAAATCATAACTCATAAAATATATTTTTGCACTGTGTAGTTGTGATTTTGTAGTCTATATTTTTTATTTTACAATGACTTTTGCCTTTAAAAATTATCCTTTCTGAGTATGTTTTTAGAGTCATTTTTAGTGAATTTTGAGTCATTTCAAGCCTCCCACAAGGTCAAAAATGACTTTGGCATTGAGGGCTCTAACTTTCAAACTCACCCTATATAATAATAGGGAGTGCATTCATGGTGATACTCCTATAACTCATAAGGGGATCTGCCCCTTAACCCTATTGGGGACTACCATCGCTAGACCCCCACATCATGGACCACTCACTCAAAGAATTTATAGAGCCAAATCATGATTTTTAAGGGTGTTTTTATTAATAGCAATTAGAATAACATCTTATTTCTTTTAGGGCTAAATTTTGACTTGCTAACATCTTTTGTAAGTCATTATTTTGATCTAACATTGTGTCTTGTAGGTTTCCCTTAAATATTGTTAAATCAAACTAGTAATTACTTGTCTTGTAGGTTACCCTTTTATGAGTACTACTTAAACAATTAACCATTTTATTGTAGGTTGCCTATCAAAGGCCTTATTTTCATTTTGAAAATAATTTTTTTAATCATTCACCTTCAAATCTTGTATATATCTCTTTTATCTTTTATAGTGTTGTCCTTCATCTTATAAATATAGTCACATATAAATATAATTAGTTAATCAACCTTTTGTTCTTCTATTTGTATCTTGAGGGCTATGATTGGTGTATTCTTTCCCCTTAAATCCTTATGGTTATTCTTTGTGGATCAAAAAACATCTATAAACTCTCTACCCATTTTATTTTCTAGGGGACTAATGAGAATTGATTTGATCACCACACACTAATCCAAACTCCATGTTTTGGTGGAGTCCAAAAATTAGGAGAGCTATCATTTGACACCAAATAAAAATTCACCATAATGGGTTATATGGAGTGAGGGTAATATAAACTCAAAAATATAAGGTGGATAGACAGCATCCTAAACTGACTTGGCCCCCACCATACCTTCATGTATATAGGTGATGCTACTAGAAACCTTGTATATACCTAACATAAGATCTTTCGACCATGACAAATGTATTATTATTGAAGTTAGTATCATCTCCTAGGTAGCCATAATGTGCAAATGAGGTTGAGAGGTTTAGATAGATTTCATACTAAGTCATCATACTACAACCTCATGCACTAAGCTCTTTGATGGTGTAGGCATCATGTTACACAACCATAAATTTATTAATAATAGGTATGTGGTTTTCTTGCTTGGATGTGTGTCATGTTAAACTAGTGTTGTTTATGAGTTGAGTCAGCCTTCACCCAAACCCATACACACCTTTATAATTCTTTGTATAACCCATTTTCTATATCCTTGTCATCATCTCTTTTTATGTATTATCCTTTTATACCTCCTTTTACACATCCCATGTTATCTCCCATTAACATCTTGTCTTAATTTATGCCTTGTGTCATTACATATACCTATCATTAGTAATATCATATTTATCACATATCCTAGTCAGACCTTGTCATCCACATCTTGTCCTACATTATCCTAATCATCCCCATAAGTTCTTGTCTCATTCCTTCCATCCCCTTGTATATCCTTATCTTAAGCTCTTGTACATACCTCTATTCTCTTATACATCCTTCTAGTCACATCCTATCACTAGATCCACTTGTCATTAGTTCATCATTTCATCACCTACATATGCTTATCATATCTCATCATCCACATCTTTTCCTAAGTTTATACCCAATCACTTATCTTGACCTTTCCCTCATCACACTTATAGTCTAACCTCATCCTATCTTATCCTAGTTGGATTTTTAGGACATACCTGTGTCCAAACCATCTCCATCATTATCCCAAATCATTTCATCATCACCTATCTATACTCATCCTTATCCCATCATCTTATCACCTTGACCATATAATCCTACCCCCATCCCAGCTTTAGGAAATCAGTCCAAGATTTCAAACTAGACCTCTTTTTTCCCATCCATATCATCTTATCATCACGATCCACTCTCACTTATCATATCATCATATCTTATACCTAGTCAATATCCTACTATCATCTCATCACTTTATCATTTTAAATCAAACAAACCCATCAATAGTCAATCTAATCATCTCTCATCAAAACGTCTTGCCTTTTTGAAAAATAGTAACCATCTAATCATCACCTTACTAGTTTGCATCTAGGCATGCATCCATTCCCCAGTCAATTTTTTTATCTTGAAAAATAATCGTTATTTATAGATATTTATCACCTATTGCACTATAATTTTAAAATATAAACCTAGTCCTATATCCTCCCAATCATATTTCATCCTCATCATGACCTTATATTCTAGCTTGGTCCTTTGAACCTACTTTGTTCATGAACTCATCTCTAATATTTTATCTATATCCACATCATCACCATCCTTCATCACCCATACCTATGGATTTAGACCCTATCCTCGTAGACTAATACATCCTAACCAAAAAGGATGAATTCCTTTTGCAAACACTATAAGTGGGTTTTCACCTCCCTATTGACCTTGATCTCATTCACATTAAATCACCATCCCATGTCCTTCCCCATCCACAATCCCCTCGCTCATCAAAATCAATCATATAATTCTTAGATGTAATCACCCTGATCAATCAATATATGGTAGCTAATAAAGATTAATTCCTTTTATTGTTATGGAAGATGGGTATTTGATTTCCTAATGATATTGACCCCATAGCCCTAAAATCCCCTCCCAAACAAGTCCACCATCAAAACTTTTCATCATTTCATCCTGTTCCACAATCCACTAGCCCTATACAAATACCCATATCCCTCATTCATACTTATCTATTGTCAAATCCTCCATCCTCTAATAACATCAATTTCAAACCCAACACTCTATCCTACCAAGTCCTACATCCTTTGTCACCCACCACCCTAAAGTTAGACCCCACTCTAATAGACTAATACATAGTTGGAAATAAGGATGAGATCCTCTTGTAATTCCTTGTGATGGGTATCCCAATCCTAAAATTTGTAGATTCCATTCAACTCATTTCACCTCTAGGGAAAACCTCTTCATGTGAGTCTCATGTACATCCTCCATTCCCTAGTCATAACCCATCATCATTCACCTATTCCTCTACTAGTAATTTGAATCCACTCTTGGCCTCATATCCATCCACCCAATCATGTCAACCATCATCTAATCTAAATTCTAATTCTTCCACATCAAAGCCAACAAATGAAGTGGCTCCTTATACTCACCTTCCAATATCCCTAGAAGCCCAATTCCAATAACTTGTTATTGCTAACGTGACAGTCTATCCACCCATACAACATCTTGATCCCACCAAGAATAAGCTCTCATGGTAGAAAGCAAACCAATAATATGAATATCATATAACTTTTGGTAATTCAATTGAATTATGTTCAAACATACATGATAATGCCAAAGATATCATTGACCATGGTGAGATAGTAATTGAGGATGAACTAGATGAATCTATTTCCCTGGGTAAATAAAATGAGGGATGCGAAGATTCCATTCCTAATCATGATCAATCCCTTCCATTTTCAAGCCATGTCTAAGACACTATACCCATCTTCCATGATCCCTCCATCATCAACCAATCCTCTATCAAACACAATACCAAGTCCCATAAACCTTGTCCTCTAACATCCCATAATCCCTTTGATAGACATATATTTTCTTAATCCATTATTCCTCCATCCTATCCATCTTACCCATCACATCAAATACCCCTATTTAGAGGACACTTTTAAACAACCATTCTTTTACTAGAATTATAAATTCATGTACACCATAGCCAACATCAAAGCCATCTGCATCAAGATCATGCGTAACACATAAGTTAGAGTCATCATCAAAAATATCATCTTTAATCAATATTGTAGTAGATTATTGCTATGCATTCCATTTTTAAGAGACATCCAATTTGGATGATAATCAATCACCAGACATATCTTTTGATCCTAGTTAGGATGATGAATTCATAAATATGTTTTTATAAGATCTATCAGTCAAAGATTGTTATAGTGGATTTGATCCTACCTTGGATGTGCATTATTTAGAAAGACTTAGTGATCCTTTTGATATTATTGAGGAAAATTTCTTTGACATTGAGGATAGGGATCTTAATGACCTTTATGAGAAATAATCCTCTAATTATCCCCTTAATCCAGCACATAAAATTAATCATCTACCTCACCTTCGTACTCCCTATGTCCCAATCGATGTCAGGAATGAACAGGAACATGCATCATTGGATTCCCCTTTGCATTCAACATCATGTGCCACAAATATAAATATCTAAGACCATATCCCAAAAGTCATAAATCCTGATCTATTCATATTTGACCCCATACATCAAAGTCGAGAAAAGTCAAATCATTAGCCTAGTGAAGAAATGTTTTCTCCTAGTGAAGCCCCAAATCATGCACTAGGGGAATGTCAAAGTTAAATTAATAATTATTTATCAAGTCAAAAATCAATTTACTCTGGTGATGCCTATAATCTAGCACCAAAGAATAGTCAAAATCAAACCCAATCAACAAATTGAAATAATGTTAAAAGTAATAATTGTATGACTGATCATCCTCTTAACATTTGAGTCAGAGAATCAACAAATCAAAAGGTCTTGGATCCCTTAATCTCATGGCACAAATTTAGAGAAACCCCTCCACCATATCCAATGGTGTATGCAATTTTCAAACCCCATTTTTGCTCCCCATCCTGTCGTATTATCCATCATGATCATATCCTTCCCTCACATACGGTATCCCATCATCATAATCATGACATGCTCCCATCCATACCATATCACCAATCCATGGGTAACATTGTCCTTTATAGAGGTTATAAATACACTTGGTTAAAATGTGTAGAGGATGTTAAATCAAGAATCAATAAAATCTACCAAGACATTAATACATCCAACATCAGTAACATGATCCTAGCATCATATATCTCCAAAATAGGTGTTGGTTGAGGAACTAGATAGTATCAACAATCCTGTATCTCACCCTTCTCTAATAAATTGAGATGTCATCCTATAAGAAAACATTTATACAATGGTTAAAACTAGTCTTATGGTGCTTTGGCCAAGTACCATGATCAAACTAATTTTTAGTGTCATGGTAGAATAATATATTGTCCACATTATACCTCAATACTTGGGGACAACATCTATCCATCTCATCTCTTGTCAATTTACCATCCCTGTCCTATGTAATGGTCCATTGATCCTATGCCTACCCATCATATTCCATCATATCATCTTATCTCTCATTCCTTCTTGTCTTGACCTTCATAAGGAAGTGGAAGGTGTCTTGAGAAATGTTTTCAAACCATCTTGGCATATCTTCCAATGGACACTAAGGCCACTATATATATTATTCCTTCATAATGTGGTCATTGGAAATCCTTATCCCCCTTATTTCTTCATCCTCACCCCCTTTTTTCCACATCACCCTCATCCTTTTGTTATCCCATCCATCATTCCATCCATCCTCATCTTGGTTTCTAGGCTGGGTATTTCATTTTCTAGTAACCCCTTTCGTTTAGTATAGTGAATATACATAATCCAAAAAGCTCTAAAAAGTGAAATATTTCAAAATCTCTAAAAATGATAAAAATTTGAAAGATACAAAAATATTCCATCATGTCTTTTCGTATGTTTAAATCCCATCATCATATCCATCTCAAAACCATCTGAATCTCATCTTATATCTTCCATCTTCTATCCATCTCATATATTCCCATTCCCATATTTGGATAAAACATTCATTCTTGAATCCAAATATGAGTGGTCTCCCATCCTTCCATATCTTTTAACTGGGTATTATTGACACACATCACCTTGCCAATGAATTTAATATAGCACTCATCACTTCTTTATCAATTCCTTTTCATACCTATCACCCATCTAGTCACTCTTTTGCTAGGTACTTGATCCCATCATTTTCCTTACCATTACCTCTTCATACCTAGCACCCATCTAATCACTCTTTTGTTAGTTCGAAAGGTATTTGGTCCTATCATTTCTTCCTCTTCTTTATATATTGGACTCATTCAAGGATTTATTTGTTAGTAATACTTGGTCATTTTTGACATTAATTTTCCAAATCATCTTCAGATTCAATTTATACACCAAATCCATAATCAAAGACCTTATCCCACAACCAAGGGAAAATCTAGTCTATATTGATCCTAATCCTAATCTAGGTCTCCAAACCCCTATCCAAGTCATAATCCTAATCATCATCCTATTGTAAATCCAACTCTACCTTATGAGAACAATCACATCATGTTCATCCTAGTCCAACCCATCACCTAGTCACTTGTCCCATTATTAGACAAGACATAATGACATGGCATGCAAATATTTATGTGTTTTGATGTTTGAATTGTTTGTATGTATTTTAAATATTTGATTTTCTATATATTTTTATTCTATGTTGCATCATGTCTCTTTTTGTCTATTGGTCATTGAACGAGTATCCTATGAGGTCACCAAAGCCACAAAAATGATTATATGTGCCCTCGATGATGCAAAGTTTTCTATTTACCCATGCACTTTGACACAATATCCTCTTGATCATAAATATATCATGGGGTATACTTCAAGTTCCATATCTATTGGAGTGCTTAGACTATAATAAGATTTATGAAAATTGTGATGGCTTGATCACTTACCCCCTCATAACTTATTTAACTATCTAATCATCCTTATTTCCCATCACTAATCTAATCCTCCCAATCCACTAGACTAACATCCAACCTTTTATTTCCCATATCATCATATGTGTCATATCCTATAATCACTAATCATCATCATCATCATCATCGTCATCATCATCATCATCATCATCATCATCATCATCATCATCATCATCATCATCATCATCATCATGATGTATTCATAACTACATCAGCTTGAGGTCTTTTTAGACCATGTAGGTAGCACTTGGTCACTTTTTTAGTGCTCAAGGATAGATCAACCACTATCTCCTTTCTCCTCATCATCTATCATCATCATCATCTCAATCATATCTTATCCCCCATATTTTGGTCACTTGATTATTCTTTTTCCTCTAACATCACTTACATCACATTGATTGATTTAGATTTAGGCTACATCCATCATTAATCTCATCAAATTAGTCTTATCCTGACCTAAAATTCTCCCTTTCATGTGTCCTTTCTTGGAATACATCTAAAAATTGTGGCCTTTTAATCATATCATAATAATTTTATAGTTGATGCCCCCTTGGGATGTGTGGATAACCATGACACCCATCATCTTTACTCCCTATGCATATGCCTCTATCAAGGTCATCATCAATTTTTAGCTCACCACTCAGGTTGATCATCTTCTATCTCACACTTGGCATCCCATCCCCTCATCTATCCATTGCATCCCACCCCTCATTTCTTCTTTTGAGTGGCCATCCATCTCATTCTTCCCTCCATGTCCACTTGAGGGGGCATCAGATCCACTAACATCATCTGATAACATTCATTCATGACATGGTTTTTCTTTAAAAGAACATTATTCCTTCCACATTGTTATTTCAAAATTTCATTTTAAAAATGGGAAATTATATGCACTTAAATATGATCACTTTATTTAACATCACTAATATTCCTATTAGTCAACACTAGTTTTTCTTATCAAATTTATCCCTCTTAATTCCATCTTAATAATCCCCTATTTCTAATCACTTATCTAATATCCTCTTTTTGTATTTATTCATTCGACAACCATAGTCCTATCCCACTTATTTATTAATTCTCTTAAATCCCCATTATCCCATCCTAATTCCCATTTACCTATTATTTGGGAATTTTAAATTCCTAATGGCCCACCTACTAGCCTATGCCTATGCTTTCCTACACCCCTATTTCTTAATCCTTACTTAATCCATATCTAATCCCCAATAGAATCATCATTAATCCAAATAAGGATTATAGAACCCTCCAAATATATAATCCTATCTATCCTCACCCTTCCTCTCTAGAAACCTCTAAGTCTAGAGTCTTCCAAGGAATTTTAAATTCCTTTTATTTTTTCACCCTAGATCTCCCTCATCCAACTTTGAATCTCATCCAATGATCTCTATCTCCAAAATCTATTTAAACTACCTGAATCCTCCATTGGAGTTAAATTTTCTCATGATATATCTAGTAAAATTGAATCCTCCATCTAAAATCCATAACCATGCCATCATAATGTCAAAATATGAGTCTAGATGCAACCAATTATCCATTTGAAAATACTAGAAGGAGGCTAGAGGAAACAAAGAATTTGGTAATATCTATCTTATCTTGTGATTCTGAATTGTTTCCATAATCCTTCCTGATAATTATTTTAATGGTTTGAGCTCAAACTTCATATTCATGTGATTTAACGAAATAATTCAAAATCTAGGATATAACACCAATTACCACAAATGAAGAATCACAATCAACTGCAAACACTTTGCTAAAATATGGTGATTGTTAAATAAGTTTTTCTATAAACTTTTTTTGACAACTAAAATATATCTATTGCTTCTCTTGTCCATGAAGATTATTTTCCTCTGGTATAATTTTTTATTAGTGAAATAAGACTATTAAAATTTTATAATAACTTTCTATAAAAATTTGCTAAACCATCGAAGCTACTTACCTCTGTGATGTTCTTTGGGATAGCTCATTCAACATTTGTCTATATTTTTTATTCATCCATTCTTACACCATCTGTTGAAACTACAAATCCCAAAAAAAATGAAATTATTTTGTATAAATCTACACTTTTTCAAATTTGCATAGAGCTTTTCTTTTTTTACAATTCATTTACCATTCTCAAATGTTTTAAGTGTTGTTCTTTAGTCTTACTAAATATTAAAACATCATAAAAATAAATCACCACAAAATTACCAATGTATTCTCATAGCACTGTGTTCATCACCCTCATAAATGTGTTGGGTGTATTAGATAACCTAAATGACATCACCGTCCACTCATATAAACCATCTCTAGTCATGAATGTTATTTTCCATTCATCTCATTAATGAATGCAAATATGATAGCACCCAATCCTTAGATTAATATTGGTAAGATATTTTGATCCTATAATAAAATCCATCATATCATCCAAATGAGATATAAGAAACATTTACTTGATTATAATTTTATTGATTTCTCTACTATCCACACACATCCTCCACCCTTCATCTTTCTTTAGAGTGATAAATGTTGATGTTACACATGGATTCATACTCTCCATTACTACATCCTTCCTCATGAATTAAATAACCTATTTATTTAATTTTGAAGGATTTTTTGGACTTATTTTATAAGTTATTTTATTGGGTAGAGTTGATCTTAGAATCAAGCCAATATGATATTTAATATCTCTCTTTAGTGGTAAATCATATTTTAACTCATCATGTATAACATATACAAATTATTTCATAACTACTATTAATTTTTTTTGTACTTCCACTACTTATTTGTCTTTATTGTTTGCTACTAATGCATAACAACAACATATCATCTTCATATATTTGATAAATTCTTTTATAGTTAGCATGATATTTGCATGCCCTTCTTATTTAAGATGTAGAAAAATTACCTCCATACCACTTTTCCTAAAATTATGTGTTCTTGGATCCGTCATGAATTAGTTTTTTTTCATACTTCCATGGCCTTTCTAATAATACATGCCATGCATCCATTGGTCTAACATCACACCATATTTCATCCTGATAGGTTTTCCATATAATAAACTTGTTTAAGCACATTTTATCTACCATATTATCATTTCATTTTTTTAAACCATGAAATACGATAAGGATTAGGATGCTTTTCACAATACAAACCTAGTTCTCAATAATACCCTTAGAAGCCATATTTTTACAACTACCACCATCTATAGCTAGTTTGCATATCTCACAACCTAAAGTAAACCTTGTTTGAAATATATTTGTTTGTATCCATGCATCACCACCTTATGTGTTATGCACATGATCTTTCCTTGGAGTATTCATTATTATTCTCATCATGATATTTTCTCCAATATCTACTATTACAACTTTAGTATTCTACTGTATTATTTCAACTTCAACTAAATTCACTCTTGGGTGATCCTCTTGCCTCCTTTATTTATCTTGGTAATGTGGACACTCAAACACTCTATGGCTGAGTTTTCCACATCTATAACAAACATAAGATATGTATTGATTTAGAAACAATCATTTGTCATGACCATAGCTTCATCCTCTCTAAAATCATCTTCCTCTTTATTAGTTTTATAACCCATGTCTATTATCTTCTTCTATTTATTCTTCATGTGATGATTCTCTTCTAGTCGTATTAAATCCACCTATATTTGTATTAAATCCACCTCATCCCATTATTGGATAAGATTGCCCTCTTCTTAGCCTAGTAGATGTTTCTATGAAATTATGTATATTTTATTTTTCTTATCCCTTCAAAGCTAATCAATAAGCTTATCCCATGAAAATTGTTCTTTGAATTCTTAAGTCTTATTAAATATAGAACTTCAAACCATTTACATACCTTGTGACCATCTGTTATTCTATTTCATCATGATCCAATCATTTGGAAATCTTGTAAAATTCACATTTATAATCTTGTATATTGTGATATTTCTACCTCATATTTTGGAATATTCTATATAGGTTTTGTTTATAATATATAAGAATAAATTTATCCCTTAGCTTCCTCTCTATTATTTTCTATGAGTTGATCTTCTCTTTAACTTTTTCTATCTTTATTTTTATAAATGATCCCACAAACTTTTTACATGACCCTTCAATGTTACACCTTTACCTTATTATTGTTCTCTCATATTTTTCCATTCTAAAAATTTATCCATGCTAATCATCCAATCTATCAACTCCTATGGTTTTAAAATTACTCCATAATCTAGAATGTCAACCTTGATTCCTTCATTCCTTCCTTATAAATCTCTAACCATCCTTTCTTTCATTTATGGAAGCTTTTTTTGTTTATCCTCTTTAAAAATTTCCTCTTCATGATCTATGTCATCACCGACATTATATTTTGATCTCATTTATTTTTGCTACTTGTCTTTGTATCTCTTGCATAGT
The DNA here is from genome assembly GCA_037957365.1 of Torreya grandis. Taxonomy (NCBI): domain Eukaryota; kingdom Viridiplantae; phylum Streptophyta; class Pinopsida; order Cupressales; family Taxaceae; genus Torreya; species Torreya grandis. The sequence goes on from JARHVA010003167.1 coordinate 2,119,897, forward strand.
CCAGCTTATCTAAGTAATGCCTCCTTATCCTCTCACAATCTCTTATGGCTCAAAGATTTGAACTTGATCAGATACCAAATAATGAACACAAATACTATAAAGATAATAAAATACTAATACGTAAATATTTTGAAACAATAACATGTATTGATTTATATTTAATGATTAAAATAATTACAAGCCTTACTTAAATAAGCCTGAACTTAGACTTAGAGTTGACATGAAAAAATTAAAAAATCAAAAAATAATAATACTTAACCTACTATTTTTAGTAGTTTTTATTTTTAGTAAATTTCCACATGCAAGTTCATTCATCTCTAAAAATATACAAATATAAAATAAACACTAAATTAGCCTATTATATAAATATCAACTAAATTTCAAGTATGGTTACAAAAATAAATAATTTTTAAATTTAGAAAAATAATGGAAATAATAATAAAATATAATTTTAGATCTTTGGATGGTCATGTATGGCCTCAAAAAAATATTTAACATATCTATAATTAGATAGACTGGGTAATGGTTGTATGAAAATTTTCAAGATGATCATTTTGATGTGAAAATGGGCTCAAAAGAAGCTATAGATCAAAATTTATGGTCTTTGGAAGTTGGGCCTCTATTTTTGCATTAGACTAAGCTACATAAAGGCCAAGGATAAGTGCCTCATATTCTATGATATTGTTTGTGCATGAGAAACTTAATCTATATACAAATGGCATGGTTTCCCTTAGTGGATTGATAAAGTCAATTTTAGCCATGGTGCCTGATGTACATCTAGAACTGTCAAGGAACATCATCCATGTGTCATAAGTAATGTTGTAAGTTTTAAAATCATCTCAAAATTTATCTTTGATATGATGGGTATCTAATAGTGGTTTGCTTCCAATTGGTCTATAATTATTTGGCCTTTATTTATTTTTTGACATGATTTTTAGATCAAAATCTATGAGTAACATTACCCATTTATTTATATAGATGTAGAAGTGTAGTTTCAAAATAAGAAATTTTAAAGTATCTCCTTTTATAATAACTTATTTATCATAGTTGATCATATAGTGTTAGATATTTTGTGTAGTGAATACGAGTTCTAAATATAGTTTTTAATTTTTGAATATTTTTTTTCATAATGAACAAGTGTGAGATTAATGTAGTAAATAGTTCACTCTTTATGATAGTCATCATGTTATGCCAAGAGTGAACAGATTGCATCAACAATGATAGAAATGTAAAGGTGAAGTGCCCTATATGGTATTGGTGGTATAAAAATAGGTGGATTCAAAAACCTATTGTCTGATTTCATCAAATATTAATTGACATGTAATATCCCATTCAAATTTGGTATATTTCATGATTAATATTATGAATGATTGAGTCTTATCTACTAGTCATGACACAAAATGACATACGGCCTAGATTTTTCCTTGTAAATATTGAAGTTGATTTAGGTTTGTTGGAGGAGACATATCCATTATAATTTTTACATTATTTATATATACCTCAATGTCACGTTGGGATATTATGAAGCCAAATAATTTACTATATGTGACACCAAAGATGCATTTCATTAGAATGAGTCATACATTGTATTGTCTCAATCTTTCAAAAATATATCGTAAATCAACTATATGATGTTTTCACTCTTTTAATCTAGATAATAGGTCATCAATGTAGTCTTCAACTATTTTATAAATTAGATCATGAAAAATGTGGGTCATAGTTCATTGGTATATTGCTTCAACATTATTTAATCCAAAAGGCATCATTATATAGATAAAGGTACCCCATGATGTGGTAAAAGAATTTTGTTTCTTGATCCTTTTTAGCTATCTTGATATGATCATAATTTGTGAAACCATCTATGAACTATAGCATCTTGTATTTTGATATGTAGTCTAAAATGTCAAACTATCAGTAATTATTCGTTCCAAGCATCATAAAGAAAATATAGTTACATGTGACTATCAAATAATAGATTTTTACCATTTTAAAATGTGAAATGTGGAAATAATGAAGAATAGTAAAACCTAATTCACATCTATATATCTTCTCTTCTTAGTTGCTAGTGCATTAAAGAATGTAATAGTTGACTTATAGGTTCTTAAGTGACATTTCCAAGTCAACTGTTTCCAAAACTATCATAAATTGACTTCTATTGATCAAAATTATTTTAAAAATTAAACATATATTATACATTATATTTTAAATCATCTCACTAGAATGAAAAATACAATTTGATATGTTATGAAATAATCCTCTTGCTAAATGTTGTAGACTAAATAAACGACATAGACTAAAAGAAACAAATGATACATTATATTTTTAGCTATAAATCATCTAATATTTATTATTTTTTATTTAATTTAAAATTAACGTGACCTCACCAAATTTAAACATCTAGTTAGTCACTATGTTTAAAAACCATTATATATAAATGCCTATGTTTTAACTATCCATGTAGACATATATAAGCAAACAAAATATGATTTAACTAGTTTTTGAAAAATGAATACTCTTACAACATCATTCTTATAGGTTTAAAAAATCACTCCAATAAGGCCATAACACAAAAATTTAAAATAACACATGTTACTCTATTTTTTG